>BSBN01000921.1:1200000-1721238 GCA_027924645.1 Cunninghamia lanceolata
TGAAGTATACAACACATGATGCATATGGTCATAATGCTAGTACACATCTTAAAGAGGATGTTCCATACTTTGAGGAGTATGCTAGATAAGGCCAAGCACATGATACATCAATATTAGATAGTATGGTCTTGACAGACGAGTTGTTGGATGTGACCTTTAGCATTGACTGACAGGTAATTTTCAATAAGGTCATGCAATTTAGTACATTTTCTATTAGAATCTATAGTTAACTATATTAATACATTGTGAATGAAATTAATGTAAAAAAATTATATGTATTATAAAATTCTAGGGTCAACTGTTGGCCCTTCATAAAATGGTTGTGTGGGCATGTCAAGTCCATAGGTATGTAATTTATAACAAAATAGTAAATATAGTACATGTGATTTCTTTTTTCATATATCAATGGTAATCTTAAAATGACAATTTGATTATGAACATGTGGATGTTGGACCTCCAGCTATTAAGACACATTGGTGGTACTAGTTAGTTATCAACTTTCACTAAGGTAAGTTTTACTATTTTTAATTATTATGTATGTAAGTAATGTTATGTAGATTTTGATCAACTAACATTTTTCCTATTTTTAGTTGATGATATTAGTACTGACTCCTCCTGATATTCACATAACAATGGAGATGGACATTGCTGCAATAGTTTTGTCTTCAATGCCTTTGATAGAGGTATGAACCAGTAATGTAAATGTCATTATGTATTTGTTGTTTTATCTCACATCATTTAGTGTAAATAGATGATGTTCATATTTAGTCTAATTTGCTTCTTCATGCTTGTGATAGGAGGTCAGAACTCCATTTCATGCACTTGCCCCTTAGGTGGATGAAGAGAAGCAATGGATGATTGAAGAGGATCATCAGCTTGCAGTAAGTGATTATTTATTTATGTCATTATATATTTTATGTTTTCTATATTATTGTGTATATTGTTTAATTGTATTAATAGGTGGAGATACAAAAAAGTTTTGAGAGGAGGTCCAGCCAATGGAGAAGAGATGTTAGCTATAATATTAGTTCTCCATCTCAACAGAGCAAGAGTCGTCGATTATTTCATGACACTCCATAAGTTTTATATGTTTGGACATATTATTCACTAATAGAATTTTGGCAAATAAATGACTACATGACTAAAAATTTTAGTCACAACAACTAAAAATGACTAAATTCTACTAATTTTTTGCAACTCAGCTATAAATGAGTAAATAAATGACTATTTTGGTCGTTACTAAAAAATTATTTAGTCGTGCACAAATAAAAATGACTAAATAGTTAGTCATTTATTTAGTCACAATCCATTTGAATAAATCATTTAAGGAATCAACAATCAATAGCCTACCAAAATACACTAAAACTTTAATAAACATATTCTAAAACTTTCATCCAAATCTTATTTTCAGGCGTAGCCTGCCAAAATGGAGTTTTCATTTTAATAAACATACTCTAAAAGCTTGGTCAAAACCTTATTTTCAGGTGTAGCTCTCCAAAATGGAGAAGTGTTTCAGTAAAGAATGATAGAGAATGGTAAGGAGATGTGTGTGACAGGAGGCATATGATTCATTGCTGCTTATCTCATTCTTACTTTGCTCAACGAGGGTTACATTGTTTGTGCTACTATTTGTAATCCAGGGATTTAATTGACATATATTTGCATAATTTCAAATTCCTTTAGATGCTTTTGAAGTATCAATATATTCTATAAAGGGTTTAGAATGATTTATTTTAATTTAAAAATAAATAAATGATGCATTTGCCTATGATTAGATAATGTGGAGATCTCCTAAATCTACCCCAGCTCATTGTCCTCTTTGGCACTGTATTCATTACTCCAGTTGCTAGGGTTTTACATGTGACATCTTTAATATCTTCATGACAGTGGATTTTAAATAGATCTCAATCTTTGCTTTAATCGTTATCATGGTAACCTAATAAATATAGAGCATTTTTTCTTTCAGAGTCAATCCTAGTGTTGGAAATTGATGATGAAGTTTCTGGATAAATATTCCAGGGCAATTATTATCTATTTCAACAAATCTTCTAAAGCATAGTCACCAGGAAAATTTAGTTCTACCCTTGTACCTCTACCTACATCTCTGAACTCTTATATTTAAATGGGATATAACCTATACCATTATTCATATATTCTTGTATCCTATTTTAAAATGACACCCCTGTCTCCATTTGCCATATTTCCATATGATTGGCTATAATATTTGGATAAATAACAAAACTATCATGTGTTACTGATAAAAGCAGTGGCCATATATAATGTCAAACTCAGACAAATAGAGAAATACTCTTTCTTTTTGGTTCTTCAAGCTCAAAAAGAATACTCCATTTTAACCTGCCCTTATTTTTACAAAACTGGGCATTTTAAAATCCATCTTGAACTCCAACAAAGCTTGATGTCAACTTATGCAAGTTCAAAGAAGCTGAAGAATATTGATGAAATATGTCAAAATAATCAATATTTCTATTGACATAACATACTAATAATGCTAATCCAATATCTTAAGTTTTGTAGGAAATCTTTTTCTCCTTTTTGAAAAAATTGAGAAACATTTAACTAGATAATTAAACTTAGTGAAGCATATATGCATATGAAATAAAGTTTTAGAGGATGCCTATAGTTGATTTCCTTTCAATAATAAGGAAAGTGCTGATTAGATTTTAATTTTTTTTATAAGTATATGCTGAGAAATATGTAGTTGATCAGGATGCATTTTTCAAGGACTATGCAGAGGCTCATGCAAAACTTAGTAACCTTGGTGCCAAGTTTGATCCTCTTGATGTAAAACTCAAATCTTGAACACTCTCTACCTGTCATATTCATTTTTCATTTTTCTATTGTTTCATGATGTTCATGTGCTAAGCTTAATTTTATGAGAATATTTATTTGGGGGATTAGAAATGATAAATTCACATATCATGATATTAGTTTAGGTTTGAAAATATTATTATAAAAGTTGTCTTAAAAGTCTCTTATGCATGATGCTGAAAGAAACAGAAGCTCCAAAACAATTAGGAAAAAAGAGTTCTGCTATGGCTTTTTGATATTTTATATATCATAATTCACACAAGCTTTACGTGTTTTGATAAGATGCCTGTCTATGGTCATTTTGTTAGTTGACATCTTGAACATTGCAATTTTGCCACTAAGTCAACACTTAAGCTACTTTGGGTGTAGGTGGATCAATAAAGCTGGGTTTAGTATGCATATATGTTCATATATAATAGAGAGGGGATACATCTCCAAGCTCATGAGGGCTATTACAAGCAAATGTCATGACAAGAAAATTGCTATGGATTGTGATGGCATTCCATCACCATGAGACAAGGTAGTGAACTATTCAAAAAATGCCTCAAAGAAATGTGGTCTCAACATGCTTGTCATAGCATTCCATCACCATGAGACCACATTTCTTTGAGGCATTTTTTTAAATAGTTCACTGCCTTGTCTATGCTCCTACCATGTTGTCATTGGAATATGCATGCTCCTGCCATTATTATTTGTTCAACACTTATCTTCAATGTCCCTTTTAGTTAGTACTACCCTTCTACAAGGATGTCTTTTGTGACAATACTATGACAGCCTTTGTGACTATCCTCAACACTATCTTCTTTAGGATGAAACTACCCTCTCAATCAATAATGAAACTGTAAGTTTTGAAGAAAATTTTCACCTTCTAGTGTGCCTTTCTTATCACTGTGATCTCTCCTTTGGTGCTACTGTCGCTTGAAGATTACTATCCTCTATATCATGAAACTTCTAATAGTCCTTTGTCATTGTGGTTCAATCATGCATTGTACTCTTTAAAAGTTCCCTATTGTCATGAATTATTCTTACCCTGGGTCATAAGCACTTCCATCAACATTGTTCTTCATGAAGACTCTAACGATGCCTTGGAACTGTCATCTATTGAGTTTTGAATTTATTCTTTTATGACTGTCTTGTGGACTGTGATTAAATCCATTGCCATTGTCATATGTATGGCTACTATCACTTGTGATTATCGTAGTCCATCTTATTTAACTCTATCCTTGTTGATCATGAATTGTCTACTAACAACTCACTATCTTGTGTGTCTTTAAAGTCATTCACACTTAGCTCATAGTGAGGTATTTTGTTTAGTGCTCATTTTCATATCCTAATGGAGTCACGATCTTTGCTAAGACCTATAGGTGTGATTATATAAATGCACCATAAGGACTATCCTCCAAGTCCATACTATGTATTTGGTTGAATATTATCTTATGGACTATCCTCTTTACCATCTAACTATATTCTTAAGGATTGTCCCACTTCATGTAAACCTCTCTTTCCCATGATCAACACCTTGAAATTGAATGTGGTAGCTCCTTGAGATATTGTCCATGCACTCCTTAATACACTTGTAGGTTGTCCTCTTTTGAAACTTTGTGGGATGGAAATATTTATTAGTTTACCATACTGCTTTGAAGACAATGAATCCTTGACAAGATTTATGATGTTTTAAAAGCCCTCTTGACTACTCAGTTACTTGTCTTTATGTATCTTTTAAAGTCTATCATACTACCCTATCATTGTTATTATTAATTTCAATGCCCCCTTCATGGTTATGCCATGGACTATCATTGTTTATTTGAATAGTCATGACTGTGATCTCCTTTTGGGAATCTATAGGAAAGTGTCATGCCTTACTTTGAAGTCCATTTCCTTAAATCTTTGCTCTCTACTCATTGCTCCTATCCTAGGGCTTGGGGTTTCCTTTTTCTTATTTTCCACTACATAGCTTGAAGTCTTGTATGCTGATGTGCCATAGACTCCTTCCAATTTGGGTCGTAGACTCCATTTTGTGACAATGAATGTCAATAAAGAGTCAAAGTTTGATACTACTCCCATTGACCCCAAAAATAGTTCATGTGCCTTGTCCATGGTTCCACATTACATGTCTACCAGGGCAGTTGCAACTACAACAAATGACAAAATTCCTCTATCCTTCATGCTTTGATGGATGTCCATACCCTATTCCAAAGCTCCCATTTTAGCACAAGCAGGGAGTATGTTGGCAAAGGTTGTCAAATTTGGCTTTATACCTACTAATTGCATTTGCTCAAAAGTTTCTAAAGCCTTTTCAACAAATCCATTTTGTGCATATCCCGCAACCATTGCATTCCATGAGATGACATCTCTTTGAGGCATTCTACCAAATAGTTCACATGCCTTGTCAATGCTTCCACATTTTGCATACATGTCTACCAGGGCAGTTGCAACTACAAAAAATGACAAAAATCCTCTATCCTTCATTCTTTGATGGATGTCCACACCCTATTCCAAAGATCTCATTTTGGCACAGGCAGGGAGTATGCTGGCAAAGGTTGTCAAATTTGGCTTTACACCTGCTAATTGCATTTTCTTGAAAGTTTCTAAAGCCTTTTCAACAAATCCATTTTGTGCATATCCCACAACCATTGCATTCCATGAGATAACATCTCTTTGAGGCATTCTTCCAAATAGTGCACATGCCTTATCAATGCTTCCACATTTTGTATACATGTCTACCAGGGTAGTTGAAACTACATTTGACAAAATTCCTCTATCCATTACTTTTTGATGGATGTCCATACCTTGTTCTAATGCTCCCATTTTGGTGTAGGTAGGAAGGATTTGTTGGCATTGTAAAATTTTGTAAAATTTTAAGTGCCTGTGATGAGCATTTTGATTGTTATAGCTCAGAGTTTCCCTAAAAGATGATCATAGCTGGAGGACAATCATACTTGTGTTAGGGTTTGTTTAAGTTTTCAAATAGCTACTTCATGCAAGGTTATGTTTGTGGAGTTCAACCTTGTAAAGATAATCATTTTGTGGAGTCTATCATGAGTTCAATAATCACCCCTTGAAGGCAGAATTCACTATCCCAACTATATTTTTAGATTCAATCATGATGTTACCATGGCATGATGGGTTTGAATTTTCATGAAATCAAGGGTGAGTGTGGTGAGCATGTTCCAAAATGACACGTGACAGTCTTAGTGTAGCAATTGTGTATTTTAGAATTGTTATATTTTTGAGGATAAATGGTGCTTGAGAGTTCACTCTATCATTGCTCTATGGTCATAGTTATGCAATGTTCTGTAAAATTGCTGTCCAGAGAGGCACTATTATAGTCCACTTTGAGACTCCACCATTGCAATAAAGGATTGTCTTAAGGTTTAAAGAGTAGAGGATTGTCACATGTTACCAAAGTCTCATCACAAAATAGGAGGCAGAAAAGGCTCATCTTCATTTCTCTCTCCTATCATAAGCAATGGCATCACTAACAAGCGAAAGAGACAACATCACCCTCATGTACAAATGCACCATTACTAGTAAAGATTTGAGGTTTATCATGAAGGAAAAGGGACTATAAATTTTTGAGGATCAAGAGGTTTGAAAAAAATTGATATTACAATCTTAAGATTTGGCAAAGGACTATCATCAAACCCTGTACATGACTGAGTTTATCATAAGTGTTGGAGGATTTAATGCGAGAATAGTGATCACTATGTTCTTTCCACTATGTCATGAAGTTTTCTAAAGGTTTTCTCATGTGAATAGTCAGCAAAGAAGTGACAGTCCACTATGTGTTCAAATGAATTAGTCATGTGTAAAGTAGTGCAAATCTAAATATATCCAAGGGATTGTTGTTTGGTTTTCCTCTGATCACCAACAATAAAGGCATCAAATGAGCATCTCCACACCTTAAAATTGGAAGTTTTGAGTAGCCATTCCAATAACTTAAAGAGGTGCCATTGATGATCATTATTGAATAGTCACGAGCTTGAAGTGTTGATATAACATTGTCATGACTTTAATTTAGTACTCACCCTAATCTCATTGCTATCCACAATGTAATGAATAAGATGGTATCATTATGAAGAAGAGGTTTATACACTTGGGAGTTAGAAGAAAAACCACTACTAAGAAAGAAGGACTATACACATCTTGACTATCCATAAGTAGTGTCTATAAATCAAATAGTCCTATCTGTATTTTTGGTTTGGATTTATCATGAATTCATTGTAATCCATGTGTTGAGATAAGTAAAAGTTAATTCTCTTGTGTATCAATGTTGAGGCTATGTTTTATGGTCCAGAGGATGATCTTATGGAGGATGTGTAACCTTATGACATGTCCTTGAGATCTGAAATCCAATCGCATAACACAATGAATTGTAACAGCTTTGGAGATAGATGTCATTTGAATGAACATCATGGGTTGATCTCAAACAATGAAAATACCTTGTCTTATTTGCTCACAAGCAAGCTCACTAGAATTTATACAAGAAAAATTGTATTAATGTCTCTAAAAAGGGGAAAGGATCATGGAATGTAACAAGAGTATGGAATTCGTTTGGAGCATAGGAAGCAAATATGGAGACAAAGGCCAGTGGTAAAGAGAAGATTCTTATTGATACCTAATCAACAATGTGTACTTGGAGGAATTGTTGCATTTGGAAAATTTGATGCACTACATGTTGGTCATCATGAACTGGTAATACATGCAACAAAAATAAGGGTGCTTTTTCTCTTATCCTTTGTATGAATTGATGAGGTCCTTGGCTTGAAGAAATGGTTACCTGTGGTTGGTAAATGTAATCGAAAGTGAGCACTTTCACTATGGGCATCTTTGTGTGGTGGTATGGTACCACATGAATACCATGTCCAACTTGCTAAAGTTTGCTCTTTGAGCCCCTGTCAGTTTGTGAAGAGGCTCTCAAAGGAATTATGAGTGATAGGAGTTGTAGCAGGTGCCAATTATAGATTTGGGTACAAAGATTTAGGGGAGGAAGAGGTCCATGGTACATCTCAGTCATCAAGAGGCAATCAAGTTACAACTTCAACATATCCAAGGCTCAGTGTGTTTATGGAATGGTTCAAAATGGCATTGGACTTCTTTGTTGTTTGGTTTGTTGTTGGTAATGTGTGGATATTTGGTGGTCATTTTTCCTCAAGTGAGGCTCCAAATCTTTACAGACCTAAGCAAGAGGAACTTCATCTAAAACAATTGGGTCTTTGCCAAAATATAAGTTCAAAGCAGAAAAGTTAACTGAAGGAAATGGAGGCAAAGATGACAACAGACATTCCTCAGAGAGTTCAGGGTGGCATTATACTAGTTGGTACTGAGAATGAAAGGCTTGTTTCAAGACAAGATGCAATGTATTGTATTTTCACTAGAAAATATAAGGATGACGAGGATCTAAGAGAGTCGAACGCCAGTTCGATGGAGGAATTCACTTCACAACTTGTGGAAATACATGCTTCATTCTGGGTCTGGTATGGAATATGGATAGGAGATACAATCCAAGCTCTTCCTACATCACTGCGAGAGCTATCAAGAGTTAGTATGGGCTTGTGAGAAGCAATCCATGCTTTCCTGCACTCCCGCACTGACTCTTGCTAGCTCCCGCGGTGATGCGGGAAGATCCTGTCCATGCTTTCCTGCACTCCCGCACTGACTCTTGATAGCTCCCACAATGATGCGAGAAGAGCCTGGATTGCATCTCCTCTCCATATTCCACCTGCACTCCCACAAAAAACCCTAAATGATGGTGCAAGTGAGCGGTAAAGTGAAAATGACTCTCGTATTCACACTTATTTGGATGCGCCTCACTGTAAAGGAAAATATTATTGTAATAAAATGTGGTAATGTTTTTAGGGGAAATTTATTAAAGCCACAACATTTATTTTGTACTTATCTTGCAATCATTGTAGTCCATGAGACCACATTTGTTTTGATGCATTCTATCAAACAGTTCATGTGCCTTGTCCATGGTTCCACATTTTGCATACATGTCTACCAGGGCAGTTGCAATTACAACATCTGACAAATTTCCTCTATCCTTCATGCTTTAATGGATGTCCATACCCTGTTCCAAAGCTCCCATTTTGGCATAGGTAGGGAGGATGATGGCAAAGGTTGTGGAGTTTGGATTTACACCTACCAATTGCATTTGCTTGAAAGTTTCTAAAGTCTTCTCAAAAAGTTCAATTTTTATATATCTTGTAATCAATGCAGTCCATGAGACCACATTTCTTTGAGGCATTTTGTTAAACAATTCATGTGCTTTGTCTATGTTTCCACATTTTGCATACATGTCTACCTAGACAGTTGCCACTACAACATCTGACAAAATTTCTCTATCCTTTATGCTTTGATGGATTTCTATACCTTGTTGTAGAGCTCCCATTTTGTCACAGGATGGGAGGATGCTGGCAAAGGTTGTAGAATTTGTCTTTAGAACTGCCAATTGCATTTGCTTGAAAGTTTTGAAATCCCTTTCAACAAATACATTTTGTGAATATCCTACAATTATCGCATTCCATGAGATTACATCTCTTTGAGGCATTCTGTCAAATAGTTCACGAGTTTTTTCTATGCTTCCACATTTTGCATACATGTCTACTAGAGTATTTCTAAATACAATGGTGGACAAAAATCCCCATTTCATTATTCTTTGATAGAGGTCCATATCGTGTTCCAATGTTCCCATTTTGGCATAGGCAAGGAGGATGCTAGCAAAGGTTGTGGAGTCTGGCTTTACACATGCCATTTGCATTTGCTTGAAAATTTCTAAATCTTTTTCAACAAATTCATTTTGTGCATATCCTACAGTTCTTTGATGCATTTTGTCAAATAGTTCACGTGCCTTCTCTATGCTTCCACATTTTGCATACATGTGTAGCAGGGCTGTTGCAACTACAACATCTGTCAAAATTCCTCTCTTTTATGCTTTGATTTTCAGTGTATATTTAGTTAGTTCTTGTTTCTGTTGTGCAGGTGGCAAGGTGTACCAAGATAACAAACCCAAATACCGAGGATGCAAAATATGTTATCAATGTTAAACAAATTGCCAAGGTTACTTATATTTGCTTTTACTTCCACATTATACTGCTTCTATTGCTATAGATGCATCAAATGGTTGTAATTACATATTGTTGTATGCATATTGTTGTAATTACTTATCATTGTTTGTTTATGATCTCTTTTTTCTTTCTTTTTCAGGCTGTATGACTAGTTTGAAGGAATATAGCATCAGTTGGAGCATTTACAAAGGTAGTTTGAATAGGAAGATGACATGTGTAAGCATCTAGGAGCAGATAACAGTTGAAAAGATCAACTTTTCTTTTTCCAATGCCACCAATAAGTTTCCAAGCATTCAAAGCATGAGACAAAGGCAGTTTCAAGTGCCCAAGGTTCAAGGAAGTAGTCAGCAATAGTCATAAAGGAAACATTTAATGAATTTTAAACATGTCCTACTTTTCCTCTAGCGTAGGATAGTCAAAAGTAGAGTTTACTTTCATTTTTCCTTAGTTCTTTTCGCTTTTGGAAAAGCATTGTAAGCTGAAACAGGCTTCTTTTTGTCTTTTGGTGCATTGTAACTCAAAAAATTAGTTTCTTGCTCATTCTTTGAGCTACATGTATTGTAACCATGAAGGTCTTTTTAGCAAAGAGAAAGCATTGTAACTTATTTTCAGATCTGTATGTTGTTTGTAAGCATTTTTTATCAATAAAACAAGTTATTTTTACCTTCTCAAAGCCGTTTCATTGTGCAAGCTTTAAAATAATTGATGTGATTATGATCTTGTGGTGATGCTTCATCCCCTTGATTAAAATGACTAAATATACTACTAATTGACATCAATTAATAATTAAATTGACTAGATATACTACCAATTGATAGAAATCATTAACAGTGAATAAATATGACTAAATATACTACCAATTGATAGAAATCAGTGAACAGTGAATAAATATGACTAAATATATGACCAGTGTTAAATCACTGAATAAAAATGACTAAATATACTACCAAATTGATCAAAATAATGACTAAAATTAATGACTAAATACACTACCAGTGGACAAAAATCAGTGAATAAAAATGACTAAATAAGTGACCAGTTAACAACAATCAATGACTAAATATATCAGTGAAAAAAAAATGACTAAATAAGTGACCAGATTACAACAATCAATGATTAAATCAACAACTAAATATACTACCAAATCAATCAATCAAAACAACCAATAAATGACTAAAAATGGTTTAGTCATCAATTTGATCGCATTATAAAGGACTGGCAATAAACTACTAATAGTCACATGACCATGCTTGGTCATTTATAAGTAGTTTTTAGTAGTTTTTTAGTAATATATTGTTGTTTTTATACTAGTGATTGTATGCCTTCACAACATGTTTAGGTGTGGATTTGTATTTTTCCAATGTATATATCATTGTACATACATATGGATTTGTATTTTTCCAATGTATATATCATTTCTCAGTTTTCTTTTTGGACATTCAGATGTATAGTGATCAGTTTCACCACACCTAAAACAATTGTGAAGCTGCCCATCTTTTTGCTCCATCTTGGATCTACCTTGAGTTATTAGACTCTTTACTGAGGAACTTGGCTCTGATACCAATTATTGAAATGCACAAGACAACTAAGAGGGGGGTGAATCAGTTGTCACAAAACTTATACAATTTATGCATCTTAAAACATCTTCCACTTATTTACTATTATTATGATTAGAACATGAAAACTCAAAATCAAGAATTCTAACACAACTACAAGATCATACACAATAGACACCAAATTTTTACGTGGAAACCCCTGTAAAGGGAAAAACCACAGTGGGGGTTAACCCACAAGATTATTATGTAAAGCACAATACCAAAAATCAAAGGCTCACTACCTAGAGCTCACTACTCAAAGAGGCTCACTACCAAGGGTGGCTCATTCCCAGAGATTTGAACTGAGATAGTAGCATCTACTTCATGCTTGAATTTGGTTCCATTGAAGAGCAATACTCTTCCTCTGCTCTGCTCTACCTTCTTCACTTAGCTTCGCATCTTCGCTCTTGGACTTATTTTTCATGACCAAATCACAAGTATATATATCATTCATCAACCTTGGAATGTACATCAAGGTTGGCATTACATTCATCATCCATTGGAACAATCTCCAAGGTCGAAATTACAAACATTTACAAAATAGGTCTTGACCTAATACAAAATTATGCTAAGGAAATGTAGTAAAAATGTATGTGGATCATGACATGCCTTAGCTGGGACTCAAGCATGATCTTCCATGCCACTACACGCTTCTACAATCTTTAATGGATCTCTGTAATCACTGGAATTATCCAAGTCGGCTAAGAATGGTTACACGCTACGTTATCTGGGAATAATCTTCAAACACAATCTCAATTTCTTAATGTGGACCAATGTAAATGCAAGAACATGATCAAGAGGCATCCACAAGCACATTGTAACCACCAGGAGTAACCGCACAAAATCTGACCACTTTATCCATGAGATTCTTCACACCAGAGCACATGAACTTCACTGTCTTCAACTATCATAAATGAAAGATAGCTTGCGGACCACCAAATCATGAACTAGTGCAGTTGTAGGCACTTATCATCATCCCAGAGTTCCCTCTAGAACTACAAAGAAAAATACTTTAATACGGAGGAATGCAAAGAAAAATACTTTCTCTCTGTCACCAATGAATAATTAGAAAAAGTAGGTTTTACTCTGGTGAATGAAACTCACTCAATTCTTCCTACCAGAGGCTCAAACTCAGGATTTAGCATCTTTGGAAATTCCTCTAAATAACTTCCAATCCGCAGACCACGATCTTCAATCTACAAGAAATGCAGAGCAATCTTCCAAACTGTTCTTTATTATGCAACTCACTATCTTCACTGTAATTCACTATTTCCTTTCTGATTCTTTCAGAGGCGCTAATTTTCTCAATATCCTCAACATATAAAGCTTCTAAACAAATAACAAGATAGGATACAATTGACACCAATGACAACAAAGATATGTTGACATCAATGACAACACCAATTAGGCACATACTTGCAACAATCTCCCCCTTTGTCATTGATGGCAACATATAATGTGAAAAACTATAATAGCCATCAAGACAAGATTCTCCCCCTATCTCCTTACACATCTACATTCCTTTCTCTTTGAGTTTTTCACATGATTTCTCTCCCCCTTTGACATCAATGGCAAAGGGCACATACTTGCACTCCGCTTTTCTGAACCAAGCTCTCTTCTGAACTCTTTCCATTTGACTACTCCCCTTGAGAAGTAGCCCATACAAGCATCAATCTAGATTTGGAGGTGGAACTCTAAGCACCACCTATACTTTTCATGTCATCCACATCTCTATCCCAATGTACATTTGTTTTTGAAACAATTCTACTTTGTCGATCCTAAACTTCAATTACTTATCATTCTCAAACAATCATCAAGGATCAAATAACCAGATCACTGAGCTTGATCTTGGCAAAAGCTCATAGCTTATTTTCTTCCTTGATCAAAAATTTTTGCATAGAAGGTCTCTTACTTTGCGTATCTCTTCCTTTATCCTCTAAGAACACAATCTTTGTCCTATTTTGAACCTTTGATGCTAATCTTGTCTGTTCATGTTGAGGCATCAACGCCAATCATTTGGCAGGGGAGTAAATATTTTCAATAAGACTCCCCTTGAGCCAAATCTCTAATCTCATTTTCTGGAGGGAATGTCTATACCTGATATCGATATAGGCTTATTCTTGACTTATGTTGAATCCCTCTTTACCCAGATCTTGCTCATTTCCTTTTGGGTTTCTCCCAGATAAACCTTTTTCTTTCCTTTGTCCTCCCTTTGCTCTATTTTCTTTTCTTCTGTAGGATAGTTTTTGTTGCTTCTACAAAATTTTGCAACATGACCAGGTCTATTGCAATTGTAACAAACAACATTCCTTAGTCCTTGGTTCCTTCCAATTTTTGGATTGTCCCTTGATCTGCATTGATTGGCTATATGCCCAATTCTATTGCATGTAAAGCATTTTCCATAAAAGAATTGAGTGTTTCTTTCATTGATGGAACCATTCCTTATCTAATTTCTACATTCATTTGCTCTATGACCAATTCTCTTGCAAATTAAACATTGACTGGGGAATGATAAAACATTTTGATTCATTCTACTTCTACACTGAGTAGCTCTATGACCAAACTTACTGCAATTAAGACAATAACCATTAAAAGATGGGCACCTTTGAGCATTTGGTTGCCTGATTGGAGGTCTTCTTGATTTATTTCTTTGATCCTAAATCTATTTGCCTTTGTCCTTCTTGACCTCAGAATTCTTCTCTTGACCTGTTCTAGAACTTTCACCTTTCTCAAGTTTCATTTCTTCTTTGTTGTCAGGATTATTTTAACTTGCCATTAATCTATCATATCTAGCAGCACTCTCACTGAGTTTTTCGTGTTGAGCCCATGCATGTTTCAGATCATCTTTCAGGATCCCAACTTCTTCTTAAAGATTTATGCAGTGTTTGATTTTTCCTTTCAGACACTCCTCAATTCTTTCTTTTTCTTCATTTGCCAATCTCAATTCTTCACTATTCTCTTTAAGACTTTGTGTATACCAAAAAATTTAGATAAAATATAAAGATAAAACATAACATGCAAATTACCTTTTTACCCAAACCCTTCGAATACCTCAGATGTTGATGCATGCATGGTTGATCGATGAATGGTTGAATGTTGATTGCTCACATTCGCGGCATGACGATTGGATTCAAGATTTGATGGAGGGAGATAGATGAAAATAGATGATGGATGAAAGATTGATGGATGTGAGGAAGAATGATGCAAAGGTTCTATTGTGTGGTTACACAAAATGCCCCATTTTGCCTTAGCAAAATAGGGACCCAACTTTTTTGCTTCTGCTTGTTCCTTGCTTTCTTGCTTTGGGCAGTTTGGTAAAAGTCAGATGAAACAATAGAGTATCACCACTGCACATGCATATGCCTCATAAGGGAAGGTTAAATGTCAAAGTTGGATTCTGCCATAATAAACCTCACAATATGAAAGAGTGCAAAATTCTAAGAAGATTTGCCTTTTGGATCACCCTGAAATTCCTTAGAAATAAAAAGTTATGATTGGTTAAAGTTTGGTCAAACCTGATATTACCAGAGGGTCATATTCGCTAATATCCCTGATATTCGCTAATATCCTTGATCTACCATTTAACAAAGAGAACCTGATATCCGCATACCTTTTCATATGTGAACGTCATCTTTAAGTGCGAGAAAACATTCACCCGTCAAGTACCCCGCGCATATTCAAAGAGGGTCATCTTTCAAGAGGGTCATCTTTCAAAGAGGGTCATATTTCTTAATATCCCTCATATTTCTTAACATCCCTGATCTTTGGCAACATGACAATGATGTCATCTTGTTCTAATTTATAAAAGACTCGATATGATGATAATGTCATCATAAACCCGATAGTCGACGAGGGTCATATTTCCTAATATCAGTCATTTTTCCTAATATCCCTGACCTTCGTTAATATGATGATGATGTCATCTTCTCGACCAATTTGAAGTCCTATAAAATATGTTGACACCATCCTCACACCCAGATCAATGGTGATACTTTGTATTGTTGAATATCCAGATATTTCTAAATATCCAGATATTTCTGAATATTTGGATATTTCTTAATGTCCCTCATATGAACCTTTGAGACCTGTAATGCGAGGATCCTTAGTAATCAATGGAATACTGCCACGTGGCACGTCGACCCAATCATGCCAGCACATAACGTTATCACAATTGATTAAATAAAGAGATAATGACCTGATTTTGGTCATCAGTCGACAATTGACCATCCTCATGATGACATCACCCTCATATTTCCAAATATCAATCATATTCCTCAATATCCCTGATCTTCACGAATATGCATCTCTACATTAAATACCTCCACAATGGTAGGTTGAACCTTCAAAATTTCAAATGAACATGTGCCACCTGTTAACATCTAAAGGCCTCAGGTGTCGATCAACGGATAATAATAGGGTGACATTAATCTCACCCTAATTCGCTATTCTTTCGGTTAAAAATAGGGGATTAAGGTCATTAGAATTCATCAAAATGTTTAAACAGAGAATTATAGAGCCCTATGAGATTAAAGAATGACATTACTGCAACTTGCAAGATTGAATGGAATGGAGAACAGAGAATGAAGAATAGAGAATGGAGAACGGTGATTACAAGGTGATCCTGCTCATCTGAACATCACTCACACAATTAAAAAGTAACAGATATCAGGTATGTAATGGTAAAACCCTCCTTTTGTCGTTTATGGTGTATAAGCAGGTAAATAATGGTTTTTACCATGGTGAATTAGCATGATGATGCATGAATTGTAATAGACTGAAAGAATTATCACCGTGAAATTCACGTGATCATTGAATCCATTGTGCACACGACACGTAGGGTAAGACATATATGTTTACTTGCAGAATCCAATGGCAGCCCAGAGAAATAGGTCCGACATAGAGTTTTTGAAGCCTATGTACATACAGCCTGAAGGGGTATCCTTCAAATATGGGAAAATCAATGATACACACCCCAGAAACATAGACCTTGAAACATGGACGACAAAACTAGAGAAAGGGGGTGGCAATGCCCTGCTCATCAATATATACAGTTCTGGAATGTGGCATGCAGGAGGGTTCCCCTATGCTATGGAGGCCACCGAATTGGTAGTAGAGTGTGCTAGAAATTATAATGTGAACACCTGAAGGGTGGAGAAACACAGTAGGGTTTATGCTAATTTTTCTATTGAAGGCATCACTGCTACCTTCAATCTGCCCACAGGACCTCGTTTAGTTCGGCTAAACCTAAAAAAATTGGAGAAGACATGCACTAGAAAAGAGAAGGAATCTAGGAGGTTCATGTACCAATGGAGGTCTAGTGACAACACCTATAAGGCTTCTGCCAAATTTCCTGTATACCTCTACAAGTTTCATTTTGCACTAGAATATCAGTGCATAATGGTGATGCTTAGCAGAATGGTAGGAAAACCAAATGTTAGGTCTTTTGATAATTAGATGTATGGTATCATCAAGATGATAGAAGGCTCTGAGGAAAAACCCCAATGGGCAAAGATCATAAGAGACAACTTAGATGAGGGGATGAGAAAATTAGGAGGGAAATCAAACATGTTCCATATGACATCTTACGTGGTATATGTCTATGCATACAGAGGCACTTTTGACAGATTATAGATAGTAGGTAGGGTTGGCAATAACCCTGGCTATGTGAGCATTTGGGATCACCACCCGCAGCTGAAAAGAAGAGAATCTCTCCAACACTCTCGAAGAGTAAATGATTTATTCTCCATGCACCTTGTCAGGATGATGAAGGAAGACAGAGCCAAGAGACTGAGCGTTGAAGCTCAAGTAGTGATATACAAACATGGGTCCTGGTTCATCCAGTTCCCCACCTTTTCATATATAAGAGTAGAGGGTTTCACTGATAACCCCCTCATGTTGCCTAGGTATCCCAATGACATAGTCATCTTGATGGAGTTTTACAGGCAGATATTGCGTTCTGTGGAGGCATGCATTAAGAAAAAGAAGATACCTCACATTTTGTTTCCAATCATAATTGGATGGTATATGTGCCCAGATAGGGAGAGTGTGAAAGATTTGATTGGAGGGCTAAAACTAATGCATATGTAGCCATTCTCATTGGCTAGGTCATATGACCCCTATGACAGAATGCAGAGTCTACATAAGAAACCAATGCATCAAAAGCACCTTGAATATTATTGGGCAAACTGTGATGATGAGATGGAGGTAAGAAGGAGAGGCTATTAGAGGCTTACCTTGAATCAAATACGCACCTTTGATTGCATACCAGTGCCTACTTAGCTACACAAGGATGATGGTTTGATCATGTCTAGAGAATATGAGGACAAAAAAGTATACAATGAAACAATATCAGCCCCAGATTGGAGTCAACCGGAGGTTACCTCCTTGGATTAAATAATGATGAAGGTCATACAATTGACTAAAGAATGGGTGGAGGAAGAGACCACCAAGCTAAAGAAGAGAGGAGTAGCACTCACTGTGGATAACAAAAGAAAAAGACAAGAGCTATCAGATGAGGAATGTGATGATTTCCTAGGAGAAAAGAGGGAATCAAAAGGAGAAAGGCAATAAGGTAAGATCAAGAAAGGGAACCAAGCAATTGGGGTGACCATCATTCGTCAGCCTCAACAAAAGGAAGAGATAGCCTCTACTTCTGCTGCCACCACATCTGATGTGCCACATCTGCTACAACTACATCACATACACCTTCAAAGTAGAAGGGCCCAGTTGCGAAGCCTGCACCTACTATTGAGGAAGAGGAAGAAAAGTCAAATGATGAACTTCTGATAAAGAGAAATAAGAAGAAGATCCAAGAGACCCCACAGAAAAAGCAAGCACCTATTATGAGGGGGGAAATAGACCTGAATCCCCTTATCATGTTAAGAGGAGCAGGTGGGGAAGACATTCAGAAGACTCTGCAACATGAAGTTCCCATTCTAGAGTTCATACAATTCACAACTAAGGTAGAGGAATGAAGAAAAGAGATGCATAATGTAAGGGATGATCAATCTTTCCCACTGGATAACACTGTAGAACTCTCTGATGATGATATTGTGAATGAAGTATCTACCAGCTCCATGGAGACATTGGTGAAGAATAGTAAGATGGCCCCACATAGCACTCCCATAATGCAAAAAGAAGTCCATCAAGAGGGGGTCAATGCGGAAGATATAGAAGAAGGAAACCTTGAACTAGTTGCACAAAAAATAGCATTAACAAATTTGGTTGATCAGGTCACTAGCCCTGCAACCATAGATCTAACATATCAGGGTGATGATGATCAAAACAAAGATGCCAACATTCCTCTAGAGTAGAACAAAGAAGAAGCTCATATACAAGTGGAGGATGTCGAGATGCTAGATCAAGATGGTGCTCAGGATAATGATCAAAAACCTGAGAAGGAGACAAATGAAGAAGGGGTAGATGATACCCAAAATATTGAAGAAGTTGACACATCAAAGGATGAACAACAAGGTCTTCAGATGGGTGAGGATAAGAAAGAACAAGAAGAGGATAAGGGGAACAAGAATGCTCAAGATGATCATCCAGATGAACCTGATTAGAATATTTAGACCCCTCATGAGGATCAAGCTTCACATGATGCATAGGACAAAGAAGTCCCTGTACAATAAGAGATCCCTCATGAAGAAATTCAGGATGAACAGAGAAAAGGACCATCACCACCAAGGGTGGAAGAAAATGTAGAATCTCATGATGCTCACATTGAGCATTTAGACCAGCAAGGGTCTACTGATGAAATACCCTATTGGCTAAGGCAATAATTGAATCCACCTCAAGTTAGTGATGTGCCCGAATTTGATATTTCTTCCTTATTTTCAAAAGATATGATTAAACCAAAGAGAAGGGCCAGAGCCACTTTAGCAATAAAGAGAGATCCTGCCACTAGAAGAAGGACAACTTAGGTAGCTCTACCTATAGTAGATAAGGCCAAGGGAGAGATCCGTGTCAATGAGTTTTAAATGACTACCATTGATTTGGGTTTTGCTACTGAGGAGCATGAGGGCCGAGAGGCCAAAGATATTATTGATTAATTTAAAAGTGTGGAAAGAGAGAAAAATAAAAAATAAAATGTACAAAGAGCACATTGCTCAGTTGCATACATTCATAAAAGGATTAATTGATCCAAATCACATGCCTGTCAGCACCGCTACTCCTTTGACCATTATATCTTAGGATGAGGTGACTGGAGTGGACATTACGAAAGACAAGGTACATGTGATGGACAATTGGTTTATTCAATTTATCACTGAAGCCAAGAAAGTAATAAAGGCATCCCTCAACAACTGGAATTTTCTCAGTACATTAAGGAGCAATGTAGATAAGTTGTAGAAAGAGGTTGGGCAAATGTCAATTAAAGTGGAAAAGAATTTGACTGCACTGGCAAAAATGAAGAAGATAGATGTGAAAGTAGTCATCTACAACAAAGTGTTAAACAATCATACTTCACAACTATTGGGAATATGGTATGAGGATACCAAATTTGAAACTGATATACTGAATAAATGTAATTCAAAGCTTAGGGATATCAGTGTAAAGTTGCATCATCTTATGTGAGAAGAGATAAGTATCTTGGAAGCCCTTGAGGATAAAATAGAAGGGAAGATAGAGAATCAGGATGCTGATTTTGTAGTTAAGGCTTTCCATTACAATTTTAAACATGCATTAGATGACTCTCTCCACCATTTGTCAGAAGATGTAATAAATAAAGCCATGAGGATGAAAGCAAAGTTGGAAGAGTATAATGAAATGTTGAACAACAGGAAAAGGAAATGGCCTACTTTACAAGCATAGTTCCATTCACAGGAACATGCTGTAGCAAAGGTTAAAGTCCAAGATGGAAGAGAAATTGAAAAGATAGTTTAGGCATATGAACCCATCAAGGTGATTATCAGTACAAATATAAGAGATGACCCATGTACTGATGAGGAAGATGAAGAATAAGTGAAGATGCAGAGTGATGGGGTCATATGCATCATATGTCAAAGGATGATTGAGTACCACCAGATGGTTGCCAGCTAGCAACCTATGCCACATTAACTTTTGATAACCAAGTCAGAGATGATAGAGACTATTGATCTTAAATGCTAAATCTCGATCATTGGATCACTTGTAACTGCCTCCTCTCTTTATCCTATAAAAGGAGATGGAGTGCACCTTTTAATTCATTCGAAACTTAATTAAGATTAGATTGTTGAAACCTTAGGACTAATTCTCAAAGATGATTGTAAATATACATATCTTTTGCATACTTAATGAAGAAGAAGATCTAGATTACATACAATCGTATACTTTGAGTAGTCTGTGGATGAATTCTTGACTTGTACTTTGATTTTCTATATCCCTTGGAGTGCAATTCATGGTGTGCATGTTGTCTTCATTCTTTGTCCATCAAAGTTTGCATCAACCATACTTAGCCTTGGAACATCCTCGTGATCCTATGGTTTTATTTCCTTCTCTTCATGATAGTATCTATAATGTATATGGATCAATAGCTAAAGATTCACTCATTTAAGTAGAATTTAGAAAGCATTTGTCATAATTTGTTTAATTTCATTCAAATCATCATCACAATTGCAAATATATAGATAATCTAGAGCAAATACATAGAAATATGCTAATACCTCGAAGAAAATTGAATATATAAAGCATATTTGAGCTAAATAGCATGTATAATTGAAAATTCATGCAAATGTACATAAATATTGATAGTATTCATGCAAATGTCTGCCTGTAGATATATAATTTAGATAAATTCATAGTGCAAAAGTGAAAATTCATTAATGACAGTTGATGATCAGAAGAATTGATCAAACTTAGAAATATCCTCATCATCTATTGAATGTAGTAAGATTAACCTTGTTTGTTCAAAGATTTACAGAAAGCAGGTGAAAATTGGATGTTCAGACATTAGTTCATGAAGCAGACACACATAAGGCCCATTAAATTGGAAAACAACAAGGCACATCAAACCACTAAGTAACATCAGTATATTATGAACTAATCCACGAAGACTTGGGATCATGAATTCTATGAATTCATCATATCTTTCAAGATGATAAAGGTTTGATATGCATTTCTTTATCTATGCTTGTTTGTGACTAACATCATAACCAACATAAATTAGCGCTAGAAGGAGGGCCTCCTACTCTTCATTTCCTGAATTGGTTACTCACACATCTTCATGCATTTACACATGGTGATCTTGTCAAAGTTCATTAAAATAGATCATGCTTTGAACATCTATACAAAGATTTACTTGATTCAGGTTGTTTCAAGAGTATTGATCACAAATATCTCAATATTGTGCATAAATGCTTTAATATTTATAGTCAATTTATTGAAATCTTCAAATATTGAGTCATTGTTCAAAGTTTTCTACAAATATCTTGTAGTAACCCACCCACGTGACTAAATAACCTAATATTCACAATCAGAAGCTCAACCTTTGCTCATATTTGCATTTTGGTACAAATATTGTATAAATATTCAATTATTACATGGTCTTGACCATAAATATCTACTCAGGGAGGTCATTCCCTCTGATCTTTACAAAGATTCAACCAAATATCCATATTCTATCTTAAACTGTTAGAATCCTTGCTCACAAGCCTAATACCAGGTCCAAATCCATTGAACTCCTTGAAGAATTGCCTATTCATGAAATTAGACCCTGTACTACTGACATCCATCATACTCCAGAGTCTAGTACATCACCATCCTCATTAAGACATACTATAACACCTCCAATATCCCCATCTGTACCTCAGACACCTCCAAGATCCCTAGTTACACCTCAAATACCTCAACCACCAGCTATAATGTCATTCTTTGCTGTTGATTCACCCTTAACCTTTACTGCATATCATCATATGCCTAAAAATCCTGATAAGATTTTCCCTAATTATCATCCATATTAGGATGTAGATGATCACATCCAGACATATAAGGAAGCTTGCTTTAGAGCAAGGATTGAACATCAGGATGTAGTATGCAGATTGTTTCCATACTCCCTAGGAGAGGAAGCATATAATTGGTACATTAGCCTTGCCCAAGCCTTAATTAATTCATGGGATGCCTTGGAAAGAGATTTTATAGATAGGTTTAAAAGACCTATAGATCTAGCAATGACTTATCACCTTTTTACTACAATCAAAAGAGTAGAAGGAGAACCAATTTCAAACTTCAATGCTAGATTCCAGAAAATGTACTCTAAGCTATTAGCTCCATACAACATAGGAGATGAAGCAGCTAGACTGATATATTACTCAACATTAGATCCCCTAACTTCCATGTTCATAAGAAGAGCACATCCTGGTGTCACAACTCTAACCGGAGCTTATGAGGATGCAATAAAAGTTAATTAGCAATTGATTCCTGCCATAATGCCTAACTTAGGATATCCTACATATCCTGCCCAGTCATAGAATAATGGTGTCATGATGCCTCCTACTACAATGCCCGGTCCATTACAAGTGCCTCCACTTAGTATCATGCCTCCTTCAAATAGGAATGGCCAGATGATACAATATCCAGGACACACTCAAACACATCAAGAGGTAGGACAAAACAATAGCAATGGTGCTTCTTTCTTTAAACCTCAGCAATAAAATGTAGTAGCCAAGGCTTAGGAAGAGAAAGAAGACATTAAATAAATATTAGCACAATTGAGGAAATTGACAACTAAAATTACACACTTGAGAGGTCAAAACTTTTATTCTTAGTCAAATCAAAACAGAGGGTATACAAACAACAATGATCAATCTGGATATCCTGACAGAGGATACAACAAACTTTAACAACAATAATGGCAATAACAATGCTGCTCCTAATCAACCCAGAGCATGGAATACTAGACCAAACAATGGTTCTTTGCCATCACCCCTGGATAATCAGCCTCCTAGTGAACCAAAATAGACAATTAGAGTCAATTTAGCAGAAGCAACACTTACAAATTGGTGTAGAATACATAACACCAATGCACATGCTAAACTAGATTGTCCTCAATTCAAAATAGTAGCCACTATATTTCAGGTTGAAGTGTCCAATACAACAAGTGATCCTCCTTTCATTTAAGGAAATGAGATTGTCCCTATGGATATGATTCTACCCTTGTGTTAGAGAGTTTTGAAAATCAGCCTCATCACCAAATGACCTCAACTCATGAAAACTATACATTAGCATGTGAAGAATCTGCCATAGCATTTGAGACAAACTGTGTTCCCCTTTGAGGATGAAAATGAACCAGTAGTTGAACATGAAGAAGTTCATGCTTATCAACAACAATATCAGGGTAGGCATAATTATAATCTCAAGAGTAATCCTAATAGACTGCCTAGTCCCTTGACCACATATGTGCCTCCTAATAATTTCAACACTCCTCCAGATCCAAAAGCAAGTAACAATCCAGGTCCTCCCAAGGTTAGTACTCAGTATTATACACCCCAAAGTATAGTATCAAAGACCAGTAATCAACCTCCAAAATCTGATAAACTGGTCACATATTTGGCTAAGGAGATGAAAAGGGTTAAAATTAGCTTATCTCTGTCAGAATTGCTTAAAACCCCAACCATCAAGAAGGCTTTCATAAGATCCTTAGATGAGTCTACACTGAAGAATGATAATCATGCTCATAATTTGAGTCAGATCTTAAACAAGGATCATGCAATAATCATGCTCATAATTTGAGTCAGATCTTAAACAAGGATCATGCAACCAAAGACAATAATGTTAAACATAAAGTGCAAGCCATTGTTCAGGCTACTGAAACTTCACATATGACCCTATACAAAGATAAGTCAGAATCACCCCCATTTCTACTCACATTGAGGATGTTTGGGAAGAACTTGCATAATTGCTTAGTGGATTCAGGTGCATCTACCAATGTGATGCCATTATCCATTTGTAATGCCTTAGGGTTGCATCCAGCCAAGTCCCTTAGAAAGGTGACATAGTTAGATAAAACTGAAGTAAGTGTGGTAGGAGAATTGATACATATCCACATGCAGTTAGCATCAAATCCAAGGGATCAATATTACATTGACATCCAAGTGGTGGATATCCCTAATACTTATGGAATGTTTCTTAGTAGACACTGGTCAAAAACACTCAATGGTTACATGTCTATTGATTTCAGCCATAGATGGTCTGGAAGGGGATTCCCAATCAAATAAGGATAGAAGTTGAACCAAGGATGAAACATATGATCACAGAATATAACAAAACCAATGAGATATTGTATGTGGATGTTGAACCAGTAGTTTATACTATTAGACGTCAAACAGTCAGGATAGAGGAAGTTCTAATGTATAACACACACATTCATAGGAATGTTCATCAGAATAACACAGTGATCATAGAAACAAATTGTAGTTCAGGAGATAATGATGAGATTGATCATTTTAAAGATTTTGAAGTATACTTATCTAGAGAAATGTAACATTATCAGATATTTGGTATATTCGATGAGGATATCTTAATTGAAGGTTGGTGCAGGTTACATGATGAAGCACATTCAGAGAAAACATGTAGTGCATGCCTAGATATGATAGAGTTGGAATGAGCTTATAGTGAGGGAGAATCAATTTCGACTGAGGTAAGTGTAATATCCATCTATGATGATATTGATTCTTATTTGTCATCTTCAGGTACAGAAGAGTCAAAAGAAGGTACATATTAGGATGAGAGTTATGCTCATAATTCAGATGAGATCTTGATGTATGATGGGAGTACTCACCGAGATGAAAATAATATCACCCCTGGGACTGATTGTCTAATTGAATCAGATTATGAAGTATCAGATGAAGATAAGGGCAGTAACTTGACAAAGTTTGAGGAGTTTTTATCTAAGCAAATTCAAAGGCTTACATTACAAGAGACCCCTCCACATCATGCTTTAATTAAAGGATGGTGCAGACTCCATGAGGCACCACATTCAAAGACCTCATGTGCACTATGCCTGCATATACTGAATAAGAAAGAGCAACTTTATTTAAGGAATTAGTTATCTAGCAATAGAGATATGCCTAAAGAGAAAAAGAAAGAGATTGAAGTACAATCAAATAGTGATAGTGATGATAGCACAAAAGTAAAAAGAAGAGAGGTATCAGATTCAGATCAACCACCAAAAAGTATAAAAAGGTGAACCCCAAAACTTGAAATGGATATCATGTCGTGCAGCTTCCAGAGCTAAAAAGAAAAGAGAAGGCCCTGATAAACCATTAATAGAAGATAAACCATGGATCCTTAGGTTTGACAGATCCAAGTCCAAACAAGGAGCTGGGGTAGGTATAGATCTTATTGACCCAACAGGGAAGTCCTTTTTAGCAGCATATAGATTGCAATTCACATGCACCAATAATGTGGCAGAATATGAATCTTTAATTCATGGGTTGTTGTTTGCTCTCAAGAAAAGAGTTAAGATCCTGCATGTCTATGGAGACTCAGAATTGGTAGTAAGGCAAGTGAGAAGTATTTATGCTTGCAATTACAAGAAGTTATCCAACTATAGACATAGGGTTTAGGACCTGAGAGAAGAATTTGATGCATTTAATATCACCCATGTCCCTAGAGAACAAAATCATAGAGCAGATGCCTTGGCACAAGCTGTTACTACATTGGAGCCTTTGTCCATTTCCAGACTAAAGAGATTTTTAGTTGAGTTGATATTAGTACCCTCCATACCTGATAATGTCACTAATCTTCAAGTGTTTGATGATGATCATTATATCTTGGACTTCATAGCAAATCGAGATGTATTTGATGCACAAATCCTAGATGAAAGGAATCTAGAGGATCATACATGGGAAGAAGAAGAGATCATGGACTTGCCAAGTAATAAGATTCCCAAGGGTATGATAGAATTAGAAAGGGCATTTGATTTGCACAATATGATGAAACAAAAGGATCTCCCTAAGATAGATAGAGGAGAGTATTCACCAATCAACATAGGACAAAATGAAGATGTAAGGAATGTCGTAATTTGTAAAGTCTGTACTAAAGAAGAAAAAGCATGGATAACTCAAGCATTGAAAGATTACATACATGTTATTGCCTAGACTTATGATGAAGTAAAGACATATGCCACATCAATCATCACCCACACAATCCCATTGAAGCTGGATGCTAAGCCTTTTAGGCAAAAACAGAGACCAGTCAATGCTCTTTTAGAACCTATCATTTTTGAAGAGGTTAAGAAGTTTTTGAATGCAAGGATTATATTTCCTGTAAGGCACTCAACATAGGTGGCCAATCTGGTCCTAGTAAGAAAGAAAAAATGGTGATATATGCCTATGTGTGGACTTCAAAAATTTGAACAGACCTTTTGAGAAGGATAATTATCCCTTACCTTCATTAGATGAAGTCCTGCAAATAGTAAATGGAGCTTAAATGATGTCCTTCCTAGATGGTTTCTCAGGGTACAACCAGGTAATGGTGGACAAAGTAGATAGATTAAAGACAACATTCACCACCAAGTGGGGGATATTTGCTTATAGATGCATGCCTTTTGGCCTGATTAATGCTGCAGCCACATTACAACGTGCAATGGACATAGCATTTAGAGGTCTAGTGGGCAAATGCATAGTTATATATATGGATGACCTGACCATATTTTCAAAGAAGAGGGGCGATCACATAGAAGACCTCAGAAAGGTGCTCAAGAAATGCGAGCAATATGGCTTCTCACTCAATCCAAAGAAGTGCATATTTGGAGTCACCATAGGTAAAATACTAGGTCACTTAATATCAGATAATGGGATCACCATTGACCCTGCTAGGGTAGAATCCATCATGAAGTTGTAGCTTCTTGGGAGTAAGAAAGAACTCAAATCTTATTTTGGTAAGATAAACTTCATGAGGAAGTTCATCACCAGGTTTGCAGAGATTATCAGACCACTTAATACTATGCTTAAGAAAGATGCCAATATTGAATGGACCCCTGAAGCAAAGGCTGCATTCAAGGACATCAAGAAAGCTATATCAGATGTACCTATCCTAATCAGCCCAGACTATACAAGAGAATTTTACATATACTCATTTACTTCAGAGCATACATGTGCAATAGTCTTGACATAGAGGAATGAAGCCAAGGAAGAAAAACCCATAGCTTTCATGAGTTTCCCATTTAAAGATGCCAAGCTCAGATATATAGATGTTGAAAGACAATCTCTTGCTTTGGTTAGGGTAGTAAAGAAATTTAGACACTACATCTTAAGAAGTAAGATAATTGTTGTGGTATCAGATGCAGCAGTAAAAATGCTCCTGATGCAAAGTGAACCTGGAGAGAAAAGAGTTAAGTAGATAACAGTTCTCCAAGAGTATGACATGGACATAA
This sequence comes from Cunninghamia lanceolata, assembly GCA_027924645.1. Lineage (NCBI taxonomy): Eukaryota > Viridiplantae > Streptophyta > Pinopsida > Cupressales > Cupressaceae > Cunninghamia > Cunninghamia lanceolata. The sequence goes on from BSBN01000921.1 coordinate 1,227,843, forward strand.
CACCCATGAAGTTGGTAAGAGGGCAAGCCCTAAGCCAGATGATTTCTGAGACTAATCCTAACATAGTGAGTCAACAATATGTAGTGAACACTAAAGAAAATAAAGAGTGGTATTTGTTGGCAAGAGACACTGCTATGCATGATAGGTGTTGTCATTGATGGCAACTAAGTCTACTTACACATTCACATTACATAATTTGTTCATACCGGAAGTCAGAGTGAAGATTTGTCTAAGTCCGGGTAGTCAGAAACAGAGCATGTGACAGGGTCCGGTATCTTCATCTAGATCTCTCCGGTGGTAAATCACAGTGTGCTACGGATCTGAGTGAGTGATGAGGACTGTCAAGATTATCTGAATCCATAATCTTAGCCTCTGGTGATGAAGGGTGAAAAAGTTATAACCATCTGAGTATCAAGTTCTAGTTAGTTAGGTACAGTCAGAAGAAGAACGGGCCGACCTATTATTTGATCTTGGTCCATATGCAGAAAAGTTGTTGGTTAAGAAATTTGTGATAATCAGTGGTATTGGCCAACATGAGTGATGATTTGAGAACTCAAGTTTTTGGTCTACGTTATTGATTGTTCATAGATCCAGCCGACAAAATAGAGTTCTTAATAAATGATCCGAGATTTCTTAGAGATGACTACAATTGATTGAATTTCTTTATGCAGATATATATAGCCAACGGATTCGATTGTTATGAGGATAGTGAGTGGTGTGATGATGAAGTAAGTGTGAAAAGGGTAGAAAGAAGTGTGAAATTGAAGATCTAAGCTCAGATTATGGCAAAAGGGTGAAACAGGGTAGAGTAAGGATGAAGTGTGTTAGATTAGTATTCTATGCTTAATCGGAACTAAATTTCTGCATTGGTAGATGGTACTCATTAGTTCAAACATTCTGTAATTCTCCTGTAATCATTTTTGTAGGCAGTGAGCCTCTTGGAGCAGTGAGCTCCGGTCAGTGTGCCCTAAATGCATGTGCCTTCCCCATTTGTAATACTTTTAACAGAGTATAATTTCTTGTGGTTTAACCCCCACCATGGTTTTTCCCTTAGCCGGGTTTCCACATAAAAATATTGGTGTTATGTGTGTTGATTTTGTTTTTTCTCATGTGTTATTGATTCATGTTTTCATGGTTATATCATTCATCTATAAATAAGTAGTAAAGAAGTTTAAAGTGCAATAAAGGATAAAAGTTTTTGAGACAACTGATTCACCCCCCCCCCCTCAGTTGTCTGCCCTTATTTCAACAATTGGTATTAGAGCTTGGTTCATTTTAAAAAGTTTAACAACTTGAGGAAGATCTAGGAAGGCAATAAAATGGATTCATACAACCTCCAGGAATAACTCAAACTTGCTTTAGAAGATCTTGATCAGTCGAGAGTAGAAGTCAAAGAACTGCAAGAGAACCTTAAAGATGTTCAGACTTCATTGAGACTTTAAAAGAAAAATTGAGCAAATCCAATGAAAAGAGGAAGGAGCTACTTCTTCAACTAGGAAATCATAATGAAGACAATGACAAGGATAAGGCCCTGAAAGAGAAGACAAAGGAATGTAAGATGGAATCCAAGGTGATGAGGCTAACCAAGGAAATTGAAGAAAGGAAGAAGACTTAAGAAAAACTGAATCAATCTCTAAAAGAAAGAACAAAAGAATGCTGCAGATTAGACAGAATAGATGGCCATCTAGAGTCTGATCTACATGAAAGTAGAGACAATGAGGAAGAACTTGAAAGGCAAATTGTCATTCTCAGACATGACCTAGAAGTTGCAAATGAATACAAGGAGAGGTTCAAGATAAGCTCAACTAAACTTGAAGTGTTGCTTGAGAGTCAGAAGAAGTCTGATAATAAGCATGGTCATGGGTATGAGAAAGGTGAAAGCTCCGGATCCAGACAAAGAAATTCTCAATCAAGGAATGGAAGAAACAGATCTAGAAGACCCCTGGTAAGATAGCCAAATGCTCAAAGGTATCCATCTTTTAATAGAAATTGTTTCAATCACAATAAATTTGGTCATAGAGCTACTCAGTACAAAAGCAGAGTAAATCAAAGTGGTCCATCCTTCTCCGGTCAATGCTTCAAGTGTAAGAGGTATGGTCATAGATCAAATGAATGCAGAAGTATGATAATGAATAACCCTAACAATAGAGGAAATGGCAATTCTTTCAATGGCAAATGCTTTGCAAGCAATAGATTTGGACATATGGCTAATCAGTGCATATCAAGAGGAAATCAGTCAACTGGGCAAAGAAATGTTGTGTGCTTCAATTGTAACCAATCCGGTCATATTGCAAGATTATGCAAAAGTAGGAACAATGAAAGAAGAGGTCCGGTAAATAGAAAACCGGATGAGCAAAAACAAGACAAAGGCAAGGGAAAAATTGATGTAAATAAGATCCAAAATGAAATGAACAAAACATGGGTAAAGAAAGGTGACATGAATGTTGACAATGGGTCTGCACCAGAATCTGGTGCTGATAATTCCTCTAGGAATTGAATCAAGAGCTCTGGCTTAGGGGGAGCTGCATTGAAAATCAAATTCCCCTATCCAGTAAGTGGGTGCCTGAATCTGGCACAATGAATGAAGATAGAGAAGCCTATTGTAGATCTATTAAAGGAAATTCTAGAAGAAAAGAAGCAAATGTGATTGATTGTAGAGCAATTGAAGTTCAACTGTATGCAAAAATAATGTAATCGGATGTATTAGGGCAGAGCATTTATTACAATGAAGAATTAGGTTTTGCGGATGATAAGAGGTCATTCATTCAAACACTTGAGTCACTTTGCATTCTAAGAGAACAAGGAGAAGAGCCCCTAAGCTAAAATTTCAAAGAATTGAAGTGCGAAGAATGAACTCAACATCCAACCCTAATTTCTTGAAAAAGGTATTTTTCTACGAAGCTTTGAACTTGTAATCTTTTGCAATAGCTACACCTTTGGTTGTTGATATCATTGAAAGGCCCCAACCCAAATTCAAGAAGAATCCACACAAATCCATAGAAATCGACCCGTTAGGTGCATTTTCAAGTGTTCTGTATGGTGTATTGCATGTTGAAGATATTAGGGTCTATATTCATGTAGGCATAGATGAATTTGGGGACTCAAGGTTTGTAGATTTGTTCAAGAATCATCGAAGGGATGAAATTCATGGTCTTAAACCTAAGTATAAGGCACTGTATGACAAACATTTCATTTAGATTATGGGGTTTCCAACATTAGATGAAGATAAATGGGTTTGGTATGTTTTAAGATGAATGCATGATGAGTTTATATGGCTAATGAAGCCCTTTAAGATCACCAAGGACGCCATTAAGACCATGACAGGGTTAAAATCATCTGGTGGACTACCAATGTTGAAGGTTGTAAAGAATCAAACTATGATTGATGCAACCAGTGCCAAATTCGATAAAAGGTCAATGACTATCAATGATATTAGTGATCTGGATGTTAGGTTTGCTTCAATGGTAATTGGTTACAAAATTTATCACTCCAGTAGGGAGAACTCTGTTTTTGGAACTGCCATATATGCTGCATATCAAATGATAAAAGAAAATGTAGATTATGACCTATGTGTGTTATTGCAGAACCAACTAATTGAGAACCTGAACAAAATTAAGAAAGACAAGAAAAACACCTTTAAATATGGTACATTGGTTCTATGTCTATTTTTCTACTTCATGAATGAGGTACCTGGAGTAAAGGGTGTGCACTGGACTAATGACAAGCTAGTTGCTATTTAGATAAGAGATCATCTAAACAACATTGGTGACTTTAAAGCATAGAAAACTGCAATCTGGGCTTACTTCAATAATTTTCAGAGCATGATGCATTCTAGGGAAAGAATACCTAAATCAGTTGTTGAGAAGTACAAGAATGAAATATGTTTCATGGTGGACACTGATCAGTGCTTAATGGAAGCAGTAGCACCTAGAACTATTTGGATCATGCCCTTGGGATATGAGGTAGATGAGAAAATTTTGAATATGTATGCTCAACACCTTTTGAGCAAGCCAAAGGACACAACATTTGAAATATTTGGGACATATGAGGAACTAAGTATGAAATTGCATGTTAAGCTCAGAAAACTTGAAACCAATAGGAAAGTAAGGAAAGAAGTTGAGCAGTTGGCCGAGAATCTAGGCCTCACCAAGGAAGCTGTGAGACAATTTAGGGAAAGAACTGAAAAGGATAAGAGGGAGAAGCAAGATAAGAAACAAGCAAGTGCTCTGGTAGAATCCTCCTCCACACCAAGGACCACTAGGAGCTCTGTTGCTGCCCCTGTTCCCCCAAAACCTACCAATCCTGAGAAATCAGAAGGCAAATCATCTAGAAAAGAAGGAAAAAGAGTGAAAACTAAGGCCGCTCAGACATATAAAAGCATTAAAAATGATGAAGAAGGAACTAATTATGATATTGAGATCAAAGAGTTAAAGGCCTCAGGTACAAAATCAGCCAAGGTAACTAAGGAGAAGCCCTCCAGAAGCAAAGGGGCAAGCAAGAGGTAAAAGACTGAAACATATGTTGAAAAGCCTACTCTCTCTATGGATGACATCATTAAATTAGTCACTGTAGATGGGAACTTAAGGCCAATGACTAAATTCTTTGATTATTATAGTGATGTTGATAAGAGGGTTCTAGAGGAAGCAACTGTTAAATATTTGAACATCTACAATAAGGATTTGATTGAAATAACTTCTGAAATTCCAAGAAGTCTTGCAGATACTTTGGAGTTGAGAAAAGAAAATGCAAAAGGTAAAGACATTGAGATTAGGGAGCATGTGTTGATAAATTTGTGCCCTCGGATTACTCCATATCAGATGAACATGATATTTAAAGAAGTGAAGGATGACTTTAGGAGCAAGAAGAGAGTGAATAAACTCATGCTTGGTGAAATAGATGAGATAGTCAAAGATACTCAAGATATTCTTCTGAATGCATTGAAAAGACATAATCTTCCTATTGTTGAAGAAGAGATTGATGATGGGATTGATTCCTCAATTCTGGATGTTGAAGAATTGAAGATCAATGAGCAGCAAACTGAGTTAGATGAGTCTTCTGTTCTGGAAAAGGAAGCAATGAACAAGGAAGATGAAAAGAGGACAGATGAAACTGATGAAGCAAGAGGTATTCAAACTCCTCTGGATCAATCCAAAGAAGATACCAAGATGAATGTTGAAGTAGATGATCAAATTGAAGATAATTCATTGAAGAATATACAACATGAATTAAAAGAAGCTAAGGACAAAGAAGCATAAAAGGTCAAGGAGAAGAATGGAAGAGAGAAAGAGATTTCAAAGGTTGATGGAGAGCCCAAGCAGGACAACCTGGTTTACAGTACTGGAAAGGATAAAAAAGATACGTCATCATTTTGGGCAAGAGACACTGCAGAAGCAGTGAAGGAAATTCTAGAAAGAGACAAACAAATTGAAGAAGATCAAGACATTATACAAGGTCCAATAAATTTTGATACCTTATCTCTAGTGCAAAAGATAAATTTGGCTTCCATTGCTCAAGCTAAGGCTAGAGAAGATATTTTGAAGTCTCACATAGAAGTCAGTGAGCTACTTGGTCTTGCATCTGGAATATTGGAGAAGATCATGCCTACTTTTTAGAAGGATTCTTCAGCATCCCCATCCGGCCAACTGAAAAGTCTAATAAACTCGGTAAGCTCTCATTTTGAATCTCTAGAGAAGTCTGCAGAGGACAAGGTTCAAAAGGAATTCAATGATAAGAGATTTGATGCTCTAAAGGGGTTGATTGGAGTAGATAGCATGATGTTGGATGCTAGTGTAATGAGTACTCAAAATGCTCTTATAGGAGGAAATGTATATAAATTTTTCTTATCATGTCCTAAAGTTATAGAGGACATTGAAGATAAAATAAAAGTGTCTAAGCAAATACTATCTAGTGTATCCAAATCCTTTGATCCTGTGAGTGCATTAGTGACAAGCAAGGAGGGTCAAGTGATCAGCTTAATTGAAGATATAAAGAAATTGACAAGAGAAAAGGAGATCATAAAGGCAAGGATGAGTGAGCTATAGGGACTAATTTCCCCCAAAATGGAAGCAATGTTAAATGCTCTGACCGAAGCCCAAGTTGCAGCTCAGTCAAGTGACCCAATTGATCTGCGGACATAGAATCACAAGCAGTGGCCACATCTCAATTTTGAACACTATGAAGAAGAGTTGGGATAGTGAACTGGCATGATTGAAGAACATTTTTGGTGATGTACTTAAGTTTATGTAAATAAGACTTAAGGACTATTTGTACATATGCGACTTGGTATATAGGATTTTTGTGCAAATTCTGGTTGTGGATCCCACCCTTTGCCATTGATGTCAAAGGGGGGGTGAAGAGTAGTGAAAAATGAGGAATCCAGCAAAGGGGGAGCACTAGAGGATAGTGAAAGGCATAAGTGTACAAAGGAAGGGGGATTTGTTCTAACAGTTATTTTTCACTAAGTGTTGCCATCAATGCCAAAGGGGGAGATTGTTGGCAAGAGACACTGCTACACATGACAAGTGTTGTCATTGATGGAAACTAAGTCTACCTTACACATCCACATTACATAATTTGTTCATACTGGGAGTCAGAGTGAAGATTTGTCTAAGTCCGGGTAGTCAGCAACAGAGCATGTGATAGGGTTCGCTATCTTGGTCCGGATCTCTCTGGTGGTAAATCACAGTGTGGTGCAAATATGAGTGAGTGATAAGGACTGTCAGGACTATCTAAATCCAAAATCTTAGCCTCCGATGATGAAGGGTGCAAAAGTTATAAGCAGCTGAGTATCAGGTTCTAGTTAGTTAGGTACAGTCAGAAGAAGAATAGGCCAACCTAGTATTTGATCTTAGGCCGGATGCAGAAAAGTTGTTGGTTAGGAAATTTGTGATAATCAGTGGTATTAGCTGACATGATTGATGATTTGAGAACATAAGTTTTTGGTCCACGTTATTGATTGTGCAAAGATTCAGTTGACAGAGTAGAGTTCTTAATAAATGATCTGAGTTTTCTTGGAGCCAACTACAGTTGATTGAATTTCTTGATGCAAATATATATAGCCGATGGATTCAAGTGTTTTGAGGATAGTGAGTGGTGTGATGATGAAGTAAGTGTGAAAAGGGTAGAAAGAAGTGTGAAAGCGAAGATCTAAGCTCAGATTATGGCAGAAGAGTGAAATAGGGCAGAGTAAGGATGAAGTGTGTTAGATCAGTATTCTGTACTTAACCAAAATGGAATTTCTGCATTGGTAGATGCTACTCATCAATTCAAACATTCTGTAATTATCATGTAATCATTTATGTAGGTAGTGAGCCTCTTGGAGCAGTGAGCTCTGGGTAGTGCACCCTGAAGGCATGTGCCTTCCCCATTTGTAATACTTTTAACAGAGTATAATTTCTTGTGGGTTAACCCCCACTGTGGTTTTTCCCTTAACCAAGTTTCCACGTAAAAATCCTGGTGTTATGTGTGTTGATTTTGTTTCTGCTCATGTGTTATCAATTCATGCTTTCATGGTTATATCATTCATCTATAAATAAGTAGTAAAGAAGTTTAAAGTGTAGTAAATGATAAAAGTTTTTGAGACAAATGATTCAACTCCCCCTCTCAGTTGTCTACCCTTATTTCAATAGGTGTTATGATATCAGACATATCCTAATCATTGGGAGATGCCCATTGAAGATGCAAGCTTCTCAAAGGAGAGTTTTGAAGATAAGATAAAAAAAAGTACATGATCAAAGGAGGAGTCCTTTTCAAAAGGAATTATGAGGGGATATACCTTAGATGTTTGGATAAACTAGAAGCAGACAAGGTTCTTGCCGAGTTACATGACAAGTTTGGAACAACACATGGTTCTCACTTGGCCATTGCATATGCTATCTTGAGGGCAGGATATCACTAGCCAACAGTATTCAAAGACATTGCTGAACATATCAAATGTTGTCATACTTGTCAAGTTGCTGCCAATAGAGAGAAATATGCTGCTCAACCCTTGCATCCAGTTATGGAGATATACCCATTTCCTCAATGGGGCATGGACTTCATAGGTCCTATTAATCCTCCATCATTTTCAGGCCACATGTATGTTTTAACAATCACTGATTATTGCACTAGGTGGATTGAAGCAGTCAATAGCAAAACATGTACCGCAGAGGATGTGATCAAATTCTTAGAGAATAACATAATAACTAGGTATGAAATTCCATATACCCTAGTATGTGATAATGGACCAGCTTTTGCATCATTAAGATTATCTAGTTGGGCTTTTAATTATGGAATCATTTTGAAATTCTCTTCAAATTATAACTCCTAGGAAATGGCTTAGCAGAGTCAACAAACAAAAACTTACTGAATATCATAAAGAAGTTAATAGAAAAGAATCCTAGGGAATGGAATACCCTACTTAAGTATGTCCTATGGGTGGACCAAACCAAAATGAAGGTTGCATTAGGAAATTCTCCTTACCAATTAGTGTATGGGATGGATCCTATCCTCCCTATTAACCTGAAGATCCCTACACTACAATTTGCACAAGAATATCTGGGCATAGACAATAAACAAGAAGTTAGGTTGCTTCAACTTATGCACCTTTTAGAAAAGAGAGATAGAGCGATTGATCAATTCACCAAACATCAGGCTACTGTTAAACGATGGTTTGACAAAAGAGCTAGAATAAAAGCCTTTAGGATTTCATATTTAGTCCTAGCATGGGACAAGCACATGAAAAGAAAGGTGATCATGGAAAGTTTGATAAACTGTGGATAGGTCCTTTCCAAATTTTAGAGATCCTAGGAGATAGTACTTACAAACTCAAGACCCTAACTGGTGAGGATGTCCCATTTCCAGTCAATGGATAATTCATTAAACATTATTTCCAAGCTTAGATAGGGTCAGGTCATGATATTGTATCATAGTGTACATTCTGTATAGCTATTTGTATAGCCTTGCCTTGTGTGTTTGCTTGTTTACTTTTGCTTTGTGCTGTTGAGTGCTTGCTTTGGTTAGACAAGGTGATGCACCTTATCACTCAAAGAAACCAACAAAATTGTTTGAATTCAAGAGACAAGTACAAATTCTTACATGGGTTGTAACTCACATTGATAAGTACTTTTGATAAGGTCTATGATATCTGGTTCATCAGTGATACCTTTTTCTTGATCAAGGAGATTTTCACAATGACTCACCTAACAGCCTTGGGTTTGTTGAATACATTAGTGTGTGTTAAGTGAAAAATCCAAAGGACACCCTTGCTACCATTGCAATTCCCAACCTAAAACAACAAGTGATCACACCTTGCATAATGAGCTTACATGATGATATCTTATGGATACATATATAAAAACAAAAAAAAAACATATTGAAAATCCAAAAAGGATAAAATTTAGGCCATCTAAGTAACTCTACCGGGGCTATGGACACCTATTGGTAGTGGGGTTCTACTTAGAAGAATTGCAAAGATAACCCTGTTGGGGCTATGGACACCTGCTGCCAGCAAGGCTCTATTCCGGATGGCTATGAGGGATGAACCCAAACTATGTAGCTTAACACCAGTTACTAGTGTCTTCAACTCACTTTCAAGATGAGGATTATTAATCACATGCACACACCTGATCCCTTATTAGCATTGTTATGCTTATGAAAATGATAAAATTCAGGAAGATCATGACACTTATGCTTAGAGAGAGTTAGAATGCTATGTTTCAATATGTCCTCATCACTTGAATTATTTGAATTTGGGTGTTTTCTTTGGTGGCAAGTTGTTGTGTGGTTACACAACACGCCCCATTTTGCCTTAGCAAAATAGGGACCCAACTTTCTGCTTCTACTTGTTCCTTGCCTTTTTGCTTTGGGCGGTTTGGTAAAAGTTAGATGAAATAATAGAGTATCACCACTGCACATGCATATGCCTCATAAGGGAAGGTTAAATGTCAAAGTCAGATACTACCATAATAAACCTCACAATATGAAAGAGTGCAAAATTCTAAGCAGATTTGCCTTTTGGATCACCTTGAAATTCCTTAGAAATAAAAAGTTATGATTGGTCAAAGTTTGGTCAAACCTGATATTCCCAGAGGGTCATATTTGCTAATATCCCTAATCTACTATTTAACGAAGAGAACTTGATATCCACATACCTTTTCATATGCAAACATCAACTTTGAGTGCGAGAAAACATTCACCCGTCAAGTACCCCACGCATATTCAAAGAGGGTCATCTTTCAAAGAGGATCATATTTCTTAATATCCCTCATATTTCTTAACATCCCCGATCTTCGGCAACATGACGATGACATCATCTTGTTTTGATTTATAAAAGACTTGATATGATGATAATGTCATCATAAACCCGATAGTTGACGAGGGTCATTTTTCCTAATATCCGTCATTTTTCCTAATATCCCTGACCTTCATTAATATGATGATGAGGTCATCTTCCTGACCAATTTGAAGTCATATAAAAGATGTTGATGTCATCCTCACATCTAGATCAATGGTGATACTTCGTATTGTTGAATATCTAGATATTTCTTAATATCCCTCATATGAACCTTTGAGACTTGTAATGTGAGGATCCTTAGTAACCAATGGAATACTATCACGTGGCACGTTGACCCGATCATGCCAGAACATAACATTATCACAATTGATTAAATAAAGAGATAATGACCCAATTTTGGTCGTCGGTCGACAGTTGACCATCCTCATGATGACATCACCCTCAAATTTCCAAATATCAGTCATATTCCTCAATATCCCTGATCTTCACAAATATGCATCTCTACATTAAATACCTCCCCAATGGTAGGTTGAACCTTCAAAATTTCAAATGAACATGCACCACCTATTAACATCTAAAGGCCTTAGGTGTCAATGAACGGATAATAATAGGGTGACATTAATCTCACCCTAATTCTCTATTCTTTTAGTTAAAATAGGGATTTAAGCTCATTTGAATTCATCAAAATGTTTAAACAGAGAATCACAAAGCCCTGTGAGATTAAAGAACGACATTACTGCAACTTGCAAGCTTGAATGGAATGGTGAATGGTGAATAGAGAATGTGATTGCAAGGTGATCCTGCTCATCCAAACATCAATCACACAGTAAAAAAGTAACATATATTAGGTACGTAACGGTAAAACCCTCCTTTTGTCGTCTGTGGTGAATAAGCAGGTAAATAATGGTTTTTACCAGAGTGAATTAGGATGATGATGCATGAATTGTACTAGACTGAAAGAATTATCATCGTGAAATTGACGTGATCATTGAATCCACTGTGTACACGACACGTAGGGTAAGACATATATGTTTACTTGCAGGATCCAATGGCAGCTCGGAGAAACAGGTCCAACATGGAGATTTTGAAGCCTATGTACATACAGCCTAAAGGAGTATCCTTCAAATATGGGCGAATCAATGATACACACCCCGGAAACACAGACCTTGATGCATGGACGACAAAAGTAGAGAAAGGGGGTGGCAATCCCCTGCTCATCAATATATACAGTTCTGGAATGTCGCATGTAGGAGGGTTCCCCTATGCTATGGAGGCCACCGAATTGGTAGTAGAGTGTGCCAGAAATTATAATGTGAACACCCAGAGGGTGTAGAAACACAGTAGGGTTTATGCTAAGTTTTCTATTGAAGGCATCACTACAGCCTTCAATCTGCCCACAGGACCTTGTATAGTTTGGATAAACCTAGCAAAATTGGAGAAGACATACACTAGCAAAGAGAAGGAATCCAGGAGGATCATGTACCAATGGAGGTTCAGTGACAACACCTATAAGTCTTCTACCAAATTGCTCGTATACCTATACAAGTTTAATTTTACACCAAAATATTAGTACATGATGGTGATGCTCAGCATAATGGTAGGAAAACCAAATGCTGGGTCATTTGATAATTGGATGTATGGTATCATGAGGATGATAGAAGGCTCTAAGGAAAAACCCCAATGGGCAAAGATCATAAGTGACAGCCTTGATGAGGGGATGAGAAAATTAGGAGGGAAATCAAACATGTTCCATATGACATCTTATGTGGTATATGCATGTGCATACAGAGGTACTTTTGATAGATTACAGATAGTAGGTAGGGTTGGCAATAACCCTGGAGATATGAGCATTTGGGATCACTACTCGCAGCTGAAAAGAAGAGAATCTCTCCAACACTATCGGAGAGTAAATGATTCATTCTCCATGCACCTTGTCAGGACAATGGAGGAAGACAAAGCCAAGAGACTGAGCGTTGAAGCTCAAGTAGTTATATACAAACATGGGGCCTAGTTCATCTAGTTCCCCACCTTTTCATATATAAGAGTAGAAGGTTTCACTGATCACCCCCTCATGTTGCCCAGATATCCCAATGACAAAGTCATCTTGATGGAGTTTTGCAGGCAAATATTGCCTTCTGTGGAGGCCTACATTGAGAAAAAGAAGATACCTCACATTTTGTTTCCAATCATAATTGGATGGTATATGTGCCTAGATAGGGAGAGTGTGAAAGATGTGATTGGAGGGCTAAAATTGATATATCTATAGCCATTCTCATTGGCTAGGTCATATGACCCCTATGATAGAATCCAGAATCTACTAAAGAAACTAGTGCATCAGAAGCACCTTGAAGATTATTGGGTAGATTGTGATGATGAGATGGAGGTAAGAAGGAGCGGCTATCAGAGGCTTACCTTGAATCAAATACGTACCTTTGATTGCATACCAATGCCTTCTCAGCTACATAAGGATGATGGTTTGATCATGTCTAGAGAATATGAGGACAAAAAAGTATACAATGAAACAATATCAGCCCCAGATTGGAGTCAGTCGAAGGTTACCTCCTTGGATCAAATAATGATGAAGGTCATATAATTGACTAAAGAATGGGCGGAGGAAGAGACCACCAAGCTGAAGAAGAGAGGAGTAGCAATCACTATGGATAACAAAAGAAAAAGATAAGAGCTATTAGATGAGGAATATGATGATTTCCTCAGAGAAAAGAGACAGTCAAAAGGAGAAAGGCAACAAGGTAAGATCAAGAAAGGGAACCAAACAATTGGGGTGACCATCATTTGTTAGCCTCAACAAAAGGAAGACATAGCCTCTACTTCTGCTGTCACCACATTCACTGCAACCACATCTACTACAACTACATCACATACACCTACAAAGCAGAAGAGTCCAGTTACAAACCTAGTGTAGTGCCTCTCTAGTCCAGACTCGGTCAAAGCGACATCAAAATTGAAGTCATCATTCTAGATTGGTATTATTATTTTAGAGATATGGTATCGATACACGATGTCTTGGTATTGATATACTTTACACATTCAGATTGATATCATTGGCATTGGTGTACATTCATGTTTAGTACTCATATCAGTTACAATCTAGATTTATACATGGCATACTCATTGATGGCATACATGTTGTAGTGATATACATTAATCTGTTATTGGCATACATATTAATCTACCTTGGTAATATACACATTTACACACATTTCTCAGTGGATAGGACACAGGAATACATATTCACCATGGCTTATTCATGGACAGGTATACAGGTTGTTGTTACTTACTTCAGTGGACATGTATACAGGTTGTTGTTACTTACTTCGGTGGACAGGTATACAGGATGGTTTGTCATATTTCACTTGTCATATGGTTGCATACATGCTTGATATATTGTATATGATTGATCGTCATAAGGTATTTTGCACGCTTGTCATATGGAACATTAAGTATTCTTGTCATCCATAAGGTATTGACACCTTATACATCCTTGCCACTAATAAAGAATTGATGCCTCATAAATATTTTATTGATAAACTATCAATGACTTGTTTATGTAAGGTTGATAAGTTATCAATAACTTATGTTACATAAAGATGGTTAATTGATCAATGACCTAATTGTGAAAGAATGGGCAGAAGACTATGTGATCTTGGCAAAAGACATGATATCTTGACCTTAACATAATATGTGGAAACAGTTTGGTTCATACTTGGAATATTGTTTGGAACCATGGTATACACAAGTGACATTACGGTCTGGTAAGGTAATAGCATTGTTTTCTTTTTTTGACTAGGAGCAAAAATATCATAATACTCGTAATGAGTTTCAAAAAAAAAGGGGCATGAGTGTAATCGGCATTTTACATGGGGCAGGATTTTTGCACTAGACTGATGGAAGGCATGATGGATGAGACGGGATGATTAGGGCAAAAAAAAAGGGGGGGGGGAATATTAAAAGAAAGGAGCATTATCATTAAGGGGGGGGGATTTTTGGAGGGAGGCGCGGGGACGGTGGTGATGATCTTTCCAGGTGACTCTAGTCTAATTTCTGTTATGATTATAGCATTGGGAATCGGCTGGAAATATATTCTTTTTTTTTTCTGTGAAAGTTTTTGAAAATAGGGTTTTGTGTTATTTAAGGGAATGCAGTCTCTGTCAAAGTTTTTGTTTGGAAAAGAGTTTTGATTAAAGGGGTTTTTACCGTTAAATCTATTGAATCTTTGGGACACTCAAGATATATCGTAAAAAAAAAAATCAAACTCTTAAACCTAGGAAATATTTGGCATTATCTTCATACATTATTTTGTGAAAGCACTATATAGTGTTGTATATATCTTGCTTGCATATACGAGTTCCTGAATTTTCAAAGGATATGAGATGTTCAGGGAAGGCTATATATTGAAGTAGAGGTTATGCTTGGTATTCTAGTTTTCAGAACTGTGGTATTGATGTTCGCCAGGGAGGCACTTTCTGTTGTCGGTGTAACACATACATTATCAGTAAGAAATATTAGCTAGTGAGGCTTTGTAAACAGGGAATCGATTGATTAAGCCATTCAGGGGTTTTATCGAGTGGTTTTTCATCCCTTTTAGGGTTTTCCACTCTTGAAGATCATTTTGTCATGATTCTTTGTGGGTTTTATGTTTTTCATGTTGCGGTGCGGTCTCGTTTATATTGCTCTATAATACTTGTTGTTTAGAGATTTTCGTAGATGGAAACAACCGATCATTCAGCTCATATGTTTGAAATTATTTGTTAGCAGGCAAAGGTTTGGAAAAATGATTTTTCACCTGCTAATGGCGTTTGCTTAATGGCTTTTTGAAACCCATTTAACAAATCCATTTAGCATGTATCCTACGATCATTTTGGTCCATGAGTTCGCATTTGTCTTGAGGCATTATCTCAAGCAGTTCATGTGCTTTTTCTATGTTCCACAGTTGCATACATGTCTACCAGAGCATGTCCAACTTGAATATCTAACAAAACCCCCCCTTCCGTTATATTTGAGGAATGTCCATACCCTGTTCCAAAGCGATTTTAATAGCACGGGCAGAGAGGGAATGTTGGAAAGGCCGTGGAACTAGTCCTTACCACTGCCATTTGCACTTGCTTAGAAATTCTAAGCCTCTCGAGAAATCCATTTTGTGCCTATCCCGAAATCATTTCTATTCATGAGCTAACATCTCTAGGCGGCATTCTGTCAAACTGTCGATGTCTCTGGCCTATGCTTTCACTTTTGCTTAAATATCTGCCATGGAGATTTCATCTATAACTTTTGACAAAATTTCTCTTTCCTTTTTACCTTGATGGCGTTTATTTCTTCTTATAAATTTCTCTATCATTGTGCATGATATGTTTTCCTAATAAGGATCTCCCTCTTTAATATTTGGGTTATAAGTCTAGTAGCTCTCATCTCTTCAAGGCATTTAAGAAATACCCCCCAGCTTGGATATGATTAATTCTCTCCATTCTCTAACTCTTAAGAATTAAAGACTATAAGCATCCTCATCCGCTACCATAGATCTTGACATAGGCAATCAATTTAAAGAATAAAATCTTACCATTTTGAAAAGGGCAGAAGATAAAGAGAAAGGACAAAAAAATAAAAACCCGTTAAAAGAATATCCTTAAAAACATATAAAAAGCAGAGATTTCCTAAAAATAAAATTTTCAAATCTATATAGAGTGAACCACATTGAACTCATATTTGTATTGATTAAGTTTTACTAGTTCAATAGCTGAAAGTTGATGATACAATAAGTTGAACTGCAACTGTTAATCTAAACATACAGTGCTAGATTAAAAGTTCTGGGTAGAAAGCTGAAAAGTTAGTCTACCATTTACTACCATCATTAAGCAGGAGATTTCAATTCTAAACTGCCCATAAAGTTGACAGAATCTCCCATAACTCCATCCAAGGCATCGTCCATCGTGCTAATTTTTAAATTTAAAAGGATCCAGAGATACATATGTGGTGTGATTGTTGACTTGATAAAACAATCATTGTAATAGGATGGTAATATGTTTCTATCCGGAGCACAGGCTACAATCTTTAAGGTGCAATGATAACCCTTGTGTCATACCGTTTAAATTAACTTCATGCCTCTGGTTTGCAGTAAGCATGGTCAGTGTGGGCTATAATTATTCATGGATTCTCACTCTATGGTGTATGGAAAAATTTCACATAATTGGGAAAATTTATCTCAAACATCCTTTGATAATCATTGATCTCTAATTTTAGACATGCGGCCTCCAGATCTTTGGAATATGGAACATGTAACACTTTCTCTAATTATAAGGTTACATGGCTTATGGTAATTGTCATGCTGACATTGAGCTTTAGAGATTCTGGTTGCTCTTCCTTTTCCCAAATATTGGACACCTTCTTCTAGGAGGAGGATGACTAAATACAGAAGAACAAACACATTTGCAAGCAAGTCTAAGAAGATGAATGTAGATGCCTAGTGCAAGAAAAGATCACTACTTGACAAGAATTGTAGATATCGGTTCCATAGCATTCTTCACCTATTTTTTGTGATATGAAGCTCTCATTAAATTAAGGATCCTAATCAACTAGTCTTTGTATCTATCCTTAAGCAAATATAATTTACTCATGTAGATACCCAATATCAGGAATCAACCACTATTAAGGCTTAGCCTCATAATAGGACTTATTCATTCATAAGACAAAGTCCATGCCTTGCCATAAGCCTAGCCAGTGATAATTGTTGCAAAGGCAAAAGTCATTATGGCTTGATACATAGCTTAGTCCAATATAAGGTTCAGTCTATAGCAAGAAAAAAGTCAAACAAAGTCAATATGTGAATTCTAGAGAAACCTGGTGGCTAACAGTCTAAGTTGTTGAAATTTAGCTCTATTAAATAGAGAGGCAAATAACATTTATCTTCAAGATAAATATAGGATTCTTAACAAATTTATGTAGATCACTATCCTTTGTTCTTCGGAACTTGTTGACATGATTCAAAAGCCTAGCTACCCTCTTGAGAAATCTTGTACAAGTATAGACTACTATGATGAACTAACTATAAAGCTGATGTCCTTGGTACTCAGTCGATCATGTAATCTTATGTGAAAATAGAGTGACTAAAATTTGGTTATTAGCCACCTGGAATTGTATGACCTCTATGACTATTTGGGTGTTGAAATTTGGTTTGTAATTCAATCTAATTACATCCTATCTTACTCTCTAGAAAATATTTTTCCTAAATAACCCCCCTAAAACACAGGTCTTATAGTGAAAATGATTGCATCAATCGTGATTGTCCTAAAATTAAATCCATTTCTGTTTTGGATGATCCTTGAAGGAAGTATCATTATATATAACAAATTGCATTACAAGTGATCAGCTCCATTACCATATTAACTGGCTACCTTGGCTTGGATAAGTAGTCGTCCTTAACAACATTTAATTTGAAAATAATGAAGTTTAAATGAGTTGGTTTTCATCAATGATATACTCTTTGGTTATTAGACTATGCATTTACGGACATCTCAATGAATAATCCAAAATTTTTGTGACAAGAGTTCAGCTGCAAAACATGTAATTGAAATTTGGTTAAAGACATAAATTATGCCATAAAAGTTCTTGTCTTAGGAAAGTATATAGGGTGACCACGTATGCAAGAGATATGATACAATCCTTGCAGACTCAGGTGAAGTCTGAGAGTATTAACCTACTGAAATAAGTTCCAGTTTTCTTTTAAAAGATTAAGAGTACTTGAAACACGTAGGGAATGGTGTCTTGTAAAAATGCGAATTCTGGACATTCTTGCAATAGAGGGTGATAATTTGTCATTCCTAGAGAAAATAAATGTTATGAGAGATCTTCAACAAATTCTTATCTTGGCTGTGTCTCTATGCCAATATTGGATATGTGGTTTGGTGAGCGCATATAAGAGGAAGTTACATGCAAATAAGAGTAGCTGAGCGCTCGGTTCCCCCACCATACAGTTTTAATAAGTTTAACAGAGTGGTGACTAACAATAGTAGAATGGAGACAGCAGATTGATTATTAAATTTTAAACTATTGAGAGTGACAGGGTATCACTTACATAGGGCAAACTTTATTGAGAGAGAGATGTTCATTCCTTATTTAAGTCTATAGTGCAAGTCCTTTACCAAGAGTTTGTTTGTGTTCAACGCTTATGTTGCTTTTCCTCAATTGGGTCACCTGACAAGGGTCGTGGATATCATGTCTTGCACCTTGTTTGCCTTCCCCGTCTTTGTGCGACGGGGTTTTACGGACAGGTGGAATAAGTTTTTGGTTGTTTGTATCATGACCACATGGTAAATGTGGACATGACATGTTGTTTTCTATGTCATGGCCAACAAAAGTGGGCATGACACCCTGCACCTACTATTGAGGAAGAGGAAGAAAAATCAGATGATGAACTTCTGATAAAGAGAAAGAAGAAGAAGATCCAGGAGCCCCCACAGAAAAAGCAAGCACATGTTATGAGGGGAGCAATAGACCTAAATCCTCTTATCATGTTAAGAGGAGTAGGTGGGGAAGGCATTTAAAAGACTCTGCAGCACGAAGTTCCCATTCTAGAGATCATACAATTCAAAATTGAGAAGGCAGCGGAACAAAGAAAAGAGATGCATAATGTAAGGGATGATCAATCTTTCCCACTGAATAACACCATAGAACTCTCTGATAATAATATTGTGAATGAAGTATCTGCCAGCTCCATGAAGACATTGGTGAAGAATACTAAGATGACCCCACATGGCACTCCCATAATGCAAAAAGAAGTCCATCAAGAGGGGGTCGATGTGGAAGATATAGAAGAAGGAAACCCTGGACTAGTGGCACAACAAATAGGGTTAACAAATTTGGTTGATCGGGTCACTAGCCCTGCAACCATAGATCTAACATATCAGGGTGATGATGACCAAAACAAAGATGCTGACATTCCTCCAGAGAAAAACAAAGAAGAAGCTGATATACAAGTGGAGGATGTCGAGATGCTACATCAAGATAATGCTCAGGATAATGATCATGAACCTGAGAAGGAGACAAATGAAGAGGGGGTAGATGATACCCAAAATATTGAAGAAGTTAACACAATAAAGGATTAAGAACAAGGTCTTTAGATGGGTGAGGATAAGAAAGAACAAGAAGAGGATAAGGTGAATAAGAATGATCAAGATGATCATCCAGATGAACCTGATCAAAATATTCAGACCCCTCACGAGGATCAAACTTCACATGATGCATAGGACAAAGAAGTCCCTGCACAACAAGAGATCCCTCATGAGGAGATTCAACATGAATAGAGAAAAGAACCATCACCACCAAGGGTGGAAGAAAATGTAGAATCTCATGATGCTCACATTGAGCATTCAGATCAGCAAGGGTCTACTGATGAAATACCCTATTGGCTAAGGCAAGAATTGAATCCACCTCAGGTTAGTGATGTGCCTGAATTTGATATTTCTTCCTTATTTTTAGTAGAGATGATTAAACCAAAGAGAAGGGCCAGAGCCACTTTAGCAATAAAGAGAGATCCTGCCACTAGACAAATGACAACTCAGGTAGCTCTACCTATAGCAAATAAGGCCAAGGGAGAGATCAGTGTCAATGAGTTTCAAATGACTACCATTGATTTGGGTTATGCTACTGAGGAGTAGGAGGGCCAAGAGGCCAAAGATATTATTGATTCTTTATTAAAAAGTGTGGAAATAGAGAAAAACAAAAATAAAATGCACAAAGAGCACTTTGCTCAGTTGCATACATTCATAAAAGGATTAATTGATCCAAATCACATGCCTATCAGCACCGCTACTCGTTTGACCATTATATCTCAGGATGAGGTGACTAGACTAGATATTATGAAACACAAGGCACATGTGATGGACAGTTGGTTTATTCAATTTGTCACTGAAGCTGAGAAAGTAATAAAGGTAACCCTCAACAACTGGAATTTTCTCAGTACATTAAGGAACAATGTAGATAGGTTGCAAAAAGAGGTTGGGCAAAGGTCAATTAAAGTGGAAAAGAATTTGATTGCCCTGGCAGAAATAAAGAAGATAGATGTGAAGGTACTCATCTACAACAAAGTGTTAAACAATCATGCTTCACAACTATTGGGAATATGGTATGAGGATACAAAATTTGAAACTGATATACTAAAGAAATGTAATTCAAAGCTCAGGGATATCAGTGTAAAGTTGCATCATCTTATGTTAGAAGAGATAAGTATCTTGGAAGCCCTTGAGGACAAAATAGAAGGGAAGATAGAGAATCGGGATGCTGATTTTGTAGTTAAGGCCTTCCATGACAATTTTAAACATGCATCAGATGACCCTCTCCACCATTTGTCAGAAGATGTAATAAATAAATCCATGAGGATGAAAGCAAAGGTGGAAGAGTATAATAAAATGTTGAACAACAGGAAAAGGAAATGGTCTGCTTTACAAACACAGTTCCATTTATAGGAACATGCTGCAGCAAAGGCTAAAGTCCAAGATGGAGGAGAAATTGAAAAGATAGTTCAGGCATATGAACCCATCAAGGCGATTGTCAGCACAAATATAGGAGATGACCCATGTATTGATGAGAAAGATGAAGAATAAGTGAAGATGCAGAGTGATGGGGTCATATGCATCATATGTCAAAGGATGATTGAGTACCACCAGATGGTTGCCAGCTGGTAACCTATGCCACGTTAAATTTTGTTGACCAAGTCAGAGATGATAGAGACTGTTGATCTTAAATGCTAAATCTCAATCATTGGATCACTTGTAACCGCCTCCTCTCTTTATCCTATAAAAGGAGATGGAGTGCACCTTTTAATTCATTCGAAACTTAATTGAGATTAGATTGCTAAAACCTCAGGACTAATTCTCAAAGTTGATTGTAAATATACATATCTTTTGCATACTTAATGAAGAAGAAGATCTAGATTACATACAATCGTATACTTTGAGTAGTCTATGGATGAATTCTTTACTTGTACTTTGATTTGTTGCATCCCTTGGAGTGCAATAATTGTTGTGCATGTTGTCTTCATTCCTTTTCCATCCAAGTTTGCATCAACCATACTAAGTTGTGGAACATTCTGGTGATCCTATGGTTTGATTTCCTTCTCTTCATGACAGTATGTGGAATGTATATGGATCAACAACTAAAGATTCACTCATTTAAGTAGAATTTAGAAAGCATTTGTCATAATTTGTTTAATTTAATTCAAATCATCATCACAATTGCAAATATATAGATAATCTAGAGCAAATACATAGAAATATGATGATATCCCAAAGAAAACTGAATATATAAAGCATATTTAAGCTAAATAGCATGTACAATTGAAAATTTCATGCAAATATACATAAATATTGATAGTATTCATGCAAATGTCTACCTTTAGACATATAATCTGGATAAATTCATAGTGTAAAAATGAAAATTCATTAATGACAGTTGATGATCAGAAGAATTGATCAAACTTAGAAATATCCTCATCATCTATTGAATGCGGTAAGATTAACCTTGTTTGTTCAAAGATTTACAGAAAGTAGGTGAAAATTGGATGTTCAGACATCAGTTAATGAAGCAAACACATGTAAGGCCCCTTAAATTGGAAAACAACAAGGCACATCAAACCATTGAGTAACATCAGTAGATTATGAACTAATCCACAGAGACTTGGGATCATGAATTCTATGAATTCATCGTATCTTTCAAGATGATAAAGGTTTGATATGCATTTCTTTATCTATGCTTGTTTGTGACTAACATCATAACCAACAAGTTCTAATGATAATTTGACAACATAAGGATATCAAACTCAATGCATACCAAATGGCTTGTGAGAGGCCATAGTTATAGACAAAGGTGAAAGAATGATCAATGGTGGAGGATAAAAGAAGAAATCAATGGATGACGATGAACGAGGGATAAAAATGAATGTGCATGTACCGAGTGTACATAAAAAGACATTTTATTTAGAAAGCTTAGGTGGGTTGTTGATGAGGATAAGATTCTTTCTCAAGATAGAATGCTTTTTCTATTTTGAGAGTTGGAGTGATAAGGATAATAGATTTATTTCTATTTCATTTAATTGTCCCACATTTTGATTTTTGTTATTTTATGGACAAAGGGGCCCACTTGCACATTTGGAGGAAGAAGATAAGAATAGAAGATAAATATAAATTAAATAAATTAAAAATTTATTTAATTTATTGGCATAGTGAATAAATAAATAAAATAAATAATTTTATTTATTTATTAGAAGAAAAGACACAATAATTAAATAATATAAAATTATTTAATCATTTGATGGTAGATATTTGATGTAGATGGAAGAATAATGAACATTAATTAAATAAATAAAATTTATTTAATTAATTAAGGATATGAAGAGGAAAATGAAATATAAGTGATGTTATGGGTGCCTGGGGCAAAACATGCTATAAGATGCCTATATGAGTTTAATGCATAAATAATGAAATGGGACAATTTTGGGTGTCTACATTTTGCCCCTCTTTGAGATGATGTTCGATATAATGAGATTTGTGTCAAGTAACATCATTTCAAAAAAACTAAGGTATGGATAGAGGAAAAAGATAGGATGATAGAAAGATAGGATGATGATGCCCCCTCGAGGATATACGTAGGTTGGACAAACACATGTATGCTCTCAAAATAGATGAAATGATAAAGGAGGGATAAGATGAATGATGCAAGATAGGAAGTGGAGGAAAGAGATGAAAGATACGTTATGCTGAAATGAAAGTGAGCAATCATATGTTTGATTTAGCACTAGACGTTATGCACTAGGGTATGAGGACCAAGGTGATGATGTGTCTCATTCCCCAGTGTAATACAACCTTGTCTAGACGTATGAGGAAGAAAACTTAGAGTATTAAAGTCCTAATGCACAAAAGGTATGATGTGACCTTAGATGCAAAGGATAATGCAAAAGCTATTCCAACATACACAAGATATGAATATTAGCTAGAATGATATGGATGTGATACAAATGCAAGATAAAAAGATAACACACACAAGCAAGAAAGCAAGCATGCACAAGTGATTCAAAACCAAATAAAGTATTGCCCCTGTGAAGCTATAAACCAATGATTGATTGTTGATTAATTGATGATGATGATAGATAGTGTTGTCATTGCGGGAAACGATATATCCCTAGATCAACACAAGGATGATGATAATTGATTGATTGATTAATTGATTGTGTTTACAACAAAATTAGGATCAAGACCAAAGATGTAATCGGATAATTTGACAATCTTGATTGACTTGATTGGTATGGATTAATGTTGACTTGCATTTGAGTTTATTGGATGGATGATTGATGATGTATGGAAGAAGTGATTGAAGAATTGATTGGAAGAATTGTTTTGAAAGACTAGTGAATTGATGAAGATAGATGATAGAAGACGATGAGACATGGAAGAAAGAGGAATATCACCTTGTGTCTGAATCTGGGCAGTTCCTTCGTACTCCAGACTGCCTACATAACCTATATCCGTAGGATCAAGACACTTAACGATAGATATGATATGTAGTTCTTGTTTGTGATGATGATGATGGAAGATGAAGGGGATTAAGGATAGGATGGAGTTGGAAGAAGTGTTTGGATAGATTGATTTGATGATTGAATAGAAGAAGTGATTGTGATGAAATGATTTGATTGAAAGAATTGTTTTGAAGGCTTGATGATGATGATTCGATTTGATTTTGATTGATTGGATTTGAGATTGATGATAGAAGAAATGATAGATAGATGAAGATGATTATGAATAAAGATTAGAAGGATGATGAAAGATGGAAGAGGTCTATCATCTATGCCTGAATCTAGGTATTTTCTTCATACACCAGACTGCCTACATACCCTGTATCCAGAGGATCAAGGCACTTAACGATAGAGATGAGATGTAGTTCTAATTTTGTTTTTTATTGATGATGGAGATGAAAGTTGATGGATTGATGTGATTTGATTTTGATTGATTGAGGGATTGGCTTGATTTGATTTGATTTAAGTTTGATAGATGGATGATTTTGATGATGGTTGGATGATTTGATTGATTTTGATGATTGGATTGATTTGCTGGATTGATGAGATTGATTTGACTGATTTGATAGAATGAATAATGATGATGATGAGCTGATGATAATGATTGGATTGATTAGAAGAAATGGATTTGATTAGAAGAAGTGAATTGATTTGATTTGATGATGTGATTGGATTGATGAGGAAATTGAATTGAAGGATTGATGAGATGGATTGATGTGCTTCGATTAATTTTATTGCTTGGATTTTTGTTGAATATTTGATTTTTTTTGTATTTTTGATATGTTTTGATTTTTTTGGATTTTTTTAGGACATTTTATGATGTTCTTAGAAAATTTTCAGGACATTTTATGATGTTTTTGGAATTTTTTCAGGACATCTTATGATGTTTTTAGAATTTTTTCGGGACATTTTATGATGTTTTTGGAATTTTGGTATATTTTGATTTTTTTGTTTTTAAATATTTTGAGATGTTAATGGATTTACAATTTGAGTAGCCTTTGTGCTAAGTACCCACGATAAGGGAGAAAACCAAGTCTAGGTACCAGGATGAAGGTAGGATGGATGACTCATGATAGATGAATGGATAAAATGATAAGTGATAGTGGATGGAAAGGATGTATGTATAAGAGAAAGGATGTGATGTCCAAAGGCTATGTCACATGGAATAACATGCCCCATTCTAGGTATAGTATGCTTAGGATTTTTCATGACAATGCTTATGGTGAAGGATGATGATAGGATTGTTTTGAAAGGGTGAGGTATATCAAGATGTTAGCCAAGGCATGTTTCAACATTGTTGCCCCCAATCTTTATCAAGATCAAAAGAGGAAGGGTGGATGAATGGATGTAATGGGATAGATGTATGTATGTGGATGGATAAGGACATGGTAAGATAGGATATGATAGGATGGAAAATGATAAGTGGGAAAACGATAGAAGGATGAGACAACGTGTCCCCAATTATAGGTGACATAGAAGATCAATTTACAAATGATGCTTGTTTGTCAAGTTTTCATCATGGTACTTATCCAGGGTGCCTATTTACCAGGTTTTCACCGTTGGATGAAGGGATTTCTCTAAATCCTTTTTTCATTTTTTTATTGACTTTTTTTGACTTGTTGATTGGGATAGGTGAATATGGATGGAAGGGACTCAAGTGTCTAGCTCCATGAAAGGTGATAGTCCTGGTAGATTGATGTTATCGCATGGACCATGTCAAGTGTGCTCATAGATGTTGGTAAGGGTTATTGTACGAGAGAAGTAGATGGAGTAGATAGATGGTGGGTTGTGAACGGTACAATAGTGGATTATGATGCAGATTATGGAGGACTTATGGATGGAGGGCTTATGCAAAAGCATGGACCATAGGGAAGTGATGAGGAAGATATGTAGGATAATGGATGAATGATGGGGAGATGGAAGTATGTGGAATTGTTGTAGGATGGAAGGGAATCATGACCAATGGTTGCACATCGTGTTAAACATTGAAGCTTTTGATGGAAAGGTGATGTAGGAAGGAATGGTGTTGTTTTCTTAGAAGATGGTCGATTTAGGCATTTTGGTACCCACATAGACTTAGTATTTTTATGGTTTTTGCTTTTCATGTGGGATGGAGGAACTGGACATTTTTGAATGGATTGGGAATGTGGGGTGGAAGTGGATGGTTGGGATTCATGAGAGGTGGATGCCTCATTTGTCTTGATGGCTTGTTGCTTAGGGACCCATACCATCTTTACTTGTGGAGGCATGGGTTTGGATATATGTAGCTTTTGTACAAATTTTGAGGTAGTTACTTGTTGCTTGGGGATCCACACCAGTTTCATTTTTTCTTTGAGATATGTGGGTGTATGCAACTTTTGAGATATGGATTTTTCTTTGATTCTTGGTTTTTGTGTCCTACAGCATGAGGACCCTTAGGATTTTTTGCTTTATGTGTAGAGGCATCCAAATTTTTTCTTTTGAATCCCATGGACATGATGAAAGTGGGGTTGGTGGAAGCTTTATGTTTACATGATGTGTGCATTGGTTGGCCATGATTAGATTTTTAGAGAATTTATGGATAAATGGATTAGTTGTTGGAAGTAGTGGAGGTAGATTCGATGGAGGGATGTTAGGAGTTGGAAGAAGTGGAGGCAAAGTGGATGGTGGGAGGTGTATAGTCACATGCAGCATAACGATTGATAGGAGATAAATAGATGGAAGATAATAGATGAGGATGGATGACAAGATTTAAGAAGAATGATGCAAAGGTTCTAATAATAATTTGATAGCATAAGGATATCAAACTCAATGCATACCAAATGGCTTATGAGAGGCCATATTTATAGGCAAGGGCTGATTTTTGATGTGGAGGGAAGAAGATTTGATAAGATAAGATTTGATTTGATTTTTGATAAAAGAGGAAATAAAGCAAGGTAAGATAAGAAAAAGATAAAAAGACTTGCTTTTAGTTTTAAATCCTCAAAAAGGAAATAAATCTTTCGAAAAAGATGAGAGGATAATTGATGAATTATCTAATTAAATTAATTAATTAGATACACATGAGTTCAAATTTAGAAATAAAGCAAGAGGATTTTATTATGTGTAGCTTATTTGGATCGACGTTTCAGATCACGCTCTGTGATCCATCATTAGGAAGAAAAGAAGAGAAAACATAGAGTTGTAGTTGTAGAGATAGTGCCTTAAAAAGAGAGAAGGGGTGGGGGGGAAAAGGTGGGCATGGGTAACCGTAATTAAGGAGAATTAATTAATTAGGGAGGGAGGAAA
Source organism: Cunninghamia lanceolata (assembly GCA_027924645.1). Classification (NCBI taxonomy): domain Eukaryota; kingdom Viridiplantae; phylum Streptophyta; class Pinopsida; order Cupressales; family Cupressaceae; genus Cunninghamia; species Cunninghamia lanceolata. The sequence continues at coordinate 1,254,959 of BSBN01000921.1, forward strand.
TAAGTTGATGCAATGAATAATAATAACAAGAGTATAGTACTGAAACAAAGGTAAGAGAGAAAGAAAAAATATTAAAATATATGTATATCTATATTTATAAATATATATATTAAGGGAGAGAGGAGATTAGAGTAACAAGATAGTGTATTTATATATAATATTATTATATATGATATAATGAAATTAAATATAGATGAGAAAACTACATATACATGTTGCCCCAAAGTAAAAAGAAAAATAAAAAAATCCAATGCATAAAAGATAACAAAAGTAAAAACAAGAGGCATCGAATAAAAACAAGAGCAAAGAAAGAAGGAGAAACAAACCACCAAGCATAAAGAAATCAAATAAAAACTATATAAATGCATAAAAATATAGATGAGAAAGAATGGATAAAGAGAAGAAGAGCAAATAAAATGTGTTATTATAAAATAAAAATGAGTAATACATGAGGAAAACTAAATACAAATAATATCTAAATGCATATATATAAAAGAACCTAAACAAGGTAAGAAAGAAAGGAACGAAAAGGACGAAGAAAAGAAGAGGCTGAGGACAAGAAATGATGAAAAAGGAATGGGAAAGATATAAAGAAATAACAAGACGAAGATGAAAGTATGAAGGTGCAATTAAATGAAAAAATGTGTGGGAAGCATCCCAGTGTATGAAATTAAGAAAAAATGTAAGTATAACTGAGTAAAAAGGAGCTAAAATTAAAAAAGAAAAGAGCAAGAAAAGTAGATTAGAGGAGAAAGGAACCGGGAGAGAAAAAAGGGGGGGGGCTAAGACTAAGAGGAGGGAGACAGGGAAGAGAGAGAGGGATAAAAAGAAAAAGGAAAAAGAGTTGGTAGAAGACGAGGGAAAGGTGGAAGGGTAGGGGGTACTGGGGAGGGAGAGTGGCTTGGAACAGGGGAGGGATTCAGAGGTAGGAGTGAGGAGAGGAGTGGATCAAAAATAGATGGGGGGAAGGGGAGGGGGAGAGGAGGAAAGGAGGGGAGAATAGAAGGAAGAACTAGGTGCATAATGAACTAAGAAGAGGAGGCAAAGAGAGACTAGGGGGTTAGGTCTCGAGGGAGTCTAAAACGGGATTCCAGGTATGGTTTAAGATCCACCCTTCATCCCTATTTAGGTTGGAGGGGTTATTTCTGATGAAGATAGCCTCCTTCAGTTTTCTTTTGAAGAAGTTGTCTTTCTTGGCTAGGACACAGGTATCTTCGAGGCAAATATGGTGTTTGATGTTAGAGCAGTGTTCGGCAAGGGCCGATTTTGCAACTCTTTCATGCCTGAGATCTGCACTGTGCTCTTCGATTCTTGTACAGATTGATCTTCAGATTGTTATTATTATTCATTGCATCAACTTATTTCCTCCCTCCCTAATTAATTAATTTTCCTTAATTAAGGTTACCCGTGCCCACCTTTTCCCCCCACCCCTTCTCTCTTTTTAAGGCACTATCTCTGCAACTACAACTCTATGTTTTCTCTTCTTTTCTTCCTGATGATGGATCACAGAGTGTGATCTGAAACATCGATCCAAATAAGCTACACACAGTGTTTCTAGAAGCTCGATATAACAACCTATCATGGACTGTGGAAATATCATGTCTACTAGGATTTTATTAGTTAAATAAATATTTAATTTATTTAATTAATGTTGGATTCATGATGAGAGATGATGTGGAAAGATAATTAAATAAACAAAAAATTATTTAATTATAGGAAAATAGATAAATGACTAATTAAAAATAATTATTTAATTAGAGAGGATAAATGGACATGAATAATTAAATAAATAAAATTTATTTAATTAGAGAAGAAGGGATTATGGATAGAAAGGGAATAAATGAAATTAGTCAAATAAATAAGATTTATTTAACTAATTAGGTGATTATATTGGTACCTAGGGCAAAACATGCTACAAGATGTCTAGATGATGTAATGCAATATGAGTTTAATGCATAAAGAATGAAATGGGACAATTTTGGGTGTCTACATTTTGCCCCTCTTTGAGATGATGTTCGAGATGATAAAATTTGAGTCAAGTAACATCATTTCAAAGAAGCTAAGTACGGGTGGAGAAAAAGGGGTGGATGATAGAAAGATAGGATGATGATGCCCCCTCGAGATGATAGGCAGGTTGGACAAACACGGGTATGATCTCGAAATGAGACAAAATGATAAAGGAGGGATAAGATGAATGATGCAAGATAGGAAGTGGAGGAAAGAGATAAAAGATACGTTATGCTGCAATGAAAGTGAGCAATCATGATGTTTGATTTAGCATTAGATATTATGCACTAAGGTATGAGGACCAAGGTGATGATGTGTCTCGTGGCCCAGTGTAATACAACCTTGTCTAGACGTATGAGGAAGAAAACGTAGAGCATTGAAGTCCTAATGCACAAAAGGTATGATGTGACCTTAGATGCAAAGAATAATGCAAAAGCTATTCCAACATATACAAAATATGATTATTAGCTGGAAGTGATTCAGATTTGATGCAAATACAAGAGGAAAATGATAACACACACAAGCAAGCAAGCAAGCATGCACAAATGATACAAAATACAAACAAAGTATTGCCCCTGTCAAGCTGTAAACCAATGGTTAATTGTTGATTGATTGATTGATTGATTGATGATAGTGATGTCATTATGGGGAATGATGTATCCTTAGATCAACACAAGGATGATGATGATTGATTGATTGGGTTTACAACAAGGATAGGATCAAGACCGTTGATGTGATTGGATAATTTGACAAGTTTGATTGACTTGATTGGTATGGATTGAGGATGAATTGCATTTGGATCATTGCTTGGAATGGATTCAACTTGAAGAAGTGATTGATTGGAAGAAGTGATTTGAAGAAGTGGTTTGATTGATTGATTGGAAGAATTGATTGGAAAAAATTGTTTTGAAAGGTTGATGAATTGATGAAGATAGATGATAGAAGAAGATGGGAGATGGAAGAAAGAGAAATATTGCCTGTGCTTGAATCTGGGCACTTCCTTCATACTCTAGACTGCCTACATACCCTGTATCCACGGGATCAAGGCATTTAATGATAAAGATGATATGTAGTTCTTGTTTGTGATGATGATGATGGAAGATGAAGGGGATTAAGGATTGGATGGAGTTGGAAGAAGTGTTTGGATGGATTGATTTGATTGATTTGATGATTGGATGGAAGAAGAGATTGTGATAAAATGATTTGATTCGAAGAATTGTTTTGAAGTCTTGATGATGATGATTTGATTTGATTTTGATTGATTGGATTTGAGATTGATGATAGAAGAAATGATAGATAGATGAAGATGATGATGAATAAATATTAGAAGGATGATGAAAGATGGAAGAGGTCTATCATCTATGCCTGAATCTGGGTATTTCCTTCATACACCAGACTGCCTACATACCCTATATCCATGGGATCAAGGCACTTAATGATAGGGATGAGATGTAGTTCTGATTTTGTGTTGATGATGATGGTGATGATGGAAGGTTGATGAATTGATTAGGATTGATTGGGTGATGCTATTGATGGGATTCAATTGATGTGATTTTGATTAATTGATAGATTGGTGTGATTTAATGATTTGATTGGATTTGCTTGAGTGATTTGATGGATTGATGAATGGGTTGATGATTGGATTGATTTTCTAGATTTATGAGTGGATTAAAGATTGGATGGAGTTGGAAGAAGTGATTTGATAGATTGATTTTGATTGATGATTTTGATGATTGGAAGAAGGGATTTGATGGATTGATTGGGAAAAATTGATTGGATGGATTGAGTGATTGGTTTTGATTGAATGATTTGAAAGAATTGATTTGATGATGGGATTAGATTGGATAGATGATTGGAAAAAATTGATTTCAAAAAATTGATGAATTGATGAAGATAGATGATAGAAGAAGATGAGAGACGGAAGAAAGAGGAATATCACTTGTGCTAAATCTGGGCACTTCCTTCACACTCCAGACTGCCTACATACCCTGTATCTATGGGATCAAGGCATTTACTGATAAAGATGATATGTAGTTCTTGTTTGTGATGATGATGATGGAAGAAGAAGAGGATTAAGCATTGGATGAAGTTGGAAGAAGTGTTTTGATGGATTGATTTGATTGATTTGATGATTGGATGGAAGAAGTGATTGCGATGAAGCGATTTGATGGAAGAATTATTTTGAAGGCTTGATGATGATGATGATTTGATTTGATTTTGATTGATTGGATTTGATTGGATTTGAGATTGATGGTAGAAGAAATGATAGATAGATGAAGATGATGATGAATAAAGATTAGAAGGACGATGAAAGATAGAAGAGGTCTATCATCTATTCCTGAATCTAGGTATTTCTTTCATATACTAGACTGCCTACATACCTTGTATCCATGGGATCAAGGCACTTAATGATAGAGATGAGATGTAGTTATGATTTTGTGTTGATGATGATGGTGATGATGAAGATTGATGAATTGATTAGGTTATGGATTGATTTAGATTGATTAGGATTGATTGGGTGATGCTATTGATGGGATTCGACTAATGTGATTTTGATTGATTAATAGTTTGTCATTATTTGATCTCTTAATAATGGATTTTTCCCTGGTATACATTTTGGCATGCCTGGTATACATGATGAAAGTGGGGTTGGTGGAAGCTTTATGTTTACATGATGTGTGCATTGGTTGTCCATGATTATGATTTTTAGAGAATTTATGGATAAATGGATTAGGTGTTGGAAGTAGTGGAGGTAGATTCGATGGAGGGATGTTAGGAATTGGAAGAAGCGGAGGCAAAGTAGATGGTGGGAGGTGTATAGTCACATGTTTTTGACATTTGTAGGAGGATGGAGGTGGAATGACAACATATGTTTTAGGTATGTGATGGGATGTGTGATGGAAAGTGATGGCCTTAGGAGGCATGGAGGAAGTACCAACATCCTTAGATTGTTGACCTTGAGGTGTGTATCCAAGGCCAAATGAGCATGGAGGAGGGACTTTGACATGGATGGGTTCCAAAATTCCTTGTTCAAGAGGGCCTAAGCCTTTACCTTGATAGTTCATGTTTTGGAGCATGCGATGGACAATGGGACTAGGTGTAGGTGGAACACTAGACACGAGTTCCTTATTGGATGGAGAAGGTGACATGGAGGATAATGGTTGTTGGTGTTCTAAAGAGGAACACTCATGGATAAAGGAAAATAGACCAATAGGATATGATGGTGGATTTGAAATGGGGTCAGTGGTGGGTGATGGAGGATCATTAAGATTTTTCTTGTGTTCATTATGATCCAAGGTGTTTGTTCGATCTTCTATGCTTATGTGCTCTTGGGAGGTGTTAGGTCTCAAAAATGCAGGTTGCTAATCCTAAGAGGATGGCAAGCTCTATGCTTAGATTTGCAACATTTTTGGACTAACTTGACGAAATCAACCTTCAAGGTTTGATGATTTCCTACACTTCAGGTCCTGCTACACCTAGGCAGGTGAACCTTGGAAATTAAAGCAGACTGAATATGAATGTATGGACTAATTAAATCTATCTACAATGGCAAAGGATGTAGGATAGATGAAAAGCTTGCTAACTAATTCTGTATCTAATGCCTAACGAGTGATTGGTAGAAATTGTATAAGCAATATCAAGGCAAAAAGGATTTAAATAATGAGTTTAAATAGGACAAGTGCCTTGCTGGGTAACAAAGTCAATTGAATGACTAAGACTAGTGGTTTTCTAATGGTAATAATTCTAATTGTTTGGCACAATTCTAGTTTATAACTTGTATAAACGTGCAGGGAGATGATTGACAGACTCTTCTTAAATAATCCAACCAATATGATCTAATTCCTTGTTATTCACCAGAAGGCAATTTAATCCTTTCTTGAAGGAACCAATTGAGTGAAATACGCAAGAGATGACTAATAATATCAATATGGAGACAGAATGGCAATCCTAATTATATGGCTATACTTAGTAATCCAAACTAATACTTCCAGGTTACCGTGACTGATCAGAAGGATTTTAATTCCTCAAATGGAAACCAATTTACTCAATCACATAGATACAACAAATGTGTATTGACAAATTAAATATATGCTTGATATATTAATCTGAATAACAAGGAAATACAGAACTGGAGACAACCACACAATTGAATAACTTTAACAAACAATTGATACCAAGATAGAACCACTGAATCAGAGAACTTCAGTCTACTTCTTCAAATAAAATATGCAACATGGTCTTTTTGAAACATTGTAGATTATATATCTGTATATATCCTACTGCTGATGATTTTTTAGCATCAATTGTTTGAACTTATATAGATAATTATGTGAAGAGACATAACTCTTCAACAAGTCTTTTGGGAACTTAACAAGCATTGACAACTATTACATAATCATGATTAGGCTCTATTCAGCCATAAGTAAACTTTAGCCAAGTGATCCAAGTACTCTTGATCACGATGAGAATCAGTCAGCTCAATAGTACTCCTTGTAATCACATCAATTGTGACCATCCTTTCCAGTTGTTTGCAAGCCTCTCTAGATATAGAAACTTGGTCTTTCAGGCTTGAGTTATAATGTTTGGCAAGTAATTGGAGGAGTTCAACATTCAGGAATACATTAGGCACAACTAATTTTCCTAAATTCAAGTGCCATGGGTTTGACACTGGAGCATTCCTGAACCTTCTGTTATAATGGAATCTGAAAAGCTCATATCCCCTGATTGGGGTCCAGATATCTCCTAAGCGCTTATATTTATCTTCTAATTTTTCAACTTCTGCCCTAAGTTGAGTAGATCTTCTGGCCTTGGGAGTTGACCCAGGCAATTAATCAATTAAGTCCTGATTGAGTTTCCTATCCTTTATTTTTTCTTTACGGGTTTGATCAATTTTTTGTTTTTTAGATTTACTTGTTTCCCCTTGTGATTTTCTACCTTTTCCCTTTCCTGGAGTCTCCATATTCAATTTTTGGCAGAAAATTCAAACACGGGCTGCACACAATGGTTATATGTATGTACCTGTCATTCTGTGGTTGTGATCGAAATCTTCTGCTTGTGCTCTAAGAATTCCTCCGTATTTTCTTCTCAGACAACCCTGCCAATTGTAATTACAATGATCTTTTAAAAGATTTCATCGCCATCTGCATTTAATTGTTTGATCAATTCAATGTTGTTCATCGTTGTGAAATGCCACATCGCCATAACTCCTATCATCGGCATGATTTTAAAAATGTCGGGGTGACCTTAATATCTCCTCATGGCGCGAACAATCAATCAGCGTGACCCCTCAATTGTGTTCTCGATGATATGTTGAATCATATCTAAGTGGGTGCGACCATCAGCATGACTTTCTTTCATCGTCGTGTGATTTAAATTTCCTTCCGATATAGAGAGTGTTACCGATACAACTATCGGTGAGAGTCTTACCGATATGTGTGATAACAATTTGTTATCGGGGTTATCAATACCATCGGAATAACATATTTATGTTTCTCCGAGCTTCATTGTCTTCCTGATACTCTTCTATACTCTGGATCGGAAGGACTATCTTAATGTCTTATCGATATGGTTATTGGTTAAACCTCATCAGAGTGAGATATATTATCAGGATAATCCTTTTCAAATCACCTGATCGCAATTATCTCCCCGATGGCCACTTCATATTCTTTATCGGAGAGAACCTTTCAAAGTGTCACCGATACCTTTTATCGTTGTGACTTATGAGTCAGCAAAACATAATTACTTCATTCTGATATGTTGGGTCATGCTGATGGATATGTGTATCAGTGTGACTCACACCGAAAGTGCTTTTCATTGTTTCGCCAAGACACTAGAGTATCAGAGACTCATTAATTTTTCATCCTGATGTTTATTTCTTACCGATGGCTATCGTCTCCTTCATTCCCATAGGATGTTCAGTGAGACTCTTGTCGAAATGCTTCATCAGTATGATAGATACCATCGGGGTAGTTTTAAAAGGACCACCCGATAACTATTAGTCATACCGATCGGTATGACTGCTTGATTCTCTTACCGATTAAAAAGCCATCGGTAGTACTTCTTCCATCGACAACTTTTATAAATCTCTTTCTGACCTTTACCCTCACGCTGATAGTGATTTTTCATTGATTTCTTATATATCGGCATAAGCAACACAAAGTCTTGCCGATAGATTTAAATTTAAGTAATTTTGCATTGCTTAGCCATGAACATCTTGTGAGATGCATCAATTTTTTACTATGGTTTTGGGATGTTTCATGATTTTGCTCAAATATGGTGAAGTGAGGATACAACAAAAATTTTAAATTTTTACTGTCCCAACAATGGCTCTATCTGGGATGTGTACTCCCTGTGAGTATAACAAGGATTCATATCTCATGGGGAAGTAGACCACATGTTTTTATTTATTTGGGGTGATGATTTTATGAAAAATGGAAAAGGGGAGTGACAAATGATGGGGAATGGGAATGATTCCTAAACTACTGTGCATGGAATAGAATATTTTTGAGAATTGTTTGATGGTTGTCCATGCACTAGCAACGCTCAATCCTCCTTGTACATGTTTATGAAAAAAACTGCTTCAAGTATTGCCCATGTACAGGCAATTCCTGCTCTTCTCCAGACATATTCTGCAAGTAGTAAGAGTCATCACCTCCTTTGCTAGTGATAACAAAAGGACCTAACCATAGGGCTTCAAACTTTCCATGCTTTCCTTTGTCTTGACACCTTGCATTCCACATTAGTATCAGATCATTTATCTCAAACTTTCTATCTTTGGCCTTTTTGTCAAAGAGATATTTTACTTGCGATTGTAACTTAATATTTTGCCTTTGAGTTGTTCTTCTTGTTTCATCAAGTTCTACAAGATGTTCCAACCTCTCTTCCATTGGTTCAGGAATGTTCAAGTCTTCCTAGAGAACAAATTTGTATACTGGTATAAGATTCTCTAATGGTAGTCTTGCTTGTGTTCCATACACCAGCTCAAAAGGAGATCTCCCAATTGCTCTTTTTACAGTAATCCTATCAGCCCATACTGCCATTCTTAATTTTGAATCCCATGCTTTTTTATTTCTATCCAACATTCTTTTTATGATTTTCAGGAGGCTTTTGTTACTTGATTCTGCTTGTCCATTTGCCTGTGGATGATAGGGGGCAGCATAGGAGACAGTGATGCCATGTGTACTGCAAAATCCTTTGAATTTATCAGATCTAAAACACATCCCATTATCTATAATTAATCTCACTGGAGTGCCAAATCTACATACAATATTCTCCATTAGAAAGTTAATCACAACCTTACTTGTTACCTGTTTAGTTGGGATCGCTTCTACCCACTTTGTAAAGTAATCAGTGGCTACTAAAATCCATTTGTGCCCCCCACTTGATTTCTCTAAAATTTCACCTATGAAATCAATACCCCACTGATAAAATGGAGCCTCAACCTGCATAGGTTTTAAGGGCAATGCTCCCTGATATTTTAACTTTCCTGAGAACTTTTGGCATGCTTCGCACTTCCTAGTGTAATGGTATGAATAATTAAAAACTTGAGGCCAATAATATCCAGCCCTCAAGATTTTGTGGGCTGTAGTCCTTACTAAAAAATGACCTCCACACATGCCCTCATGTAACTCCTTCATAATCTGTTTTGACTGATGTTCATCCAAGCATGATAGTAAGACTCCATCTCTATTTTTCCAGTAAAGATCCCCATCAATAAGTACATATTTTGATTCTTGCAATTTAAGTGTCCTCTTTTTGTTATCCTCATATCCTTCAGGACACTTCATATGTTTTAGATAATATATTATATCAGCATACCATGAGGTATGCTCAATATTGAAACTTGCATTTGCATTACATATCTGGGATGCTTCAAGATTACTTTCAGCCATCAATTTGGCAAGACCTTGTCCTCTCACTAGCTTAGTGCTTTGGATTTCAATATTGAATTCCTAAATTCTATTGATCCACCTACATCTTCTACCAGTGACTTCGGTTTGGACCAATACATCCTTTACTGCAGCATTAGGTGCATATGCTATGATTTCGGCTCCCACTAAGTATGGCCTGAAAGTCTTAACTGCTTTTACTAATGTATATGCCTGTTTTTCAACAATGTCATATTTTAACTCTGCATTCTGAAGGGATTTGCTGAAAAAAGAAATAGGCTGTTCATATCCATCATTGTTTTTCTGCAACAACATTGCTGCAACTGTATGATAAGAGGCAAATGAAAACAATTGGAATGGTTTATTGAAATCAGGGGATATCAAGATAGGAGCTTCTCTGATTGCCCTCTTAATAGTAGCAAATGCTTCTATTGTTTCTGTTGTCCATTTTACCTCGGAGTTCTTTTTTAACATCTTTGATATAGGACAAATAATTTCTGCAAAATTGGATATAAACCTTCTGACAAAGTTAATCTGGCCAAAAAATGACTGTATAGCTTTCACATTTTTTGGAATAGGCACTTGATCAATTGCTTTTACTCTTTTTGGATCTATTGTCACTCCATCTTTCGAGACTATGTGGCCAAGCAATTTCCCCTCTGTTACTGCAAAATGGCACTTCTTAGGATTCAATGAGATCTCATATTCTAGGGCTTTGATAAATATCTACTCTAAGTGTGTGCAATGATCCTTAGCCCTTTTGGAATATGCTGTCAAGTCATCCTGAGATACTATCATAATCTTATTGATTAACTCAGCAAAAGCCACATCCATTGGTCTTTGGAATGTTGCTCCAGCATTAGTTAGTCCGAATGACATTCTCAAATATACATATGTTCCCCATGGAGTGGTGAATGTAGTCTTAAATTGTTCTGACTCCTTAACTTTTACCTGATTGTAACCTGAGAAGCCATCCATCATTGACAACAATTCACATCCAGTAACCTTTTGTAGTATTGCCTCCATATTGGGGAGAGGATAATTATCCTTGAGAGAAGATTTGTTTAAGTTTCTGAAATCCACACACAGTCTAATATCACCATTCTTTTTCCTGACAGGTACCAAATTTGAAACCCAGGAGGAATGCCTGATGGGTTTAATGATAGCTCCATCCCTCAACTTTGTAAGTTCTTCTAGGATTTTGGGAGCTAATGTAGGATTGATTGGCCTCTATTTTTGCCCAAATGGTTTAGCATCTAGTTTTAGTGGTATCTCATGTTGAAATAGATCCTCTCTATATGCCTTTAAATCATCATATGACCAAGCAAATACATGCCTGAACTTTCTAAGTAAGTTGATAATTTTACCCCTGATTTTTGGGTTAAGATTTCTTCCAATGTACACATTCTTTGGGGCTACTTGTGTCCCCAAATTGATTTCTTCAAGGTCATTAGGGGCCACTGGTGTGTCCTTCATTTTAAATCTATCATGTCCATCAAATGCCTTTTCTAATGCTATAAGTCCCTTAGGTATTTTATTTGTTTTCAACTGAACTATCTCTTGACTAAAAAGGGTTTCCTTCCCATCATGTTCCTCTACAAATGCATTGAAATCAATCTCTTGATTTTCATAATAATTAGCACAATGTAAGAAGTTGATTATATTTGCATCGTTATCGAACACTTGCCAATTATGTATATTATCCGGGATGGTGGGTCTGGTTTTGTATTCAACCTCTGTAATTCCTCCCAATGTGAGATCATCCCTTTTCAATGTGATATTCGCTAGAAAATCTGCCATAATGTTTTTAGACCTATCAATCCAATTGATTGAAAAGGCATCAAATAATTCAATATTGTCCTAGACTGCATTTCTATACTATCTCAACCTCTTGTTTTTTGATAGGTACTTTTCTCTCACTTGTGAGGTGACCAATTCAGAATCGCCATATACAGCTAACTTTTTTATTTTATGCTTAGTGGCTATGTTCAAACCAATGAGAAAAGCTTCATACTCTGCTACATTGTTTGTACAGTCAAATGTTAATAGAAAAGAGTATTTGAAAGTTTTACCTTTTGGTGAAATAAACAATACTCCAGCCCCATTTCCTATTTTGTTGTATGCACCATTGAAATACATCTTCCATACATCATTTTGTTCTTTCATAGATTCAGTATGTATTGGATCAGTATTATGCACTTCAGGCATACTTTCTCCCACTTTAAAGACTCCCAAATCAGTGTCACAAAAGAAATTTATTTGATGTTGTTCCAGATGCTCTATAATGTTCTCATACCTTGGCTCTCTGTATAACTTGATTTCTTTTCCTCCCACTAGTATCATGGCATACGATAAGTCCAATTGGACATTCCCTCCTGCCATCGCAGCCCATTGTCTTGATAGAAGCATTCCATAATATGGTGGAATGTCAACCACAGTAATATCAATATTATAAATTGTTTTAGGGTGTGATGCCAGTTTTATCTCTACATCCTTCATAATACCAACAACTGGGATAGATCTATTATCCATTGCATAACACTGGCCAAATGTAGTGTCAACCCACATTCCCAATTCTTTCATTGCTATTGGCATTATGTTCATGGCAGCACCTGAATCAATCATGCAATTCCTCACTATCCTGTTCCTGATTAACAATGTGGTGTAGAAAGGGTCTACCTGTGAGGGATTTTTTGTCAGTGTATCACCAAGGTATACCTCAGGTATTTGGAATGTTTCCTGATGAACATTGTTTGTTCTATTCTCCTGTCCTTTATGTTTTTGATTTGGTGTATCAGAAATTATCTTAACAACTGTATTCCTATATTTATCTATCTTCATCATTTCTAACAGTGGGACTGATATTTTGACCTGAGACACTGCATGAGCAACGTCAAAAGAATGGGCCATAGTCTGATCACTCTTTTCTGTCTTTATATTTTCCTTTTCTTGTTTTTGTAATTTTTCTTTTATTTTATCCTCACCACTTTTTTCTGGTTCAATCGATGACTTTGTATTATTCTTTTTGTTATTTTGATCTTTTATGAACACACTCCCAGGTGTTCCTTGTTCAACATTTCCTATCGTGTTCCTTAAGTTATAAGTATTTTTTGCTTGAGCTACAGTAGCTACTATAAGAGCTTCTCTTTCATCCTCAGTAGGCTTTCTCCATTGACCATATGGCAGATTGTTATAGTATGTAGGTTCCTCATAACCATCTTCCTGATCTGAGAACACTTCCTGTTCTCCTATGTTAATGTGATGCTTCTGGTTTCCTACATCATATTCATATCCCTCATCATCTGTAGAAGAGTAATCTTCAGTTACCACACATGGTATATCCTGTATCATGTTTATAGTATGGCTATCTCTATTATAACTGGATAACATTTCTTGTTGTTGAACCGATTTAGCTACCTCATAGTGCTCAGGTAAATGTGGTAAATTGCACACCACACACTAGGGTTTATTTTCTACCATATGTGCCATGTTTCTTTTTAGGGGATCAGGGATATCCTTGTCATAATGCTGCTTTCTGTTATTGTCAATGGGTCTCCCATCCTTCCAATTTGTATTGTATGGCATATCGTGCAACCTAGGCCTTTCATGCCTATGTTGACCCTCTGATTTAATCTGTTGAACATTTGGGTTATGAGGATTTCTATAGTTGTCTCTCTTACTAACCATACCTGCGGCCTTCCTATTGTTTTCAATAGTCAGGGCCACTTTATGTGCTTCGTCCAGGGTCGTAGGACATCGATTTCTAAGCACATACCTTGTCTTGGGGTCAAATGCCTTCATATAAATACTCAGTGCTACTGGATCAGACAACTTGGATCCATGTGGTACCTTATTATGCAACTTGGAAAATTTTAGATTGAAATCATAAACTGATTCATTCTAATGCTTCTAGATACTTATCAGTTCATGTAATGCAAACTCAGGGGCATATTGGTTGCCATACTACTCCTTAAACTAATTATGGAAATCAGTTATTGAACTGATTGAGGCATCAGGCAGGCTGTTGAACCAGTCTCTGGCATCTTCAGTGAGGGACATCATGAATAATCTCATTCTAATATCTTCCCAGTCCATACCAATATCTTGCACGAAAGTATTGAAGCTTCTGATGTGATCTTCAGCTAAGATTGCATTATTCCTAGTAAACTTGGGAACTATATTTCTCCAATTGCTATCCATAGGATATGGATATAACTGATATCCATTTAAGTTAAATTGGCTACATATGTTTGCAAGGTTTTGAGGTGGAAAGCTCATGGGTGGTGGATTAGGATAGTAATTATATCCACCAAATGGTTGATGATAAACATATTGTTGTTGTGGGTTTATGTGAGGGTTCATGTAAGGATTTGGCATTCTGTAATATTGCTGGCCAGGAGGTGGGTAAGAATTTGCCATATGTTGAGATGTATTATGCATGGGAGGTGGCCTGGGGTTTTGGGAAATATTGTTTTGATGACTTCTGGGTGCATGTGAATTTTGAACACCACTTGTATTTTGCTGAGGATTTCTTGAAATGTTTCCTCTATGCGGGGGAATATATTTTGGGGGAGCTATTTTAGCTTTATTTCTGTTCTATTGAATTTCTTGCTGCAACAACCTTTTTTCTTCCTATAACTTGAACCTTTCAAGTTCTTCTCGGAGCATGAGCACCTCTTGCTTCTCTTCACTTATACTTCCTAGATTCTCTGAATTGTCATTTATTTCTTGATTTGAGAACCTGTGTTTTACCCTCTCCCTGATGTAATGACATTTTGAAATCATGTTCAGCTTGGTTTTGATCAATATCCCTCATGACCTTTGCTTCATACTCGAGTTGTTCTTGAGGATCCAGTTTGTATCTATCCAAAATACCATTAGTTACTCCATTGAGATTTTCATTTGAATCATGCAGAGGTGTGAACTTGTTGTGAACTGAAATAGTTTGCTCTACATTATTCTCTTGGATATCCTGGTTATTATCTTGGTGAGAATAATTTGAAGTTCCATTTCTTTTGGAAATGTTTCTAGTTGGTGGGGATGAATGCAATTTCTTGCCTTCCATCTTGGATCTCCTACCATCCATTTCGTACTAATTTTTTGTTACAACAGTAACTAGAGTCGCCACCTATTTTATGAATAGGAAAAAAGTTTGTGATTTATCTTTAGGGTTCTTGTTACCAGCAGAGTTACCAAATTAAATTTTTCTGAAATGACTCTATAAAAGGAATAATTTATTTCTAAGGTCTTTTATTTAGGGTCCCCAGTAGTCGCTAATTTGTTAGGTCTAAAAAATGTAGGTTGCTAATCCTAAGAGGATGCCAAGCGCTATGCTTAGATTTGCAATGTTTTTGGACTAACTTGACGAAATCAACCTTCAAGGTTTGATGATTTCCTACACTTCAAGTCCTGCTACACCTAGGCGAGTGTGTTGGTAGGTGGCGACTCATTAGGAAAGTACTATACACTAGCCATGTATCCTTGCTGGGGTTAGGGCTGACATAAAAAAATCCTATTTTTTATGACCAACATAAGAAAACCTTAATTTTTGTAACCGATAAAAAAGCTTGATAAAAGCGGCTAAGGGTTAGGGTTTTGATAAATTGTATTGTAGAATTTGTAGCAGTATTGAGTTGCAGGGATTGTTGATTGTAATCGGTTTGATTTACTAGATAATAATATTGGACTCTCTGTTTGGTGGATGTAGCCCAAGTTTGGGTGAACCACGTTAAAACTTGTCTCTCATTATTATTTCTGTGTATTTCCATTCCTCTGTTTAATCTTTATTTGCATTTAATTGATATCTTTTGCCAGCTAACCCTAACAAGTGGTATCAGAGCAGGTTGTGTTTGATTATCGTCTTTAGGAAGGTCTCACGATTGAGTGGGAGCAATGGCGAACAAGGGTAAATTGAAGGTTGATAAATTCAATGGGTAGAACTATCAGTTATAGAAGATGCAGATGGAGGATTACCTCTATCAAAAGGATTTATGGATGCCGTTGGAAGGAGTAGGCAAGAAACCGGCAACAATGTTTGATGAGGATTGGAATCTTCTTGACAGAAAGGCACTGGGAACCATTTGGTTGTGCCTGGTACCAACGGTGGCATTCAATATAATAGAAGTGAAGACAACAGATGGTCTGATGAAAGCTTTAGCTAAATTGTATGAAAAACCCTCAGACTCAAATAAGGTATTTCTCATGAAGCGTTTGTTTAATTTGAAAATGGTTAAAGGTGGATCTGTGATAGGTCATTTAAATGAATTTAATATGATTGTTAGTCAATTGACTTCTTTAAATGTAAAATTTGATGAAGAAGTTAGAGCTCTCTTGATATTATGTTCATTACCTGAAAGCTAGGATAGTTTGGTAATGGCGGTTAGTAACTCTGTTTCTAGTTCAAATACCCTGAAATTTGATGTTATTGGTGTTATTTTGAGTGAGAAAATTCGTAAGAAAAGCTCAGGTGGATCCACATCAGGCAATGTTTTGAATGCAAAAAGTAGGGGTAGATCAAAGGAGAGAGGAAAAGGTTCTGGAAGTCATGGGAAGTCACGAGGAAAATTAAGGGACAAAAGATCCCAAACCAGAGGATAGAAGGATTGCTGGTACTATGAGAAACCAGGTCATTTGAATAAATATTGCTGGTCTCAGAAAAATAAAGGAGACAAAGAAGAAGGCAATAAGGAAGCAAATGTGGTAAGTAATAAATCTGAAGATGATGCTTTGATTCTTTCCCTAGATAATGCTAATGATTCATGGGTTTTAGATTCACGGGCCTCATTTCATGCTACGCCCCATAGAAGTTATTTTCTTGATTATGTCCAAGGGGATTTTGGGCTGATTTATTTGGGAGATAACGAACCCTGTCAGATTGTTGGAAAGGGAAGAATCAAGATTAAGATGCAGAATGGGAATCAATGGCTACTACAAAAGGTAAGGCATATTCCAAGGCTCAGTAGGAATTTAATTTCAACAGGGTAGCTAACTGAACAAGGTTGCACTGTTACATTTACTGATAAAAATTGGAAGGTTTCAAAAGGTACGTTAGTAGTAGCAAAAGGTGTGAAAGTAGGCACCTTATATCTTTGTACAGGTCATACTGTTCCTTCTACTTTAGATGTTACAGAGGAAAAATAAACAGGTTCAGGAATAGTTGCTGCAGGTTTGCAGGAAGAGACTGGAAAAATTGCTGCAGGTTCTGAAACAACACTGTGGCATAACAGACTTAGGCATATGAGTGAAAAAGGTATGAAGGTACTTCATTCTAAGAAAGTTTTACCAGGTTTGAAATGTATTAATATGGATTTCTGTGAAAGTTGTGTGTATGGAAAACAAAAGAGAGTCAGTTTTCTCAAGGATGGGAAGCAAAAGAAAAATGAAAAGTTGGAGCTTGTGCATACCGATGTATGGGGCCCAGCTCAGGTATCTTCTCTTGGTGGCTCTCGATATTATGTTACATTCATAGATGATGCAACTAGGAAGGTATGGATTTATTTCCTTAGGCAGAAATCTGATGTTTTTGAAACATTTAAAAAATGGAGAAGCTTGGTTGAGAATGAGATAGGTAAAAGATTAAAATGTCTTAGATCAGATAATGGCGGTGAGTATTGCAGCAAAGAATTTGAAGATTATTGTTCCTTTAATGGAATTCGTAAGTAGAAAACGGTTCCAGGGACTCCACAGGAAAATGGAGTGGCTGAACGCATGAATAGGCAATAATGGAGCGTGCAAGGACCATGAGATTGCATGCTGGGCTGCCCTTAAATATGTGGGCAGAGGCTGTCAACACTGCTGTATATTTAATTAATAGAGGTCCTTCAGTTCCTTTAGGCTGTGGTATTCCAGAGGAAGCATGGACAGGTAAGAATGTGAGTTATTTTTTTCTAAAAACCTTCAGCTGTGAAGCTTTTGCACATATAGATTCTGAAAATAGAAACAAGCTAGATGTAAAATCAAAAAAGTGTACCTTTGTTGGATATGGCATTGATAAATTTGGTTATAGGCTTTGGGATTTTGAAAATTAGAAAATTGTGAGAAGCAGGGATGTTATATTCAATGAGAAGGTGTTGTACAAAGATCAGTTGCAGCAGCATGAGAAGAAATAAAAAGATTATGTGGTGCTAGATGATACTCCAAATAGTGATGTTCCAGTGGTTCCTCATGCTCCGCAATAGCAACTAGAAATACCACAAACTCTAGTGAATGTTAGACGGTCAACAAGGCTAAGTAGACCTCCTGAAAGGTTTTCTCCCTCTTTGTATTCTATTTTGTTAACAGATGCTGGTGAACCAGAAGGGTATGATGAAGCTATGCAGGTGGATACATAGGTTCAGTGGGAGCATTCTATGAAAGAAGAAATAGACTCCTTGCTGAAAAATTAGACTTGGGAATTATGTAAGTTACCTATAGGTAAAAAGGCTTTACCAAACAAATGAGTTTACTGGTTGAAATAGGAAGATGGAGGTAAGAAAAGATTTAAGGCTAGGTTAGTTGTAAAATGATTTGCACTGAAAAAAGGCATTAATTTTGATGAGATATTTTCTTCGGTTGTCAAGATGACTTGTATTCGTACTGTTTTAAGTATTGTGGCTGCTGAAGATTTGCATTTGGAATAGCTAGATGTGAAAACTGCCTTTCTCCATGGTGATTTAGAAGAGGAGATATATATGGAACAACCCCAAGAATTTGAGGTCAAAGGTAAGGAGAAACAGGTGTGCAGATTGAAGAAGAGTTTGTATGGCCTGAAACAAGCACCTCGGTAATGGTATTTAAAATTTGATAGTTTTATGGCTGAGCAAGGCTACAGCAGGTGTAATTCTGACCATTGTATTTATTTTAAGAGGTTTGATAATGACAGCTACATTATTTTATGTTTATATGTTGATGACATGCTTGTAGCTACATCTAACATGGATCACATAAGAGAGTTCAAACAACAGTTAGCACAGTCATTTGATATGAAGGATTTGGGGGCAGCAAAACAAATCCTTGGTATAAAAATTTGCAGAGATAGGATGAATAGAAAATTGACTCTATCTCAAGCTACTTATGTTGAAAAGGTGTTGCAGAGATTCCACATGGAGAATGCAAAAGTTGTCAGCACACCTTTGCCTAGTCATTTGAAATTGACTAAGGAGATGTGTCCAAAGACACAAGAGGAGGAAGCACAAATGTCCAAGGTACCATATGCTTCAGCTGTAGGAAGTTTAATCTATGCCATGGTATGCACGAGACCGAATATTGCACATGCTGTAGGAGTCGTAAGCAGGTATATGAGTCATCCCAGATTAGAGCATTGGAATGCAGTAAAATGGATTCTTAGATATTTGAGAGGTACATCCAATAAACATTTATGTTTTGGAGGCTCTAATACTGATTTAGCAGGTTATGTAGACTCAGATTTGGCAGGAGATATTGATACCAGGCGGAGTACTATAGGTTATGTCTTTACTGTAGGTGGGACATCAGTGAGTTGGATCTCACGGTTGCAAAAGGTGGTTGCTTTATCCACCACAGAGGCAGAGTATGTTGCTGCAACAGAGGCGAGCAAGGAGATGATATGGCTACAATCTTTCATGGAAGAATTGGGCAAACAACAGGCTAATAGTTCTTTGTATACAGACAGTCAGAGTGCCATACATCTTGCAAAGAATTCTGCTTTGCATTCAAAGACCAAACACATACAGTTGAGGTATCACTTTATTCGGTCGGTGTTGGATAATGGACAGTTAAGGCTGGAAAAGATACATACCGATGAAAATCTAGCAGATATGTTTACAAAGGCAGTGATAAGGAAGAAGCTGAGCTCCTCTTCAGCTTCGGTTGGTCTTCTAGACTGAAAATAATAAAAACAAAACAGTAGAGTCCAGGGTGCTTATTTCTAGTGGGAGCTGCATGCGCAGCAGTGTCATCCAGGCTCAGTCTCCAAGTGGGAGATTGTTTGGTGTGGAGCCTGATCAGTCTCCAAGTGGGAGATTGTTGGTAGGTGGTGACTGATTAGGAAAGTACTGTACACTAGCCATGTATTTTTTTAGGGCCGACATAAAAAAATCCTATTTTTTATGACCGACATAAGAAAACCCTAATTTTTGTAACCGATAAAAAGGCTTTATAATAGCGGCTAAGGGTTAGGGTTTTGATATATTGTATTGTAGCATTTGTAGTGGTATTGAGTTGCAGGGATTGCTGATTGTAATCGGTTTGATTTATTGGATAATAATATTGGACTCTTTGTTTGGTGGATGTAGCCTGAGTTTGGGTGAACCACGTTAAAACTTGTCTCTCGTTGTTATTATTTATGTGTATTTCCATTCCTCTATTTAATCTTTATTTGCATTTAATTGATATCTTCTACCAGATAACCCTAATAGGGTGAGCGATAACCCTAATAGGGTGAGCTTTGGAAATTAAAGCAGATTGAATATGAATGTATGGACTAATTAAATCTATCTATAATGGCAAAGGATGTAGGATAGATGAAAAGCTTGCTAACTAATTCTGTATCTAATGCCTAATGTGTGATTGGTAGAAATTGTATAAGCAATATCAAGGTAAAAAGGATTTAAATAATGAGTTTAAATAGGACCAGTGCCTTGCTGGGTAACAGAGTCAATTGAAGGACTAAGACTAGTTGTTTTCTAATGGCAATAATTCTAATTGTCTGGCACAATTCTAGTTTATAACTTGTATAAATGTGCAGGGAGATGATTGACAGACTCTTCTTAAATAATCCAACCAATATGATCTAATTCCTTGTTATTCACCAGAAGGCAATTTAATCCTTTCTTGAAGGAACCAATTGAGTGAAATACACAAGAGATGATTGATAATATCAATATGGAGATAGAATGGCAATCCTAATTATATGGCTATACTTAGTAATCCAAACTAATACTTCCAGGTTACCATGACTGATCAGAAGGATTTTAATTCCTCAAATGGAAACCAATTTACTCAATCACACAGATACAACAAATGTGTATTGACAAATTAAATATATGCTTGATATATTAATCTGAATAACAAGGAAATACAGAACTGGAGACAACCACACAATTGAATAACTTTAACAAACAATTGATACCAAGATAGAACCACTGAATCAGAGAACTTCAATCTACTTCTTCAAATAAAATATGCAACATGGTCTTTTTGAAACATTGTAGATTATATATCTGTATATATCTTACTGCTGATGATTTTTCAGCATCAATTGTTTGAACTTATATAGATAATTGTGTGAAGAGACATAACCCTTCAACAAGTCTTTTGGGAACTTAACAAGCATTAACAACTATTACATAATCATGATTAGGCTCTATTCAGCCATAAGTAAACTTTAGCCAAGTGATCCAAGTACTCTTGATCACGATGAGAATCAGTCAGCTCAATAGCACTCCTTGTAATGACATCAATTGTGACCATCCTTTCCAGTTGTTTGCAAGCCTCTCTAGATACAGAAACTTGGTCTTTCAGGCTTGAGTTATAATGTTTGGCAAGTAGTTGG
Organism: Cunninghamia lanceolata; assembly: GCA_027924645.1. Taxonomy (NCBI): domain Eukaryota; kingdom Viridiplantae; phylum Streptophyta; class Pinopsida; order Cupressales; family Cupressaceae; genus Cunninghamia; species Cunninghamia lanceolata. Next base: position 1,276,364 of record BSBN01000921.1, read on the forward strand.
AGGAGTTCAACATTCAGGAATACATTAGGCACAACTAATTTTCCTAAATTCAAGTGCCATGGGTTTGACACTGGAGCATTCCTGAACCTTCTATTATAATGGAATTTGAAAAGCTCATATCTCCTGATTAGGGTCCAAATATCTCCTAAGCACTTATATTTAGCTTCTAATTTTTCAACTTCTACCCTAAGTTGAGCAGATCTTCTGGCCTTGGGAGTTGACCCAGGCAATTGATCAATTAAGTCCTGATTGAGTTTCCTATCCTTTATTTTTTCTTCAGGGGTTTGATCAATTTTTTGTTTTTTAGATTTACTTGTTTCCCCTTGTGATTTTCTACCTTTTCCCTTTCCTGGAGTCTCCATATTCAAATTCTGGCAGAAAATTCAAACACAGGCTGTACACAATGGTTATATGTATGTACATGTCGTTATGTGGTTGTGATCGAAATCTTCTGCTTGCGCTCCAAGAATTCCTCTGTATTTTCTTCTCAGACAACCCTGCCAATTGTAATTACAATGATCTTTTAAAAGATTTCATCGCCGTTTGCATTTAATTGTTTGATCAATTCAATGTTCATCGCTGTGAAATGTCACATCACCATAACTCCTGTCATCGGCATGATTTTAAAAATGTCTGGGCAACCTTAATATCTCCTCATGGCGCGAACAATCAATCGGCGTGACCCCTCAATTGTGTTCCCGATGCTATGTTGAATCATATCTAAGTGGGTGCGACCATCGGCATGACTTGCTCTCATCGCCGTGTGATTTAAATTTCCTTCCGATATAGAGAGTGTTACTGATACAACTATCGGTGAGAGTCTTACCGATATGTGTGATAACAATTTGTTATCGGGGTGATCAATACCATCGGAATAACATATTTATATTTCTCCAAGCTTCATCATCTTCCCGATACTCTTCTATACTCTGGATCGGAAGGACTATCTTAATGTCTTACCGATATGGTTATTGGTTAAACCTCATCGGAGTGAGATATATCATCTGGATAATCCTTTTCAAATCACCTGATCGCAATTATCTCCCCAATGGCCACTTCATTTTCTTTATCGGAGAGAACCTTTCAAAGTGTCACTGATACCTTTTATCATTGTGACTTGTGAGTCGGCAAAACATAATTACTTCATTCCGATATGTTGGGTCATGCCGATGGATATGTGTAACGGTGTGACTCACACCAAAAGTGCTTTTCATTGTTTTGCCAAGATACTGGAGTATCGAAGACTCATTAATTTTTCATCCCGATGTTTATTTCTTGCCGATGGCTATCGTCTCCTTCGTTCCCATAGGATGTTCGGTGAGACTCTTGCCGGAATGCTTCATCGATATGATATATACCGTTAGGGTAGTTTTTAAAGGACCACCCGATGACTATTAGTCATACTGATCGGTATGACTGCTTGATTCTCTTACCGATTAAAAAGCCATTTGTATTACTTCTTCCATCGGCAACTTTTATAAATCTCTTTCCGACCTTTACCCTCACGCTGATAGTGATTTTTCATTGATTTCTGATATATCGGCATAAGCAACACAAAGTCTTGCTGATAGATTTAAATTTAAGTAATTTTGCATTGCTTATCCATGAACATCATGTGAGATGCATCAATTTTTTACTATGGTTTTGGGACGTTTCATGATTTTGCTCAAATATGGTGAAGTGAGGATACAGTAAAAATTTTAAATTTTTACTGTCCCAACAGGAGGCACATGTATCATCATGGGAAGTGGATGTTGGTAGATCATGGTAGGTGGAATGATAAGCTTTTGATCATGAAATACATAAAGTTTGGCTAAGAGGATCATCATGGTTTTCATGATCATATACAGAATCTTGATCACAAATGGGAGCAAAAATAGGATTAATTTGGGTATGAATGGAATAAACTTGCTCACGAATAGGTTCATGATCATAAATAATATCTTGATCAAAAAAAATATATAGGTCATGGATGAGTTAAACTTAGAGATACCTGTTATCCTATTTTCCTCTACTCAGAGCTAAATAGTTAACCTGGTATTTTCCTTGAAAATCCTTTGAAGAGGTCCCTATAAAGCCAAAGTGCCAAATTTCCCAAAAAACCTTGCCTAAAAAAAAACATTACCATTGGAAAGAGTTTGAAAAAATAGGTAGGTTTGCTTTTTACATCACCCTGAAATTTGACCAAACAAAGAAGTTATTCATGGTCAAAGTTTTGGTCAACATACAATTCAAATGTACATTTGGCGGGCTTGCAAATCCCTATCGGCCTTACAAAATGATTAAAAAAAGTGAGTTTTTATGCATTTTCTGAATGTATATCGGGCTCAAAAGGTGCATGTACATTCAGGGAATCTTTCGCAGGTCCCTGGGAATATTCCTGGTTTGTATATCGGTGATATACAAGGAAAGGTGCAAGTGAAACATACAAGGTTTAATGTGCATTGCGGGTATATTCTGCCAAGATTCCCTATTTATATGTTAGGGAGGTTTGTATATTTTGTTTGTATATTTACCTTTGTATTTTCAACATACAAGCAAATATACATTCGCTGGATGTACAAAGGGAAATGTGCAAGGTGAAAATACATTGAAGATTCCCAGAATATTCCTTGCTTACATGTTAAAGGCTTGTATATCGCTTTGTATGTTCGCACATACAAGCGACTATATACAATGAAAAGATACATTGCGGGTATATTCTACCAAGATTCTCTGTTTGTATGTAAGGGAGTTTGTATATTGTGTTTGTATATTCAACATACAAAGGTGCCAATATACATATGCTACAGTGCTGCGAAGCAATATACAAGGGGTCGCTGCAGGGAAAACATACAAAGGCATTTGTATATCGCTGGCATATAAAAGGTGGGGCCCGTGCATATACAAGGAGGGTTGTATGTCTTAAACATATAAAGGATCACATGAACAGTGAAATGTATATCGGATTGTATGTTTGCACATACAAGGCCGATATACAAAGGATTATATACAACCCGGACCCGAATAGAAATTTCAATGTATTTTATAAAATTCTCAAGTCCGCCTTGTATAAAGGGCGATTGTATATTGTGATATACAAGTTAAAGATACAAAGGCAATATACAAGATGGATCTCAAATGGATATAATTTCAGCATATTCAGGTGTCGGGTCCGTGGCTTGTATGTGTAGGTGCTTTGTATGTTTGTGACATACAAAGAGATATACAAGGAGGAATATACAAGCCGGACCCCACTTAGCAGTCAAATATAGTTTATAGATTTTTGAAGTCCGTGGTTTGTATATTTGGCGTTTGTATAGCTTGCGATATACAAACAGACATACATTGCGATATACAATCCAGCTTTCACGGAAGTCTGCAGTCTACTTTATAAAATTCTCGGGTCTGCCTTGTATGTATAGGTGTTTTGTATATTGTGATATACAAACAAATGTACAATGGGACACATACAACCTGGACCCAGCCCAAAAGTTAATTCTCACAAATTCAAGCATGGGGTCTGCAGCTTGTATGTTTGCATTTTCAGAGGAGGAGATACAAATGGTGGGGTCTGCCAAGGTACAAGCACTTTGTATGTATCTTCTGCTTGTATGTTTTCTAGTATTTTTTTTATATGCAAGACCAGATGTAAGTTAACATACAAGAGGTGGGGCCCACACATACAAGAGAAGTTGTATGCATATGCAAATTTGAAAAATATAAGGTGATGCAGAGCACAGCCCAGCTGAAGTGTGTGAACCAGTTCAAAAACCTCTTTGGAGCCCACAAGACAGCCAAATGAAACTATATCGGCAAGACTTTTGAATTGTCTCACCGATGTGTACCCACTCTTGCCTATTGGCAAAATAGTCCACCGTCAGTCAAGCTAAAATCTCCTACACCGATGCATATTTCTCCCCGATGAGCTTTCCATCGGCATGACCACATCAATGTCTCACCGAAATATACAAACCCATTGAACTGATGAACAGGTTCAATCCGGAGGTTCAACGGCTAGGTTCAACCGGCAGGTTCAAACTGAAGGTTCAATGCCGATACCTTCTTTGTCGGCAACACAAATGTCACTCGCGCCGATGACTTCTAACACACATTCTTTGACTTTGAACCCTTGAACCGATGAACTGGTTCAATTCGGTGGTTCAACAGCGAGGTTCAACGCCGAGCTTCAATTGGCAAGATTCAACCTTCTCCTTCGGTGAGACTTCTAACTGTCAGGGTGAACCATTGGCTCAACGGAGAGGTTCAATGCCAAGGTTCAATGGATAGGTTCAATCGGGAGGTTCTTCAGCGAGGCTTCTGTCTGTCGGCGAGCTCTTTAAATCTCCTGCCGATGCTATTGATTATACCGATAGACTTACCATCGGTAAGACATTAACTATCAGTAACACCTCTACTCCCTCCGCCGATGGCATAACTCACTCCGATGAGCTACCAAGACTCCTTATCGACCAGACTCCTTTCTTCCTCTCACCGATGATAGAATCATCAGTGAGACTTTTACTGTCGAACCTTCACAATTTTCTTTCACCGATACCTTGTCTCACCCCGACGAACTTAACTCATACTGTTGTCGGTGAGACTCACCTCCATCGGACCAGCACAATTCCTCCTTGCCGATGCCTAACTCACACCGATGGGTCGAATGCAGAATACCTACAGAAAGCTTATTTCACATAGGTGACGGGTATTCACAACTGATGTTTTCCCACCATGTAACAGCAAAACACTAAATCAATACATACTGGACATATACACCAATGGAAATTGTAACAATGAGAGACACTGAGAGATTGCTTGAAATGGTTCTGCAACTCTAATCTTCCATATCTAGAACGAATAAACAAAGATGGGGAATTAATCTACAAGTCCATTCCACTGATTTCCCCAAAAATCTGCCAGTGGAATGGATTTATCCAGTTAATTCGACCACAGAAGCACAAAACTAAATTATATACAAAACCTACACAGAATGAATTTCTACACAGAGTATCTACACTGGTTATCTACACAGTATTCAGAAACTGGAAAGAAAATAACTTGCAGAACTTCTATTCTTTCTTTATGTTCAGAAATTACATTCGACTATTCAGAGACCAGACCCAAAAACTATCCCCCGTCGCCTCTACAAAAGGTTTTTCCCTTTTTATCTTTCCCAATGTGAGGGACTAACATTCTCCTTTGTTTCTGGGATTTTAATTTTTCAAAATTACAGGTGGAAACCCTTAATCTATTACAAATGACATCTGTTTTGCATAAGACAGCAAAACTCTTAAAGCTAAGACACCTTGATTAACATCCCCTTAATCCAAGCTGTTAATAAATGTCAAGTTTGGAGTTTACCCACATGAAATGCTAATAGAGAATGTTACATTTTTGAAGATGCTATAAGGTAACATGAAATGTTAAATTAAAATTAGTCTTCTTCTCCTTCCTCTTGTGTATATTGGTCCTGTTGAAGGGGTGCCCTTGCACCACAAGGCATGTACAAGCCTGATATACAAAGTGCCATGCATGTACAAAGGAGTTGCAGAGAAGGTTTTTGAATGCCGATTCAGGCGGCAAATGCAAGTGATATATACATAGATGCAAAGCGATATATATAGGCAATTGACCAAAACTTTGACCGCCTGTATCTCCTCCATTCTAGCGAATTTCAACATGCTGCAAGAGGCAAAGATGCATGTTTTTGTCCCCTCTTTCATTTGGCAGGGTTTTTGGGATTTTTTTTCACTGTCCATTTTTAGGTCTGGATTTGTATGTCTTGGGTGACTGGACGTTTCAGCGAATTTTGGGGCAGGGTGTAGATATTTTTGCATTCATTTCTGCAGGTAATGGAAGCTGCTCGCATTCATCACCAAAATATCTCCCCACTGATGCGTTGGCTGAAGATCGATGATGCAGTAGCTTGCATTAAAGACTTGAAATATCTCATATCTGCCCAGTGCCAGATTTTGATGCCATAGCTGTTGCAGTTGGATGATCATTAAAGGCAGATATTTTTTCTGTTCCAGCTCATAGAGTAAATTTTGTAACCGCCCTAGGTTAGTTTTGGAATGCTATATATATGCATTCATAAATTGTAAATAGGGTTGGAAATTTTTTTGGCATTCTGGCTTTTCTGTTTCCAAATAGAGTTTTCATATACTGTAACTTTGCCTTCTTACTGAATATATGCAAGTTATCATACATCTTTTACTGACTTTTCTGATTTTGTGTAAATCTGCATATGGTTGCCTGTGAATTTCTTTTGTTCCTCTCAATCATATTACCTCTTACCTCTGCTAGAATCATCTAATCTATGTATACATACTTGCTATGTCTGGTTGTGTTGTGCATTCTTCAGTTCTAGGAAAGTTTCTTTAAATCTGTCTGGTGTATCACCCCTTTTGTTTTCAAGTTTTGTTATTTTATCTTCATTTTAAAGCTTTCCTTCTCCCTTTTCCTCTCAAATTTTAGTAGTTTTAGGTGATAATCAGTCAAGGAAGCCAGCCTTCTCCGGAGGTTTGATCTCACTTAGCAAAGTCCCACACTTAGAGATCATTCCGATGTTACTCCAGATTGCAGAGGTTTCACAACTGTATGCAAGGGTGCAAATCTGGGTGATAACAACTTTTGGCATGCCCGGTGGGTGGGACCAGGATTTAGGACATAATCAAGATAACAATCACTATTGCTGGTTTTGATATGCAACTAATGATTATAGACCTTTAGAGGTTAAAGTTTGCATATTTGGCGACTCACACTGAGGAAGAATAAGCAGGCCAGTCCTGTTGATACATGTTTTATGAGTAAGATCCAAACCAGGAGTTCAAGCTCATTTGACTATTTACAACTGTCTCCACCTAGAAGGTCGAGTAGAGCTATAGCAAAAACCTCAGCTTCTAAAAGGATACAGTCAACTCCACCAAATTTCAGACCAGTTGCTTCTGTAGTTCCTGTAACAACTCAGGCAAATCTACCCACAGCTGATCAGATTGCAAGAAATCAGCCATTCATGGCTTTTGATTGGGGTAGCCCTTTAAACTTAATAGTACATGATGTTATACCCATGGCAGCTTTGAAGAGTCTGCCTTATTTCACAGGGGAAATTCAAACTACCCCTATTGAGCACATTAGATACGTGGCTTCTCTATGTGGAGTGCATCACATAACCCAAGAAAACGTAGCCATCAGGCTGCTAGCTGCTTCTTTCAAGGGAAAAGCATTGCAATGGTTCAGGAGTCTACCAGTGCATATTATTACAACTTGGGATGACCTTGGGGAGAAACTAAAAAAATAATTTCAAGATAAATCAGACAACCTGTCATTGGTTGAACAAATGACAACCATAAAGAGAGCTCCTCAGGAGCAAATGATGGATTTCAACTTCAAATTTCAGAAGACATGGGATAGAATCCCTACCATGGTAAGGCCTCCAGCTGAATATGCATTCTTGTATTTTTTGAAAGCCCTAAACAGTGATATTTCAGTGATGATTCAATCATTAGGAGGTACCAGTTTACCTAATGCTTATGAATTAGCCATTAGGGCAGATAATAATTTGATTCAGGTTGGAAAAATAGCACCCAGACCACCAATGCCTATTTTTCCTGAGATTCAGGCTTCAATGCCTTTGCCAATCCCATATTTTGCCCCTTTACCTATTGTGGCAGCATTACCAAGTACTGCCAATCCCGAGCCTGCTACTTCTATCTCATCACAAGAATTAAAGGATATTAAAAATAGTCAACAGAAAATAGAAAATATTTTGTAAACTTTTGGCAATGAGCTAGTGAGCATTAAAAAATAGCAATCCCAAAGTAGGCAACCTTATCAACCGCAACCTCAAGGGCAAAATCAACAACCATATCAAGGCCAAAATTAGCCATATCAAGCTAATAGGCCACTTTATCAAAGCAACTATCAAGGTGCCAGGCAAAATGTAAATCAGAGGCCTTTTCAGCCTTATAATCTGGCACCTACTAATGCAGTAATAGACTTAGTCCCTACTCAAAACAACCTTGCAGCTGAATATGAGTGGTGTTTTACATGTAATCTACCACACAGTCAAGCAGCCTGTTCAAATGGAGTCATAAATCAGGATTTAATGGTGCAAAAAGTGGCAGTCTCACAGCCAAACGTACCTAATAATGGAGCTGTGCAACAACATGAACAACCTCAAAATGATTATGCTTTCATGAACTGGTAGGAAGGTGAATTCTGTGGCATAAACAGCGATAGAATCTCAGTTGCAGCGAATACAAGAGCAAAGAAAAGGGGTTATGAGGTAGACCAAGCAACAAATAAAGAGAAAGGACATGTTGGTGTTTCTACATCACATATTCCCCATATTCTACAAAGAATTAACCCAGCAACAGCAAGGGAGATGCCTTGTTTGCAAGCAGAGGTTGCTGCTACAAAATCAAATCAGAAGGTAAGTGCCATTCCACCTTTTAATATTATTGAAAATATGAACAAGATGAACGTGACAATGTCCATGTGGGATTCCCTGGCCATCTTAGGCCAAAATGACATATTGCAATCTACCTTGTCTAATTTGAAAGTGTCCAAGGATACAACTATTGACCCAAATAGGGCTGTCCTCACCAATTCATCCCAGGATAACAACAAATAGCCAAACAAAAGTGCCAAACCACTCCCATTTTATGTATCGTTGATAATTGGAGACAAATTAGTACATAACTTTATGGTGGATAGTGTTGCAAGCAGTTCTGTGATGCCTAAACAGATTGCAGATCAATTGGGATTGAAATACTAGCCTCTTGAGAAGGGTGTACTCCAATTAGATGGCACAGCTGTTAATACTGTAGGTGTGATCAAAGACCTAGGTCTCACTCTGCACACTTGTCCAAATGTTTCCATTTCATAGGAGGGGTTCATCATAGATATGCCTCCTTATTTTGCCATGTGCTTATCAAGAGAATTTACAGCCAAGATAGGAGGATATTTATCCTCAGACTGGTCCCACATATTTTTAGGACCAGATATGGCACCAAAGTAACTTTAAAATTTGAGTTACTTTCAAATCATCACATAGAGCCTTACACACCGAGTGTTGTTAATGCAAATTACATTATTTTTGATGATCCTGAACTTGTTGCTGCCCAAGAACTACAAAATGAAAGCATACCAGAGGTACTCTTAAGTGAGTGGTCCTCGAAAAATGTTGTAGATGATCCTGAGGGACACATCCAAGAAACTGGTATGGGGGTTTACATACTGCATGAACCTGAAACAACAATACCAAATCTTGTGAAGGATGCAGAACTGCAGATAGAGCAGCAAAATGGGGTGTGGAAAATGTATTTTGATGGCTCTAGGAATAGAAATGGATCCAGTGGTGGTGCAATGTTGGTGTCACCACAAGGTGAGAAATATTTTTCTTCTTTCTGTTTTGCCTTTGCATATACAAACAACACTGCTGAATATGAAGGATTAATTCAAGGTCTGCAATGGGCAAGAAAGAGGAAAATAGGATGTTTACAGGTGTATGGTGACAGTGAACTCATTGTGAATCAAGTGAGAGGACTGCATCTTACAAAAAATGATGTTATGAAATGCTACAAACATTGGGTGTGGGACATGATTGAAGAATTTGATGCTTTCAATCTGATCTCTATTCCAAGAAATCAGAACTCCCATGCTGACAGGTTAGCTACAATTGGGGCTTAGTTTGACATCCCCAGTGATATTCAAAGGGAGAAGGCACAACATCATGTAAAAATAGTTGGTAGGCCCTCTATCCCTGATAATAATGTTACTTGGCAAGTTTTTGAAAGTGATGAGCAGATCCTGTGTTTCTTGTTAGAAGAAGATGAATTTTCTGTGATAAATCAGGATAAGCTTAAGCAGCAATATGGCAATGATCAAATTGTTTAGTTGAGAACAAACAAGTTGCCCAAGGGATTGGTAACCTTGGAATCTATTTTTAGTACAGATGATCAACTGAATAAAAGCAAGACTAGCATGCAGGTTAAAGAAGAGTATTACGAAGAGTAGAAATTTTCAAAAGTAAGCTCCTTAAAATTGGTAAAATCTACTCAACTGAGGACAAAAGAGCTTTTATTGCTCTCTGCCAAGAATTTGAAGATGTGTTTGCTTGGGATTATTCAGACTTGAAGGGATTTGATCCTCATATTGCCTAGCATACCATAGAGTTAGAACCAGATACTAAACCTATGAGGCAGAAGCAAAGGCCTCTAAATCCAAAGCTCGAGCCTCTAATGATTAAAGAACTGACTAAACTAATTGAAGGGAAAATTATTTTTCCAATCAAGCATACTTCTTCGGTCTCCAACCTCGTCCATGTGAGGAAAAATAATGGAGAGATTAGGCTATGTGTTGACTTCAGAGACCTCAATAGAGCCTCCCTAAAAGATCCCTACCCATTGCCTTCAATGGAGCAAATTCTACAGATAGTGGCTAGCTCGGAAAGGTTTTCTTTGCTTGATGGGTTTTCTGGTTACAATCAAGTGTTAGTCAAGGAGGAGGATCAGTTCAAGACTGCTTTCACCACCAAGTGGGGCACCATGGCCTACAAAAGGATGCCTTTCAGCCTCTCAAATGCTGGTTCTACTTTTCAGAGAGCCATGGATATGGCCTTTAAGGGTTTGTTGTATAAATTGGTACTGGTATATCTTAATGATATCACAGTTTTTTCCAAGAATGCATCTGAGCATTTATCTCATCTGAGGTTGGTATTTGAAAGATGCAAAGAATTCGGGATATCTCTCAATCCCATGAAATGCATATTCGTTGTGCATGAAGGCAAGTTGTTAGGGCACGTTGTATCAAAGGAAGGCATTACCATTGATCCTGAAAGGGTTAGAGCTATTCTGGAGCTGCCTTTATCTAGCCACAAAAGGGGACTGCAAAGTTTTATTGGCAGAATTAATTTTCTGCCAAGATTTATCCCCGACATAGTGAATCTTTTGAAGCCTTTGACGTCTATGTTGAAGAAGAACACAGTCTTTAGTTGGACGAAAGAGGCCAAGCTCAGCTTTGAGTCCATCAAGGAGGCATTAGTGGCCGCACCAACTCTGGTAAACCCTGACTTCTCCAAAGACTTTATCTTGTATGCTTATGGCGGCCTGGATACCATCTCTGTGATTTTAGTACAACAGCAGAGTGAGGGTTTTGAGCAACCAATCGCTTTCTTCAGTCAAGGGCTGGAGGAGTATGAGCAGCGGTATAGCTTTGTTGAGAAACACATCCTGGCAGTGATAAGGAGCCTCAAGAAGTTTCGACACCTTGTTTCTAATAACAAGATACATTTGATGGTTGCTCATCCCAGTGTGAAGGAGTTCCTGTTGAGTAAAGATGTGAATGAGAAAAGGGTTGGTTGGATCACTATAGTCATGGAATATGACATAGAGATCAAGATAACTAAGCTTGTCAAAGGCAGAGGACTCAGTGAACAACTCGCTACAAGTTTAGAGAATGAAATAGAAAAGAGAGTGGAGGTGCTTCTGACTATTCAAGAGGAGCATCAAAATGATACAGCAGCAGTAGGCACCAATTGGGTAAATGACATGACTAAATTTTTGCAAACTGGTAAATGTCCAGCAGGTCTAAATAGAACCAGAAGAAGGTATTTTAGACTACAATCCATTTCATACATTTTAATAAATGGCATCCTTTTCAGAAAGGATTTTAATGGTGTATTGCTAAGATGCATTAATTATGATCAAACTGATAAAGTGCTTCATGAGTTTCATGATGGAACAACAGGGGGCCATTTTGCCCCAAGGACTACTACTTGGAAAGTAATGAGAGCTGGCTATTATTGGCCCAACTTATTTAAGGATGCCCATGTGTGAGCTAGAAAATGTAAAAAGTGTGCCATCTTTACCGGAAAAGACAGGCTGCCAGCTTTACCTTTGCAGCCAATTCAGGTAGAGTAGCCCTTTACGAGATGGGGCATTGATTTTATAGGTCCTATTAATCCACCATTAAGTGCAGGCCACAGATGGATACTTACAGCTACAGATTATTTCACAAGATGGACTGAAGTAGTGGCCCTGAAGGAATCCAATGAAAATGTTGTCTTAAATTTCTATCATGATTTGGTTTCCAGAGTTGGGGTGCCTGAGTCTATTATCTGAGACAATGCTTTGGCCTTTGTAGGATTGAAAATAACTAACTGGACTGTTAAGAGTGGGATCTATCTGAATACTTCATCAAATTATTACCCACAGGGTAATGGTTTGGCTGAGTCTACAAATAAAAATCTCATAAGAATCATTAAAAGATCAATGGAAGATAACCAGAGAACCTGGCACACTAATTTAAAATATGCCTTGTGGGTTGACAGAATAAATCCTAAAAGGTCCATTGGAAACTCTCCATATATGTTAGTGTATGGAAAAGAGGCAAGATTTCCTATATCTATGGAGCTGCCAGCCCTAGACATTATGAATCAGCTGGAAATGTTTGAAGCAGGAGATCCCATGGCTGTCAGATATGCTCAACTGATGGAGCTTGAAGAAAGAAGAGACAAAGCCATGAAGACCATGGGGTATCATCAGCTTCAAATAAAAAGAAATTTTGACAAAAAGGCCACCCCTAGAAACTTTAGAATGGGTGACATGGTGCTCAAATGGGATGAATTGAAAAGCAGACTAGGAAAACATTCCAAGTTTGACAGCATGTGGAATGGCCCATTTCTCATTACTGAATGCAAGGAACACAATGCATTTTAGTTATCACGCATGAATGGACAAAATTTGCCTATCCCAGTCAAATGGGATACACTTGAAGAGATGTTTTGAGGTATGAGTACCTTGTAAATCAGTAGATTAGGTCTCTATGTTTTCAATAAATGTTGTTGTACCTTAGTTTAGATTTTTGTTTTCCCTAAGTGCTTATGCACAGGCTGCATTGTCATTAGGAGAATGTAGGTTTTTTCCTCTTTTTGTGTTTTGAGGGTGGGTTTCATTTTCCAGCATGTTTTAGACTTGACCCCATGCCTAATGGATGCATAAGGCCACTGATCAATTGTTTAGTAGGCAAACATCCCATAGAGGTCACCAAAAATGTTATCCTATTTTCCTCTACTTAGAGCTAAATAGTTAACCTGGTATTTTCCTTGAAAATCCTTTGAAGAGGTCCCTATAAAGCCAAAGTGCCAAATTTCTCAAAAAACCTTGCCTAAAAAAAACCTTACCATTGGAAAGAGCTTGAAAAAATAGGTAGGTTTGCTTTTTACATCACCCTGAAATTCAACCAAACAAAGAAGTTATTCATGGTCAAAGTTTTGGTCAACATTCAATTCAAATGTACATTTGGTGGGCTTGCAAATCCCTATCGGCCTTAGAAAATGATAAAAAAAAGTGAGTTTTTATGCATTTTCTGAATGTATATCGGGCTCAAAAGGTACATGTACATTCAGGGAATCTTTCGCAGGTCCCTGGGAATATTCTCGGTTTGTATATCGGCGATATACAAGGAAAGGTGCAAGTGAAACATACAAGGTTTAATGTGCATTGCGGGTATATTCCGCCAAGATTCCCTGTTTGTATGTTAGGGAGGTTTGTATATTTTGTTTGTATATTTGCCTTTGTATTTTCAACATAGAAGCAAATATACATTCGCTAGATGTACAAAGGGAAATGTGCAAGGTGAAAATACATCGAAGATTCCCCAGAATATTCCTTGCTTGCATGTTAAAGGCTTGTATATCGCTTTGTATGTTCGCACATACAAGCGACTATATACAATGAAAAGATACATTGTGGGTATATTCCACCAAGATTCCCTATTTGCCTGTAAGGGAGTTTGTATATTGTGTTTGTATATTCAACATACAAAGGTGCCAATATACATATGCTACAGTGCCGCGAAGCAATATACAAGGGGTCACTACAGGGAAAACATACAAAGGCATTTGTATATTGCCGGCATACAAGAGGTGGGGCCTGTGCATATACAAGGAGGGTTGTATGTCTTAAACATATAAAGGATCACATGAACAGTGAAATGTATATCGGATTGTATGTTTGCACATACAAGGCCGATATACAAAGGATTATATACAACCCGGACCCGAATAGAAATTTCAATGTATTTTATAAAATTCTCGGGTCTGCCTTGTATAAAGAGTGATTGTATATTGTGATATACAAGTTAAAGATACAAAGGCAATATACAAGCTGGATCTCAAATGGATATAATTTCAGCATATTCAGGTGTCAGGTCCACGGCTTGTATGTGTAGGTGCTTTGTATGTTTGTGACATACAAAGAGATATACAAGGAGGAATATACAAGCCAGACCCCACTCAGTAGTCAAATACAGTTTATAGATTTTTGAAGTCCGTGGTTTGTATATTTGGCGTTTGTATATCTTGCGATATACAAACAGACATACATTGCGATATACAAGATGGATTTCACAGAAGTCTGCAGTCTACTTTATAAAATTCTCAGGTCCGCCTTGTATGTATAGGAGTTTTGTATATTGTGATATACAAACAAATGTACAATGAGACACATACAACCCGAACCTGACCCAAAAGTTAATTCTCACAAATTCAAGCATGGGGTCCGTGGCTTGTATGTTTGCATATTCAGAGGAGGAGATACAAATGGTGGGGTTTGCCAAGGTACAAGCACTTTGTATGTATCTTTTGCTTGTATGTTTGCTTGTATTTTTTTTAATATGCAAGACCAGATGCAAGTTAACATATAAGAGGTGGGGCCCACACATACAAGAGAAGTTGTATGCATATGCAAATTTGAAAAATACAAGGCATGTACAAGCCCGATATACAAAGCGCCATGCATGTACAAAGGAGTTGCAGAGAAGGAGTTTTTGAATGCCGATTCAGGCGGCAAATGCAAGCGATATATACATAGATGCAAAGCGATATATACAGGCGATTGACCAAAACTTTGACCGCCTGTATCTCCTCCATCCTAGTGAATTTCAACATGCTGCAAGAGGCAAAGATGCATGTTTTTGTCCCCTTTCATTTGGCGGGGTTTTTGGGAGTTTTTGTCACTATCCATTTTTAGGTCTGGATTTGTATGTCTTGGGTGACTGGACGTTTCAGCGACTTTTGGGGCAGGTTGTAGATATTTTTTGCATTCATTTATACAGGTAATGGAAGCTTCTCACATTCATCACCAAAATATCTCCCCACTAATGCATTGGCTGAAGATCGATGATGCAGTAGCTTGCATTAAAGACTTGAAATATCTCCTATCTGCCCAGTGCCAGATTTTGACGCCATAGTTGTTGCAGCTGGACGGTCATTAAAGGCAGATATTTTTTCTATTCCAGCTCATAGAGCAAATTTTGTAACCATCCTAGGTTAGTTTTGGAATGCTATATATATGCATTCATAAGTTGTAAATAGGGTTGGAAATTTTTTTGGCATTCTGGCTTTTCTATTTCCAAACAGAGTTTTCATATACTGTAACTTTGCCTTCTTACTAAATATATGCAAGTTATCATACCTCTTTTACTGACTTTTCTGGTTCTGTGTAAATCTGCATATGGTTGCCTATGAATTTCTTTTGTTCCTCTCAATCATATTGCCTCTTGCCTCTACTAGAATCATCTAATCTGTGTATACATACTTGCTATGTCTGGTTGTGTTGTGTATTCTTTAGTTTTATATAAGTTTCTTTAAATCTGTCTGGTGTATCACCCCTTTTGTTTTCAAGTTTTGTTATTTTATCTTCATTTTAAAGCTTTCCTTCTCCGTTTTCCCCTCAAGTTTTAGTAGTTTTAGGTGATAATCAGTCAAGGAAGCCGACCTTCTCCAGAGGTCTAATCTCACTTAGCAAAGTCCCACACTTAGAGATCATTCCCATGTTACTCCAGATTGTAGAGGTTTCACAACTGTATGCAAGGGTGCAAATTTGGGTGATAACAATACTTTGATCTTGATTTAGACAAGGGCTTGATGTTTCCACATGTGTTGGATTATACTCTTGACATAGCTCTTGGTTTGCTTGAATAGAAGTGGATGACTCTTGGATAGGTTTTTGGTGAACAACATGAGAGGGCAATGAACTCATGGAAAGAAAATTTTCAATATGCTCAAGGGGTTGTGGACCACATGATGGGGTTGAAGAAGTGGACATGACATTCAAAGGTTCTTTGGTAGGCTCATCAATGGGTGCCTGACATGGGGATTGTTTATTCCTTACTAGTAGTCCTTGAATCACATCCTTTGTAGGTGGAGGGTTGATGGACGCTGAAGGCTCATGATTGGGATTAGGTGGAAGGCTAATTGGAATAGGGCTTGTGAGATGGATAATGGGATTAGATGGGCTAGGACATGGGCTAGATGGAAGGATAAGGGGATTAGATGGATTGGTTTTATCTAACACAATCTTACCACAATCTTCTAGTTTCTTGATCAATTTTTTAAATTGTGTAGAAGTGGATATGGGATGGCCCTTACACCTATGGTATGCACAATACTCATCATCTTTATACCAATGGGGTTTAAAGTGGATTTCTTTCAAGAGTGTTATTGGTGATAGCTCAATAAAATTTGCTTGGATCAATTTTTCCAAAAGTACCTCCATGGAATCCTTTAATGAAAGGTTAATGGAACATGGGGACGGAGGTGATGAAGGTTGATGGACCAATGGACTAGGATTGGGAAGACATGGTGGTATTGGGATAGGGCCAGTTGACTCATGTGTTGGCATGTGATTAGATAATGAAGGAGACTCAAAGGATACTTACTCTAGATTGGTTTCTCCCTTGTCAAAGGTATCATGAGTATCAAAGGATATTAGGTCTTGTTGCAAAGGTGGACTTAGATCTATCAACGATGTTTGATATTCTTGTTATGGAGACCATTGATAGGCTAGGTAGATTGTATTGGAAGAAGTAGGGTATGGTGATGTGGCATGGACTTGATATTGTGCAAATTGTTGATGTTGTGGTGGCGTAGGGACTTGTTCCTTTCTATACAACCACTCAAGTGTATCAAGCATTTTATTGGTGCCATAAGGATCATTCTCATAGGTCATGTCCATGCTTACAAGTGGTAGATTATGGTATAAGGATGTGGAGTGATCAAGATATGATTTGGATATGCAAGGATGAATTTGATTGGGAAGTGATTAGGATGAAATTGTCTCATGACAGGGAGTTTGTTTTTGACATCTTTTTATCAATTTTATGGCAAGAAAACAAGATAACAAACAGTCATGTACAAGCCATTCACAAACATTTACCACCTAGGCTGGCCAGGACTATACCTGTTGGGTTCCCACTTGGATTTCTCCAGCCACGCCTATTCAAAATGAATAGCTCCAGGAACTTGGGGCACGGGCTCCCCCTTACAGTGCACTCACTTCTCAGGCACACCAAGTTCCAAGTCCTCAAGACGTGCAGATCTTAAGGTACTTTGCTATCTCTACTAAGAACTGCGAAAGTGGGATGGATTCAGAGGTCTGACCTCTTACACCAATAGATAGAGGGTTTTTGTCTTCTAAAACACAGCTTGTAATAAGGGCTCCCATTCTAGTGGCTATACATGCAACAATTCACTCCATCAATGGAGGCTTCCCAGCCTGTCGAGGTTATGCTCAACAGGGTTTTGGGGGAAACATTTATCGGTATCTAGTGCAACAACACCCATCATTTGTGACTTTCGGCACAAACACGTTATTTATATAGCGGCTTGGAAGGGCTTGTCTTTAGCCTATTTTTGCTTGGGTTGTACCCCTTCTCACAATGGGAAGGCAGGCCCTCAAGAGTTAGCAACGATTTCTCTTGCACCCTAGATCCGTTGGATAGGCAGGGGGAGAGGATACTCTCATTGTTAAGTCAGGTTACATGCAAATGAGACAAGCAAGCCTAAGAAATGAAAAGCAGACACATTGCAAACAAATTGTTCATTTTAAAGCACCAAAACTAAATGTGCCTACTTTAGTAAGAAAATTGTTTATGTCTTGGACCGATCGAGGTTGCAAAAGATATGCTAGTATGTTTTCATTCTCCATTCTTTGACAAGTGTATGTGACAAGTTGTGCAGATAAATTATTAGTTTCCAGAAAACCTAGACAAGAAGAAGCAATCTGTTAAAAATTTGAAACAAATGATCTAATATAAAAAAAAGAGTGCATAAACAAAAAACTCAGACGATTCTATGCAATTTTTATTTTATTTTTTGTTAAATTTGGATGTGTTTAGCTCAAGTTATGCTTGTTTGAATTTTTAAAAGGAGCTGAAGTTTGGCATAGAAATTACCTGATGAAATGAAAAAATTACCTGATACAAGCTTCACAAATGTGAAGTTAGTCTTCTTACCTTTCCGATGAGTCCTGCGCAAAAATTCGATGCCGTATGCCCCTGTTATAGCAAAATGAAAAAGATCACCCTCCTATGGCAAGTAGAAGAAAGAAGGTTGACTAGGTTGACCTTGTTTGACTTTTTAATTTTTTTACTTTTGATGGTGTTACAAAGATTCCTCTTTGGTACACGTGCTGTGTTTATACCAGGTGTGCCAAAATGTATACTGAAAAATTTGGACAAAATGTAAAGATAAAACATAACATGCAAATTACCTTTTTACCTAAATCCTTCGAATACCTCAGATGTTGATGCATACATGGTTGATCGATGAATGGTTGAATGTTGATTGCTCACGTTCGCAGCATGACAATTGGATTGAAGATTTGATGGAGGAAAATAGATAAAAATAGATGATGGATGAAAGATTGATGGATGTGAGGAAGAATGATGCAAAGGTTCTAATGATAATTTGACAACATAAGGATATCAAACTCACTGCATACCAAATGGGTTGTGAGAGGCCATATTTATAGACAAAAGGTGAGAGGATGATCAACATTGGAGGATAAAAAAAGAAATTAATGGATGAGGATGAAAGAGAGATAAAAATAAATGTGCACGTGCCAAGTGTCCATAAAAAGACATTTTATTTAGAAAGCTTAGGTGGGTTGTTGATGAGGATAATATTCTTTCTCAAGATAGAATGCTTTTTCTATTTTGAGAGTTGGAGTGATAAGGATAATAGATTTATTTCTATTTAATTTAATTGTCCCACACTTGCACGCTTGGAGGAATAAGATAAGAATAGAAGACAAATATAAATTAAATAAATTAAAAATTTATTTAATTTATGGGCATGGTGAATAAATAAATAAAATAAATAATTTTATTTATTTATTAGAAGAAAAGACATAATAATTAAATAATAAAAAATTATTTAATCATTTGATGGTAGATGTTTGATGGTAGATGGAAGAATAATGAACATTAATTAAATAAATAAAATTTATTTAATTAATTAAGGATATGAAGAGGAAAATGAAATATAAGTGATGATATGGGTACCTAGGGCAAAACATCTTTTAAGATGCCTATATGACTTTAATGCATAAATAATGAAATGGGGCAATTTTGGGTGTCTATACTTTGTTTGAGTTCCTTGATTTCCTTTCTTAACTCTTTGATGTAATCATTTATTTCAACTCTATTTTCTTTTAAATCCATTTCTTCTTCTTCAGGTTTCTTGATGTTTTCAAGAGCGAGTTTGTGTTCTTCACTATTAGTGGACTGAAATTTATCTTCAGATAATTCTACAGTATTACAGGCCTCAATCGCTAATTTGGATTCAACATTGGCAATTAAACATAGATCCATTTGATCTGCATCAACTTTGTGTCCTCTCTCACCACTTTTTGCTTTATCACTGATGGTCTGATAGCTACCTTGTGCTTCATCCTGTGGTTCCCCCTTTTTAGCCTCAAATTTTTCTTAATTGAATCAGAGTACTTTTGAATGTTTTCATCAACCTTGACATTTTAACTTTCACCAATCTTTTCCAATCTATTGTTATAGCAATGGTAAGATTTGTTCCAAGATGAATATCCAAGGAAAATACCTTCATTATACTTAGCATTATCCTTTTCTATTTCTTCCTTTCTTTTGATAAGGCATTTGCTTCCAAAAAATTTGAAATATTTCACAGTGGGTATCATTCCATACCATAATTCAAAAGGAGTTTTTCCATTATTGGCTTTTACCTGAACTCTATTTTATGTGTTGACAACATTCTGAATAACCTCTTTCCAAAATGCTTCTGATAGATTTGCTTCCTCCATCATTGTTTTTGCAACTTCTAATAACTATCTATAAAGAATAAGGTAATGGAAGAAACAAGCAGGACTATTCAAGAAGTAATCTCATAGAACATATTGAAGTTATTAGAAGTAAACTCTTCTTCTTTGCTAGAACTCAAACACTTGATGTTCATATTCAACTCATTTTCAACCATTGCTTTGAAAGCTTTGAGTCCATCTAAGACTTCTAATTTTTCTTTGAGAAAGCTAACCCAAGTCATTCTAGAGTAATCATCAATGAAGAACATAAAATACCTGTCATCATGGAAGATTCGTATTCTTGTAGGACCACAAAGGTTTATATGGATCAATTCCAGTCATTCAGTGGAAGATTTTTCTTCACCCTGTAGGTTTCTTCTTTACTGCTTTCTATCTTGACATTTCTTACAAATGATGTTGATGGAGTAATCAATCTCTGGCAGATCTTTTACAAATTGAGTTGAACCTGGCTTTACTAATTCATCAAGATTGATATGACACAGTCTTCTATGCCAAAGCCAACTTTCATTGGTCTGAGTCATGGAGCCAAGAAAGTCACCTTTTCTAAGATGATAAAGATTCCTTTTTGTCCTTTTTCCAACAGCTATTGCAGCTCTAGATTTCTCTTTGATTTCAAAGGTATCATTCTCAAATACAAGACTATATCCCTTTTCGCACAACTGTTCGACACTTAATAGGTTTTGCTTTAGATTTTTAACATAAAGAACATCATCAGTAATTTGTTTGTTATCAAGATTGATTGACCCTTTACGACATATCTCAACAGTGCAGTCATCTACAAATCTGACTAGCCCTTCATCATACTTTTCAAAATTTATAAGCTTACTTTTATCACAAATCATGTGGTATGAACAACTACTATCAATCCAATAGTTCTTTTCTTGAACCATAACTTCATTGTTGGTACTTACCTCCAGATCAGAACACCTTTGTTTGTTGACACCCTTAGTTTTAGTGAAGAAATAGTCATCATCTTCATCTTCTTCAACAATATACAATGCTTTCTTGGACATTCTGCTTTTATCCTTTTCATCATTTCTCAGTTTTCTTTTTGGACATTCAGATGTATAGTGATCAGTTTCACCACACCTAAAATAGTTGTGAAGCTGCCCATCTTTTTGCTCCATCTTGGATCTACCTCGAGTTATTAGACTCTTTACTGAGGAACTTGGCTCTGATACCAATTATTGAAATGTACAAGACAACTGAGAGGGGATGTCACGTCTCAAACTTTGATACTATTTGTGGTTACTTTATGTGGAAACAATCTATGGACAATTATGTGTGTTAGATAGATAATTTATTGTTTTGAAGGATGAATGATTATTTTAATATGGATTTAAGGTGACTGAATATTTATGAATGTTATATTCATGTTCGTTGTACTTCAGCTATTTGGTTACTAATCTATTGACGAGAAATTTGAGTTTACTATGAGTTGCAGGTTGTTGAAGACAAGGGGGTGGTTGAGGTAAAGGAGACTAGCATCCTGGCAGGGTTAAGATGGAATGATATCATTCACACACTTCACGTAGTGACATGTAGTTGCATATGTATTGCATATTGAATGATTTAATGGTTTAGTTTAGATTGCATTCTTTTATTTAAATTAGATAATTTTATTCCATAGTTAAGTTAATGGTGATCTAATTAGATTATTTAATTAAATTGTTATTTGATAGTGTGAGTGTTTTATGAATAGAATAAATAAATTAGCTATTTAATTTGTTTTATTAGGGACTATATATATTCTATTTAATTTTATAGATGCATTGTGATAAATATGAAGATTATTTTAATAATATTTTTAATAATTGAAGAATAGATATAAAACAAGATTTTTAGAAACAAGGCAAGAATGAAAGAAAACAAGAAAATAATAAAACAATAGAAAATTAGAAAAAATTAGAAAAAAAAAACTTTATTTAGAAAATAAAGCTTAAAACAAAAAAAAATTAGAATGGAGAGAAAATAATAAAAGAGGAATTAAAAACTTATTCTGAGGATCATAAAATCTTACTACACAGTTTTCTTCCTCATCTCTATACTGGTAATCAAAACAAGAGAATTGACACGAGAAAGGGGGATTGAAAGAAGGTTAAGGATCTGAATCAAAGAAAGCTTTTGGAAAATGGAAGGATTGAAGCAATCGACTCACTGGAAAGTGAGATTTTAGGTTTTTAAAGCAGCTCTATAATGTGTGTTTGGTCATACCATTGTTTTCTCCATAAAAAGATTTGTGATTCTGTGATTTTATTCTTGTCAAAACCTTGTAAGATTTATCAGAAGATTCGATGTTGCTGAGTATATTACTATAAGATTTGTTAATATAAATATCTCATATGATATAAAATCTGTATATAAATATTAGCAGTTATATATATATAATCGTTGGATACGTTTTGATTTAAATACTGAATATTATTATGAATCTTTCACATTACTAATCACTAGAAAGGATTCGGAATTGAAATTGGTTAAAATCTAACATAGGATGAACCGGGTCAAAGGCCAAATCACAGTGTGTATATATATAAGCATGGGGCACCGACCTCTACAATAGCAGTAAGCCTCTTTAAAACTTATATATATGCCAAGTTTAGTCTGCAGGGTTTTAACTCCAGCACTTGTATAAACCTCAACCATAGGGACCGTCGAATAGGATATTCCTTAATATAAGCTTGAGCTTTTCCATCGTTATGCATACTGTATCCATTGTTTTTTTTGTATACCAGATTTAAACTTAAAATGTATATTAGTAAGCGTTCTCTACCATATGACATATAGGTCGACGCCAATACTCTTCTTACCTCTAAATTTAACTATTAAAACTTGAAGCTTTACATTATAGTAGCTGAGCAATCGCCATACAATGCTACCAATAAACTTAGAACTTAAAACAGAACTATGAATGCCATTCGTTGCATGACATTTGACAATAAGAAAGATTACAGGAAAAGCAATGCATATATTAGAAAGATTACAAATACGAACTAAACATGTTAGAAAAATTACAAATTCTCTATGTGCTTTTTAAAACTGTTACAAAGCTATCTTTAAAACTTGCAGCACTGCCTATGATTTGTTTGGTTTCTATAAAACCTAGTGAATTATGTTCTCTCACATTTATGCGTTAGTAGGCCAGACTAGTGGAATCGAAATGATGACCAGACTAGCGGAATCGAAATGATGATATTTTTCTCTCAAGTCATTCACTACACACTGTGGAAATTGAGTTTTATTCGCCATAAGAAAAGATAGCATCGATTTCATATCTCATAAGGTCGATTATATTGTTGCTGTTGTCTTTATGGTACATGAGTATATTTACTTCATTTTGATTTTTTATTCAAAAAGGAAATGAATCCTCTTGAGTTTTTGCTTTAGTAATTACCTTTCTTTTCAAATCTTATAATATCACTTAAAAAGTGGGAAGTTAGTCTTTTAAGATTTTTTATTTATTTTTTACTTTATACGTATCTTTTGTAATTTCCCTCTTAACCTATTAAATAAGAATTTAATAAAATGATAATAATTATAATAAAAGAAATGAATATGAATTTCATCTTTTTAAAAATATAAATTTTCTTTATTTTTTTAAGAATGAATATTCTCTTGATATTGTTTATTTAAAAGAAAATAAAGAAAATAATTAATTATTTATTATTATTTTTTAAATAAAAATTTTCTTATATAAAAAAGTAGATTCTATTTGTTTTCTTAAAAAGAATAAGGACCGTATTTATAATAATCATGTTGTAAATATATGGAAGAATTTAGGAATTTATTTGTTAAATATATATGGATATGTATATAAATATATAAAATGTCAGTATTTATGATGGAATACAGTGAATGATCTCTTCAATTAATTTTGTTATACACTACTGGAAAAGTTGTAATAGAGCTTTTATATTCACTTAGTGATTATGTTATTCTTGTGAGAAGATTAATGTTCTACCGAGATTATATTTGTCAAACATGTGCATTGTATGTGCTTTGGTAAAGTCTAAACTTTCGAGACAGGATACCGAATGTGGGCTACAGAGACGATAGTTTACTTATTCTAAACTATCATTTTATTTATTTGCTTGGCCAAGCTTTAGTACCATTGAAATAGATGGGTTGTCTAAAAGCCTAGAACTTTGTTATTTGGTCTCTGCCACATCCTATTTGCAAGAGTCTATGTCATTCTAGGTTTAGGATGCATACAGGCAACAGGCATGCATCGAGTGATTCCCTCCTGCTTACACCGTTCTAGGTTGCTAGGCTCCTTGTGTACGGTCGATGCTTTCTTGGAGTTAGGAAGAAACCTGAGGAAGTCCAATACTTCATGGTTGGGTGGAAAAAGTGCCTCAACCCCTCTCTTGGTCTTGGTTAGTAGATGATCGAAAGATCGAGGCAGCTGAGTTCAGTTATTGTATTTGACATGGATATTTGTTTATACTTATTCTTTGTATGGCTTTCATTGCCAAGTTGTAACTGTAACATGATTCATTGATATCTTGAAGTTGTCTTATCTTTTGTAACATTGAAACAAATGTAATTTAACACCTAGTTGGGTGTATGTAACTGAATTTGTAATTCATTCTTATATATGGGCATTGGTACATATTCATGAATTCTTACATGTTATGTTTAGCTATGGATAAATGGAAACTGTTATCGATTGAATAACTCTTACTTTCAGAATATGTTTTATTTTTTAGTGCTATGTTTAGTTGATAAATTTCTGCACCTTACAGGGGGTGAATCAGTTATCACAAAACTTATACCATTTATGTACCTTAAAACATCTTCTACTTATTTACTATTATTATGATTAGAACATGAAAACTCATAATCATGAATTCTAACACAACTGCAAGATCATACACAATAGACACTAGATTTTTATGTGGAAAACCCAGTAAAGGGAAAAACCATGGTGGGGGTTAACCCACAAGATTATTATGTAAAGCACAATACTAAAAATCAAAGGCTCATTGTCCAGAGCTCATTGCTCAAAGAGGCTCATTGGCAAGGGTGGATCACTGCCAGAGATTTGAATTGAGATAGTAGCATCTACTTCATGCCTAAATTCAGTTCCATTGAAGCGCAATACTCATCCTCTGCTCTGCTCTACCTTCTTCACTTAGCTTCGCATCATCACTCTTGTACTTATTTTTCACGACTAAATTACAAGTATATATATCATTCATCAACCTTGGAATGTATATCAAGGTCAGCATTACATTCATCAACTGTTGGAACAATCTCCAAGATTGACATTACAAACATCTACAAAATAGGTCTTGACCTAATACAAAATTATGCTAAGGAAATGTAGTAAAGATGTATGTGAATCACAACACGCCTTAGCTGGGACTCAAACTTGATCTTCCACACCACTACACACTTCTACAATCTTCAATGGATCTTCACAATCACTGGAATTATCCAAGTCGGCTAAGACTGGTTACATGCTATGTTATCTGGGAATAATCTTCAAACATGATCTCAATTTCTTAATGCGAACCAATGTAAAGGTAGGAACATGATCATGATGCATCCACAAGTACATTGTAATCACCAGAAGCAACCGCACAAACTCTAACCACTTTATCTATGAGATTCTTCACACCAGAGCACATGAACTTCACTATTTTCAACTATCATAAACGAAAGATAGCTTGCGGACCACCAAATCATGAACTAGTGCAGTTGTAGGAACTTATCACCATCCCAGACTTCTCTCTAGAACTACAGAGAAAAATACTCCAATGCAGAGGAATGCAGAGCAAAATATTTTCTCTCTGTCACTAGTGAATAATCAGAAAAAACAAGTTTTACTCTGGTGAATGAAACTCACTCAATTCTTTATACCAGAGGCTCAAACTCAGGATTTAGCATCTTCAGACATTCCTCTAAATAACTTCCAATCCATAGACCAAGATCTTCAATCTACAAGAAATGTGGAGTAATCTTCCAAACTGTTCTTCATTATGCAACTCACTGTCTTCACTGTTTCCTTTCTGATTCTTCCAGAGGGGCTAATTTTCTCAATATCCTCAACATACAAAGCTTCTAAACAAATAACAAGATAAGATACAGTTGACACCAATGACAATAAAGATATGTTGACATCAATGACAACACCGATTAGGCACATACTTGTAACAGATGTACATATCATTGTATGCCTATATGGCTTTGTTTATACATTCATCCTATTCTTGTATGGTATTGTAGGCCTTATGGTATCTTCATGATATTATGTATACCTTAATGGCCTTATTAAAATCAATATATAAATATTTTGTCTATATTGAGACTTAAATGGTTTAAATTGTTTAAGTGGTTTGAATAATAAGGCTTAAGATTAAACTTATTGTTCCAAGAGTGGTCATAAATGTTTTGAATGGTTTTAATGCTCACTTAAAACTTAAGATTATTTTTAATGGATTCAACACTCACTTCAAACTTAAGATTGTGACATTCATCTAACACTAAAAAGTAGTGGTAGCTAAGTAGACTTGCATGGAGATAGTTTTCTTATGATTTATGAGTTGGATGTATCATTATGTAATATGTATGGTCAAAAAATTGCCATAACTAACTTAAAAGATAAAGACCATGTGGAAAGTAATAAATTAACACAAGTTATTGCTTGATTTCAAGGATTAACACAAACTAAGTTGTGCAATAAAAGCACAAAAAACATAAAATTCTTCAAGTAAACAATTAATTTCCAGCCCTTACTTGCAACAATGGAAACACATTTAGAACCTTAAGTCTTGTTAACATTGTCATTATGTTCCATGATACCATATAAGCATGCTTGGTTTGCAATAGTATTCTTCTCACTAGGCTTTTATTCATGCTTTCATGAGACCTGACATCCACCCATAGGTGTAAACGAAACATTTATAGGTGCCACAGATTCTAAGAACCACTATACCAAAGTTTGACACCCTTTTGCTCTTAGGGATCTTAAGAGACTCTCTCGATCCAATATTACACTGTACTTAAAAATGAGACATTTTGCAAGAATGCATTGATTATCAGCAAACTCAAATGGTTTGGAGTTGACAAAAACTAAGATAGGCTATCATAGACAGACTTGATATCCACTCGTAGGTGTAAACCTTTAACATTCTCAGGTGCTATAAATTCTGAGAATCACTACGTCAAATTTTGACACTCTTTTTGCTCTTAGGGCTCTTAAGAGACTCTCTTGGTCCAATGTAGCTTGGAAGGGTCAGAATACCTAGGGAATGAAAGGAGGCCTCCAATAGAATTCACTTTCCCACCTTGACATGTTGGCACTATTGGTTCGGTCCCATAAGGTGCAAAATAAAAAATATAGTTATTAGCACCTTTACATTAAATGCAACTGAGGCATTTTGCAATAATGCATTCATTGTCGACACAATCAAATGGTTTGGAGTTGACAAAGACCAAGATAGGCTATTGTAGATAGACTTGACATCCACCTATAGTAGAAACAAAAAATTTCTAGGTTCCATAGATTATGAGAATTGTTGCGTCAAGTTTGACACCTTTTTTCTCATAGGGCTCTTAAGAGGCTCGATCCAATGTAGCCTAGAAGGATTAGGAGACCTGGGGAACAAAATGAGGCCTCCACTAGAATTCACCTACCCACCTCAACATGTTGGCATTGTTAGTGTGGTCCCACAAGGTGCGAAAGAAAAAATATGGCTATTGGAACCTTTATATTGCACTCAAATGAGACATTTTGCTAGAATGCATTCATTATTGACACCGTTAAATGGTCGAGACTTGATGAAAATTGAGATAGGTTATTGTAGACATACCTGATATCCACCCATAGGTACAAATAAAACATTCATAGGTGCCTTGGATTCCCAAAATTATTGCATCAAAGTTTAACACCTTTTCTCGCTTAGGGCTCTTAAGAGACTCTCTTAGTCCAATGTAGCCTAGAAGGATTGGGAGACTTGGGGAAGAAAATGAGGCCTCCACTAGCATTCACCTACCCACCCTGACATTTTGACATTGTCAATTTGGTCCGATGAGGTGCAGAAGAAAAAATATGGCTATTAGCACCTTTACACTCCACTCAAATGAGACATTTTGCAAGGATGCATTCATTGTTGACATGGTCAAATGGTCTGGAGTTGATAGAAACTGAGACAAGGTAAAAGTGCTAGGATTGTGTTTCTAAGAGGGCACATTTTTATGACTAGATCTAGGTACCATCAATTGTGAAGCAACTAGAAGGATCACCCTTTATTTTTCCTTGGGGACATATTCACTCTCAAGGTTGTAGGAACCAAAACCCATCTGAGACACATTGGTGGTTCTCCTGATTGAAGGAACACAAGGGCACTTACCCAACATGATTTGTCATGTCCCCATATTAAGACATTGTTTAAATTAAAGATTTAAACATCATGTTAAAAGACCATAAAGTTACTTTTATAAAATATCAATTTGAATGATAGAATCATTATATATATTATTATATTATATAAGAATAAACATAAAATTAATTATTATAAATTAAATATTATTATAATCATTTATTATAATAATATAATACTATAAGTATAATAATAAACATATTATAAAATAAATATGATCTATTATATAAATATAAATATAAAAATATTAATATTAATAATATAAATATAAGTATTTAAATATATAATAAACATGTATAAATAATCTCATATAAGACAAGTCTTATATGGCAGACCCTATAAAGAATATAAACAAATTAATATAAACTTAAGAATTATGAGGCAACGGTTGTTTTGAAATGAGACGATGTGTCTCTTGGTATTGAGAAGACCCTTCGATAAGTTTAAAAGGGGATCCATTATTCCTCAAAAAGGGGGGAGCAACAGTAAATTCAGCAATCAGGAGAAAGTAAGAATAGATAAAAATATTTAGGAAACACAGTGAGCAGCGTATAGAATAAATAAGGCATAGCATCTACAGTCATTGATAAGATACAGCAACAAGTAGGAAGTTAGGGAGCAGCGGATAGGTAGAAGGCAACGGATCTGCAGCAATCAACCATTTATCAAAAGCATTCAAGCAAGGTGCCGCAGGTAAGTCTCTTCTCTTATTCAATTAATATTTGTAAGATTATAGAGGATAAAAGAAATAAGTATATATGAATTTATTACTGTCAATATACAGTTGGTAAAATACAATGATAAGGTAAGAATCTAGTATATAGGTTGTAGAATTGAATTAAAGTGGATGTTTACATATATGATCTTTGTATTGGCATTATCACATGTTGATTTTATATGAGATTTTAACAAGGAATACTAATTAAAATAAGAATGATACGAGTGCAAGGAGATTATATGTTCATAGTTATGAATATAAAATAGATCCGGAAAGGCATGATTACCTAAGGGGTAGATAATAGTCCTTAAACATTAATCATCTTCACCATAGAGATGGGGTGGAAAACAAGGATTGTAGTTGACCAATTCA
Source organism: Cunninghamia lanceolata (assembly GCA_027924645.1). NCBI lineage: Eukaryota > Viridiplantae > Streptophyta > Pinopsida > Cupressales > Cupressaceae > Cunninghamia > Cunninghamia lanceolata. The sequence goes on from BSBN01000921.1 coordinate 1,305,961, forward strand.
TGGGATAAATCATAGGCCTTGATTGACGAATCAAGGAAGATAATAAGCCCTCAATCTAGTATTGAAGGGGTAGACCTTGGTAAGAGAACCAAGGAATGAAGCCCTCAATCTAGTATTGAAGGGATATGCCTTGGTTAGAGAACTAAGGAATAAGAGGCCTTGGTTAGAGAACCAAGGAAATAATAGGCCTTGGTTAGAGAACCAAGGAGATAATAGTCCTTGGCTGGAGAACCAAGGACTAATAGGCCTTGGTTGACGAACCAAGGAATAATAGGCCTTCGATTAGAGAATCGAAGGATTAGGCCTTCAATTAGAGAATTGAAGGAATAGTGATGGACCCATGAGGATTGGGGTGACATTACATCCTTAAGTATCTTCTTCCATGAGTTGGAGAGAATGATTAATGGGCTTAAGGTTATCTCAAATGACGAATGGGCTTAAGGTTATCTCACCCAAGGTAATTCATGAAGTATAAACAAGAAAAGCATATAGTTGTGAAAGAAATAATATATAGTTAAATATTAAAAGAAAAAGATAGAAGACTAATGCGCTCTTTACAAGTTGAAATTGTTTGCAAGATCGCAGAAATTTTGGCTTGCTAAAAGGGGACATTACATGATTTCTTGTCCCTTTCTTCCTTATTTTAACACAATACACCCTAAACGTAGAAACTGCAAAAACCTTTCCTAATGCCTTTTTTTAGCTCTATAACCTGAAACACTACTAAAGTCTTCTCTAAATCATGAAGTATAACATAAAAAATCTCTTGATTTCCTTCATTGACAATGGCCAAACATAAATTGTAACTAATCCAAAATCAATCTTAGTGCCCAAAAGGTATAATTGCATTGAATAAGTGGGTTCAAAGGCTACAACAAATCATTTTCAACAATGAAAGAAACCTCATGAAGCTCAAATTCACAACAAGAAACCTATCGGATTCAATTAATCACCATCATGAAATTCAAAAGGCTTTTACAGAATGCAACTACGATGATCTCTACCCAACAACCCACTAATAAGTTTTAAAAGGACATAAGAAAAACCAAAGCTCTTGCAGTGAATCTAACAACTGAGATCCCAGGTAATTCAGACATTACCGTCATTAAACAGTAAAATAAACAAAAATAATATTAGTCATTTCTTGGTCATCTTAAACATTGTAAAAACAAATGCACATATAAACTAAACAGTTGTAATAAAAAAACCCAAAAAATTATTAGGATAAAATCTAGGGGCAGAAAAAGCCAGCCCACACTTTCCATGTTTTTTATTAGTGTCAAGTAGATATTTTAAAATCCTTGCCAGTCGTTAAGCCCCATGAGAACGACGTCGACGAGATTCACACCCATACGATCCATGGAATCACCTCTTAATCCATTCTCTATTGTTCGATAGGCCTTCCAGCCTGTCAAGTAGCTAGCACAACACACTCAATGACAACCGTCCATTTAACAGGAAGCGGGAGTTTCCCACAGCCATAGGATCAGGTAATCACATTTCAAAACTGTGCAAATGCAGCTGTAGATGAAAACCCCACCAACATTCAAGATCACATTACTCAAGAAGCATAAAATTTTCTATAAGTAGAGACAAACAAACACAAATCTCATATAGCCATTTCAGAGGGAAGTATCATAATGTAGAGGCTTCATACTATTGGGGCTTACTTTTTCTTTTCTGGGTGTGTTGGTGCTTAAATTTTTGCTACAAAAATGTGTGAAATCTTGTATATTGAGGAGTAGAAATGCAGTGACCAGATCGAGGCAAAGTTTTGGGAAGTTGTTTGTGATGAGCACGAGATCGATCGCATTGGCCATTACCATGCCACATCTAATCTTCAGTTGGAGAGAGTGAATGCTATTACAATGAGGCCAGCTACAAAAGTTTTGTTACCAGGGATGTGCTAATGGATCTCAAACCTGACACCATTTATGGCAGTCTTGGACATCATGCACAAGAAGGCTGAAAAAATTGGCGACTGAAAAAAAGCCTCGCAACTAAAAAAACCAATGAGGTAACTAAAAAAGTTGACTACTATAAAGAAATTCTAGCATGAACTATGGCATGAGAAATACTTACTACTAGGCAAATTTCCACACATACGCATAAAACACATTATCTCCAAACCCCTTCATACTTCATCTTTTAATTGTAGAACCATTCTCGACTTCCAAATAGTCATTCTTGCTCTTTAAATTGTTTCATATTGTTAAATAACTACTATGACTTATGATGTAGAAAATGCTTTTTTAATACTTCATACATTTATTTGTTCACTTGAATAATTTCATAACTGTAACTGCAATCTTATTCATTCCTCTTAATTGGATAGTCATCTACAACAACTCATTACTTATATACAAATATGAGTTCCTCTAATTATTTATCTATGTATTTGTATTTTATAATTTATCTTCTTATTTTACAAATTTTACATATTTATCTTTAACAAAAGACATAAAATTAATTATTTTTACAATTGTAAATTAAGAAACAAGAGACAACCCTTAATTTGTAAGTAGATCTCAATTTTAAACCTCATTTATTTTAAATATGTATAAATTAATTTAATAAAAATTCTTAATATATATCTACTTTTAAATTACTAATAAATTACCATTTAACTCCCTATCAACATGCCCATTACAATTCCAAGTATAACAAAATATAAACACTATTAAGACAAAACTATATATATATACACACACACTCTTGAAAAATGGATTTTATGTGGCTTCTAGAGCAACGTCCTAAACCCATTGAAACTAAAGTCCCTAGTCAAAGCCATGAGAGGACTAAAATTGGCTTGCATTTGTGAAATGCAACATCTACCTTCCATTCCTAGCCTCTCCACAATCTTAAAGCACTGTGTTTAATTTTATAGAGGGATGGAAATGAGGTCCCTTAACTAATTTTAATAAATACAAAAAAACCAAAACTATTTTCGTAGACAAAAATATAATAAAAATAACTTTTTGGCAACATATCTGACCAGGGCTATTTTGAAAAAATGTGCCAAAGAAAGAGATAGCTCGGAATACTACTAAAGCTGATAACATGGAAATAATGACTTCACCCAATTGTCAATTGTCCCTTCATTTTCTCCTAACAAAAATAATCCTCAAAACATTAGACATATTGGTTTTATTTTAACTGATGGATTGGCTTTTTGTATCTTGTGCCAAATTTATTTAAGTAATTATTAGAGACAATTTGCAGTAATGGTTGAATGTTGCATTTGAGCCATCATAAAATCAAAAATATCTTTCAATGACAAATCTCCAACATGTAGATTGAACCAAAATATCATAACAAAGGAAGCAAATGAAATTATTATTTGTTGTATGAGATATCCATGTTACCAACACCAAGACATTATTTCCACATGGAAATATTGTATATTAAGATGAAGTGAAGTATTGGGATTTTATCATTTGGCAAGCGATAAGGGAGATTGAAGAATATACCTACTCTATCTCCAGATTAGTAAAGATGATATGTGAATGCTGATGGAAATAAACCACAACCAGATTGACAATGGATTGGCCACAAAGGGGCCAATAGCTTAGTTGGTAGAGAACTCCAGTAGCAAATCGAAGATACTAGGTTCAAGTCCTAGCTGGTCCATATAAGTCATAGCTCAACAATTGGTATTAGAGATATACCACCATCAGACTAGTATCAGAGATAGAGCCCTAATTTTTCTAGGCATTGAGAGCCAAAATCCCTTTTTGGGGGTATTAATAGTCTTCCTCCAATTTATAAGCATGGTAGGAGGTGACACCAATAGTTGGTAGCAACCACCAACATTTGATGGGTACAACTATGATGTCTAGGTAAAGACAATGAAGACCATAATGGTAGCAAATGATTTGTGGGAGCTTGTGGTCAATGGATGTATAGATGTGAGTGACCAAGGAGCTTATGCAACATTGACAAATGCCCAAAAGACCTATCTAAAGGAAACAAGAAGGAATGATACAAAATCCCTCAATTTGATTGAGGCAACTTTGATAGAATTTATTTCCCCCAAAATAGCAGTAGCTAACTATTCAAAGGAAGCTTGGGAGATTCTTGGAAACTCCTACAAAGGGAATTATAAGGTAAGATTAGTTAAACCCCATCTTCTTTGGAGATATTTTGAGACCCTTCAAATGAAAGATGGAGTTTATTTCATACTTCCATACAAGGGTTTCCACCTTAATAAGTCAATTAAGGGTTAATGGAGAAATAATGGAAGAGCAAAGGATTATTAAAAAATTCCTTAGGGGTTTGCCCTTATGATTTGACCTAATTGTCATATCAATAGAAGAGGCTAAAGACCTCTCAAAGATGATAGTTGATGAGTTCATGGGTTCACTACAAACCCATGAGCAACAATTGAATAGATCCAATCCTTCCCTAGAGAAACCTTCAAATCTTAGAGCAATGTAATAGGTAGGGGAAGAGGAAGAAGCAGTAGAGGTAAAGTTCAAAGATGGAGAGGAATAAGCTACTCTAGAAGAGCAAGTTCAAACAACCAAGAGGAAGCAAGCAACTCACAACCCGACTTCCAAGACAAGAAGATGGGTGAAAACTCAAACCAAAGGTATGATAAATCAAATGTATAGTGTTACTATTGTCATAAGTATGGTCATTATGCTAGTGAATATAGAAAGAGGCAACATGACAAAGGAAAGAAAAATGCAAATATAGGCTATGAAAACATGTGGCTGAAAATGAACATCCATCAAACATGTTCACTGTATGCAACATTGTTGAGCAAAGCAATGTGGAAGTTTGGTATTTAGATAGTGTGTAGCAACCACATCAATGGTAATGTAGACTTATTTGCCTCCATTGACAAGAACATTAAGTTTGAGATCAAAATGGAGAACAATGAGAAGGTTCCAATCACAGGAAGAGGTACACTCATCATTCAAACCAAGCATGGTGACAAAAGAGAAATATGGGATGTCTATTATTCCCTGAGCATAAAACATAACCTTTTGAGCATTGGACAACTAGTCCAAAAGGGTTATAGAGTCCTAATGGAAAATGGAGAGTGCATAATCTTTGACAAAGATGACCATAAGAATAAGATTGCAATAGTCTAAATGACAAGAAACATAATGTTTCCTGTTAGGATGCAAATTAAGTCTTTGACACTATCTAAAGCTACACCCTCCAAGCACATGAAGGCTCTAGGGTACTCTGGAGTCAACCACATGATGTCTATAGTAGTGGTTCAATAGTTAGTCTTCAAGATAGTCATAAAAGACGAGCATCCAAGCTAGTCATCAAAGACCCATCCAAACTAGTCATCAAAGACCCATTCAAACTTTGGCATTTGAGGTATGTGCACTTAAGTTATTCTGGTTTAAATCTTTTGTCTAAGAAAAATATGGTGAAGGGGCTACCCACAATTGTAGAGCCCAATAGGAAATATGGCTCCGCTTGCATCTTATAAAAGTAGCATAAGTGACACTTTCAATCAGGCCAATCGAGGAGGGAAAAAACAACATTGGAGTTGGTGCACTCAAATTTATGTGGCCCTATGAAAACTCCCACCATATACTAGAATCTATACTTCATGACCTTCATAGATGAATGTAGTAGGAAGACATGTTTATTTCTTGAAAAATAAATTCGAAGCATTTGAGAAATTCAAGGTGTTTAAGGCCTTGGCTAAGAAACAAAGTGGTCAATTCATCAAAGTCATCAGAATGGACAAAGGGGGAGAGTATTGTTGACTACTATTTTGGCACATCAACTCAAGTAGAACAAAGATCACTCTACTTCTAAAAAGGTGATCAACCTAAAAGGTTAATTGCCTCCAAGGTCGCTGTTTACTAGGTCACAACATGTTGGAGCAGCTTAGTGGTCTATGTGAATGTTTGTTCAAGGGGCCTATGCTACTAAAATGTAAACCTAGACCAAATGAATAAAGTATCTTTATAGACAAGTCTTGTTTTAGGTTCAACTTGATGAAGTCTCTACATAGACGAATATGATCTTTAAATTTAGAGTTCCTAAATCTAATCCTAAGCTAGTATATTGATAAAGAAAATGAAAAAGAGAGGTTAGGGCTAGAAGAAAATAAAATAAAGAAAATGGACATCTATATTTGATCCAATGTATTTAATAAAATTGATGAGATTTAAAATAACTTGAAATGCAATGACTGGTATTTCACACAATCATGAACACATTAAATGCAAGAGTCTAGGGGATTTCTAGAAAATTAGAATGAAAAGTATGAAAACACCATATTACATGCGCATTAATCAAACCTTATTCCTTAATCCCATATAAAGATATAACCAATTAAGCCTTGACCTCACCAAGATATATCAAACACAAATGGAAATTGCGAATACATTACCACCAAATGTTAAGAACATAGATAATATTGGATATTTACTATTAATTAGCACCAAAATTGGTAGATTACAAGGAACAACGAGATTCCCACACTATAGATGTGTTTCAGTTTGCCACTTACATGTCTTGTCAAAATTACAGAATTGCATCCTTGTAGCAAAATATCTATATTCCCCCCTAATTTCGAATGGCACTCCTTTTTATAGAGGTGATATTTCATTATATTCATCACAAGGTCAGCCTAATAGGAAAAAACCTATTTACAAGTTACATACTTGCTTCAAAATTCTAAATCTAGGTTGTGTTGGGATAAGTTGCCATTAACTTGCATTCCTAACCAATTCATGTGTCTCCAAATTTCTTGGAATGTGTTCCCCAACACATTAGGACTTTGAGAGATTAATTATTTATTATCACTTTGACTTTTGTAATTAATTCTTAATTGGATAAAATCAAACTTGGGCTCCCACTTTGAGATGGGACCCATGAAGACTTTGTTGACTTCTCCTGAGTCTAAATTTAGAGTTTGATAACTCCTAGTGAGTGGGAGTTAAACTTGGGCGTCCCCTTTTCATGGGGACTTATATTTAGACTTGGAGTTGTGCTTTTTTATGTACATGAGTGGATGATGTTGAGACACCTTGCATGGATATAATGTTGTAGTTAACTATAGTGTTAGAGATACATGAATTAGATATTGCTTGCATATGGTCAGAATAACTTGCATGGAATTGCATGTTTTTTGCATGTACTTGCATGTTGTTACATGTTGCTTGCATGTACTTTCATGTTTCTTGCATGTTGTTGCATGTTGTTACATGTTGGTCCTATGGACTTGCATGTTGTTGCATGTCACTTGCATGTGCTTGCATGTTGTTGCATGTCACTCCTACAAACTTGTATGACCCTGCATGTTATTTCATGTGAGTTATATGACCTTGCATGTAGTTGCATGTTAGTTTTGTGAGATTGCTTGTAGAACACTCCAACTCCAAAATCTTGCAAGATGGTACATCTCAGTGTTTTAGGTAATGAGTATCAATTGCATGTTGTTGCAAATGCTTGCATGTCAGTTTTAAGATAGTACTTGCAGAACACTCCAACTCCAGAAAGTTGTAGGATGGTACATCTCAGTGTTTCAGGTAATAGGTATCAGTTGTATGTTGAATCTAGTGTTTGCATGTCACTTGCATGTACATGACAAAGTAATTCAGAATAACCTTGGAAAAATCAATCTTTCATGTTGTTTGCATGAAATTGATGTGTATTGATCACTTCAGACAATAGAAAGTCATTGGGCAAATATGGATGCCCTGTTGCTTTTATTTGGAGATATGTTTGATTTTGGAAAAGCTATTTTTAGCTAACTTGGGTGCCCACATCATGAAGAGGCATTTAACTAAAAGCTTGGACATTGTTTAAGATCAGTCTTCTCAATTTGGAGTGCTTGGTTTTTGCATGAGCATTGGTTGCTATGTTATCAACTACAATTTATTGTATTTTGAGTTTCAAGCTTTCAAATTAAGAAGCTTCAATTAATTAATTAAGAGCCCCATACATTTTCCAAAGAGTTGATTTTGAGAAAAAGACTTAGAAGAAAAAAAACAATAAGTTTTTTGAAAAGACTTAGAGAAAAAAGCAAGAAGCTTTTTTGTGAAGTGCATCAAGGACTTAGAGGAATTTCAATATTGAATGTAATCTTTTCCAAAGAGATTTAATACAAGAAAGAAACATCTTTGAGTGTGGAGTTTTCTCCCGAAAGGGTTTTTCCATGTAAATACTTTGCAAGCTTCTTCTCTTCTACATTGGATTGAAAGTGTAAAATCACTTGTTCATTAATTGTTACAGATTAATCTTATTTTCAGCTTTGCATACACAAAATTTTAAAGTTTATAGAAACATTTCTACCTTCATTTTCAACAGGTTGGCCTCGTATACAAAATTTACAAGTTACACATCATTTTGATCTTCTTGAGGGATATTCTTGAATTGAATTATACATCTTAGAAAGAATAATGAATGAAAGAATATGAAATAAATTGTACGAACATCAGGCCTCTCTAGGAAAATGGCTATGAAAATTGAGAATGGCCTCATTTATGTTGTTTTGATTTGGCCCTTGATGGCACTTCATCTTCATCCTTTAAGAGAAAGATGACTGCTTGATCCTATCACAAATCTCTGTGAACTTGGTTAGTTTCCCCTGGAATTCCCTGAATATAACTTTTAACCTCATCAATTCATCAATGCCATGCTCAATTAGTTGCTGATGAAGGGAGTCTTTGAACTTCTTGACCATTCTAGCTGTAGTTAGGACTACAACAGACTTGTCTTTGAAGGTGTAAGGATGGCCTCAATGATTTTCTCAATCTTCACCATACCCTCATCTGTCAAATCCCTTCTAGACTTGAGTTTGTATTTATATTTCTTCAGCACCTTAACCCTTAGTTTGTTTTCATGTAGCCATTCAATCACTAGCCCCTGATCATCCTTATAAAAAATGTCGAGCCAAAAAAGTTCACTTGAAGGCACTGCCTTCATTCTCTGTAGGCTTGGGAAGTATTCTTCCCACACTAAGAGTTCCTCATCAATTGAACTCTCTAACTCTTGCAGTTTCTCTACCTCATCACTAATGTTGTGATAGGCCTTCATTGGTTCTTTGATCACTTTGCTGCCAAGGGATTCAAGTGTGTATTTCCATGCAATGGTAGCAGGAAGGATACCCTCAGGACCAACAAGTTGATTATATCTTTGCAAGGCTTCCATAATGGCAGGTGTTGGAGAACTTGAGTCAATTAGACCAACCAGGTGTGTGATGTAGGTAGTGAGTTTTCCTACTTGTTTATGTAGCTCTCCTTTTGTCATTTCATCTTTCTTCATCCTTTCTAGGATGGTAGATATAGCTCTATACAACATTTTCTTCTCTTCCTCTCTAGTTTGGTGGACAAGGTTGATATGTTGTATGCTATAGTCGCTAGCTGCCACCAGATGCTCTTCTTTATCTACCACTAGGGTGGCCACTTGTGCTATTCTTTCTCCTTGTTCATATGTGGTTATGGAGGAAGGTGTTCTATCTCTCTTAGGCTTTATTTGAGTCTAAACACTTCCACTAATGTTGAGAAATCTTCTTCTTCAATGTAGATCCTCTTCCTTTTCTCAACAATGGAAAGAATGGTAGCCACTTGTATAGTCAATTTTAACCTTTTGTCAAGATAGGTGGCAAGGGCTACCTAAGCATCCTTGATCTACCCAATCAAAGGCACATGCTTTGACTCCATGGAGAAGTGTTTTCCATACATTTTTATCAAGGTAATACCTAAGACACAAGAAACCTTGGTAGGCATCACATTGTCAGAGGCACTTGAGTCAATTATATAGTTTCTCAATCGACACCCAACAATATACAAAGAGATGTAGAATGGGTTGGGTTTCTCATAGGCTACCAAGGGGATAGGATCTTTATTTTTGGATGAGGTGCTGTGAGATGAGTTTTCAGCAAAAGACTCTGAGGACTGAGTATTTACATGTGAAGGAATAGTGTCTGACTTAACATACTTTACAAGATGCTCCAATTCACTACTTGATTTAACCTTAAATATTTAGCTTGTGATATTTGTATCTTCGTATTATTACAATGTTCTACAATATTGAAATGATCACCAAGTTTATCAGAAGAGGATAAAGTAATAGGATTAGAAGAACCTAATATTTTGCACTAGAGGACAAAGTGTGTGCAGAAGCTACATTCCAAGACAAAATACATTTGGGAGTGGTAGTGAAATCATCCTTCACTTGAGTTTTAGCATATGGTTTTCCTTTTGGGGACTGATCTTGCTGACTCCTTGTATGAGTAGAGAAGACTTGACCATCCAACTTAGTAAGAACATCTTCTACTCTGTCAGAATTAGATTCGTATTCCAGATAATAAGTAGTAGAGTCACTAGTGGGAATAAAACACTCATCATCAAAAGTCTCATTGATAGTGGCCTCCCTCATTGTAGTCATTTGCATATATCTATTCATTTCTAGGTAGGATGCACCATCATGATCTGAAGTTAAATGAAATTTGTACATCATATTACACTTACTATTGGTAGATGGCCCCTCTATAGCTAGTCATTGCATTGCTGGAGGTAACTCTAAATTCTTCCCTCTATTGTTGTTTTGTGGTATATACTCTTTTTGAAGAATATCTTGGTAAAATGGATGTTGAGGCTGTTGAATTTTGGTTAACTATCTTTTGAGAGCAATGATCTCATTGGCTAGATTTTGCACCATGGGGTTAGTGGAAGTAGTGACAGGGTTCTTCTAGTTTTGAAGTTCTCTCTTCCACTTCCCTGTCGAAAGTAAATCATCTTCAATCTCTATGCTAGATGCCTAGGCTGCTTCCAAGGTATCTACTCTATCCCTCTTCAAATGATAACTAATGTCTAGGGGTTGTGTATGAATAAAGAAACGTTTGTTCATCTCATGAGTAGGCCTCTTGGTTTCAGGAACCTTGTTAATAAATTTATTAGACTTAACAATAAACTCTCTCATGGGTTCATGAATGCCCTTCTTCACATGAGTGCAATATGCTAGAAATGAATAAACTCATCTTCTGGACTTTTAAACCTATCTTCAAATTTTTGAATCAACATAACCCAAGAGTCGATATATGTTGATGGTAGATGATAAAATCAATTAGTGGATGCATCAACAAGAGATTCAACAAATAGTCTTACCAACACATCCTCATGATGCATGCCTAAGATAGAACACACAGCAAAGAAAGTATGAATGTGCTCATCGGTAGAGACTTTACCATCTTCTCTAAATTTAGGTATTAGCTTCTGAGATCCATAGGGGAGATCATGTAACCAATTTCGTAGAGATAATAGACCAATTGCAACCCCCCAAGGGATAGGTGGTTGTGCACCTTGATTGTGACCCATATTATTATGAAAGTTTATTGCAAGATAAAGAACAATACTGTGTAACACTAATGCTTGGCAAGAGGAAGAATTCCTTGGTGTTCTAGTAGGTGAAGGCGACCCACTAGATGTTTTCGATAACTTTTTGATAGAAAAAAGTTTGCAATGAAACCAGTTTCTCTTAATTCTTCAAAACCATGATAAATAACTCCTTTTTTATGGTCACCTCTCATGTATTTTTTATCATCTAGCTTGATCACTTACGACAGTTTATTTTGTTCGTTATTTGGTTCATGATTTTGATTGTGTTTCCACTAGACATAATTTTTGTTGTTGTCTATTATCAGGTATATCATGAATTTGGAAAGGTCGATTCCTTCTGAACACAACAACTACTCCTTCAGCAATAAATTTATGATGCACCACACCAAACCGTCTTTCTTGTTGATTAAGTTCTTGTCCCAAATCTTCCTCAATATCAAGAACCTAATTTATTTGATGAAATTCTTGGTTATTTCTTATTTGCCTCCAATACAAGTTTCACAAATCTGTTAAAATATCTTCTTGTTCTATGTCAACCCAGTTAAGATTTGGTTGCAAGACATGACCAAATCCCACCATTAATTATATGAACTTCCTTATACAAAATTTTTCTGAGCAGTTAATGTATAACACATAACCAAATTTGCTCAATCAATTTACTCTATAATTTGAACAAAATTATAACTATTTTTTTTTACTGAGTTTATTTTATCCTATGTTCTCTAGGCAATGCTTAAAGTGGTTCAACTCAGGTGAAACTTAAACAATTTGCTATATAAAATTACCAACTATATCTGAATGCAACTGTTTAGTAATAGGATCTCCTGGAGTGAAAAAGGTGACCTTAGAAATGTCTATTTGGTCCCTAGTAAAGTCACCAAAAATTTGTTAGTGAACAAATTTTGTCACTATGTCTCTTATATGACTCACCTAGTTTATAGTGACAATCCCACCAATAGTTGGACAGATTGCAAATCAATTTCGCAATTGCCCTCTATATTTTTAATAAGGTACAACTCCCTTCATATGATAAAGTTAAGTTTTTTTATTCACTTTTAACCTAAAAGTGGTAAAGGAAAAAATTTTGGAAATATGAAAATAAATGAATTATCTAGTACTCAATGGACTATAGGAAACATCAAAAGCAATTATACAGAAAAATGAAAATCACCCAAGATATTTCCAAACACAAGAATGAAGAGATTGATGATTGTGCAACCAATATTCAATATACCATCATAACATCAAATTTAGATGTAACAATGAAGATATTAATGACAACAGTATATTCGTAAACCATGGTAGGTTAACAATACTCCATACAAGAAAAATGCAATATCCTATATACCCAACATGCCACAAATCCCACATAAGAATCCACAAACACCATAGAGAGAATTGACTCAATGCCACTATTCTCTTGTATTATGAGCAAAAATGGAGCACAATACCCCTTTTAGAGAATATCACATAACCTGTATATAGTGTCCCCCTTACCTTTCCAAATGTTTTGAAAATAAAATATTTTAAAACATGTCTTACTTTTTTGTATGATCTATTCATGAAGAAACTTTTCCAAAAGACCCTACATCCTTCTTCCTTTGTCCCTTATATATGAATAACACTAAAACTAACTCCAACATATACTAGTTTCTTGAAATGACCAATTAAAACTAAACTTTCCCTCTTTTAATATTACATAAAGAAGGTAAAGTTTAATAAAGTCCAACAAACATTAAAAATACATTTCAAAGTCTTTGTAAATAAAATAGATAAAGCACTATGTCGAAATATAAATTTTCTCTTCCTCCTTGACATTTTGATTAACTTGTTCATCTTTATCTCCTTGCTCTTCTTGATCAACCTTCATTGATTGATCTTCAGGTACTTGTGAAGCACCCATCTTGGCTTTGAATAAATTGAATTTGTTTAACATAGAAGCTAATGCTTTTCCATTGGTTATGGCACTCATGTTCAAGTGAGTCTTCCACATAACCAAGATGTTATTTGAATGCTCATACTTTCTATGAAATTTAGTAAGGTATTTTTTGTAAGTCATGAGGTAAGATGACATATTGCTTAATTTATCAATTGGGTTTCCCTCATATTGCCTTTGCTTTTGAACTTTTTTGCCAATAAATATTTAAAACCCTATTTAATAGTACTAGCTTTAAGTATGTCTATTTTAGTCTCATCAAGGATATCCATCCCTAGAGTTATGCATGAGCTCTTAAGGTCCATCAAATAGGATCTACAATGTTTGACAATATTCTTCAAGTCATTCAAACATTTCTTGACTATTTTAAGAGCTTCCAATCAATGGCATTCAACCAATTCATAGACCAATTCTCTTCAGGCCTACTAATCACATTCCCAGACACTAAAATACTATTATCTATCTTGAACATTTCCTGCAAACCATTCTTAGCTATACTCAAAAAAATTTCTTCTTTCTTAGCCAGATTTAACTTGGAGAGTACTTTAGTTTGTTTGCTAGATATTTTCACATATAAGAGGGTCACCTTGTGGAGATACAACATCCCTTCCACCATCGTCTTTTCAACCTATTCTTCAGTAGCTTTACCCAAAAATTGATACTTACTTATTTGATCTAGCACATTTGAGCTTACACCTTTGGGAGGAACCTTTGTAGGTGTGTCCATTGATGCATCCAAAGGCTGAGTTGTGGTGTCTATAATGGATTTGATATATGAAGTAAGAATATCAACTTGGTCTTCTAGCAACACATTTTACTTTTCTTTCTCCTCAACCCTTGTAGCCAATATTTCTATAGCAACTTTGCATGATCAATATCTCATTTTACAGTAGGGGGCCCCAAATCAATCTTACTCACATTAAAGTCATCCATAGAAAGTTCATTTTCATTCTCATCTTTCATGGGCTCAACAATTTCTATGAATAGATTTTTTGTGACTAGATCAACCATCAAACTAGACATTATATTGGCCTTTTTAGGTGGGCAATCCATCTGCAACAATCTAGCAACTGCATCAAACCCTTGATCCACTACCTATGTGTATTCTCTCTTCTTTCTAACAGTATCTCTCAGTGAAGTGGGTGATGGTAAGACAGGTTGAGAAACAACTACAATTCTGGACACAAAATCAGAAGAAGTATGTGGAATATCTCCTTGTTGTTGTGGAGCGAGAGATGGGGAAGATCTTGAATATTACACATTTGGTGGGGGTGTTTGTGTTCTTGTTGGAGAAACCTTGCCTTGGGGTGTTGGGGAAGAAGCCAATCCATAATCTTGATCTGATTGTACCAATTATTGGTTCAATACACCTTTAGCATACATTTTTAAAGGCCTTTTGTTCTCAAGATTCTTCCTTGGTTGATTACTGTCACCTTCACATTGCCCTTTCAACTTACCTCCCTTGTCTAGATTATCATCCCCATCATTTTCATCCTTTGAAACAGACTTAGCCATAACAACATGACCTTTGGAAGGTGTCTCTTGAGAAACATATCCCACAACATTCTTCTATTTAGTCATTGTTTGCTCCTTCGGAGAAGAAGAACCATAACATTCACAAGTTGTGATGAGATGACTTTTGGGAAGGTATCTCTAATCAACGTGTAGCATGTGGGCTCCAAATGGTAATGCAAAATGAAACCACAAAGGCATATTTATACTGGTGGATTAGGGCATGTGATGAACCTTAATTAATGTGGCTTTGGAATGAATGCTATTTGTACAAGAGTGTTTTGATGATGATCAATTGCTTTTGATAATGATCAAATGATAGAATTTCGAGAATAAAAATGACAACATGAGGCTACAATTGAGAAGTGATGTAAAATGACAAAGGATACATGTGTTTATATAGTTTTCATGAAAAATAATGGATGGCTAAGATTGAAAGGAAGTGAAATATGATCAACGGTTAGGAATTCATGAGACAACAAGCGAGAGAGAAATAAGGAATCATATCCATAAATCAAGGATTTGAATGTGTTAACTAAATAGTTGACTTCAAAATTTAAAGAAATTGATTAGAGATGACTAAGTTAACTCCCAAAATAGAAGGAATTGATTTGAGTTACATTCAAAAATTATGGAGATTGATTTGAGAACTCAAAGTTAGATTTGGAGAAGTGGAGAACAAATAGACATGTGTTGAATAAATAATAATATTTTATTATTATTATTTGTCATTCAAACATGCGTGAGAATAAGATATTTAGAGGAAATAAAATAGGATATTTGAATTGATTTCAAAAAAGCAACGTGAGATTTGAGTTGAACAAATTTGAGATATTTAATTTGATTTGATTTGATTTGAGAAGTTAAATAAATTTTTGATTTATTTATTTAACTTTGAGAAGTGGAATAATTAAATAATTTTTATATTATTTAATTATGAGAGAAGAAATAATTGAGAGAAATAATTAAATATTATTTATTTGATGAGGGATGAAATAGAGATAAATAATTAGATATTATTGAATTATTTTTAGAAAAAGGATAAATTATTTAATTAGATGAATAATTAGACATAATTAAATAATTAATATTATTTAATTATTTTAGAGAAAATAGAAGAATAATCAAGCTTAAATAAATAATTAATATTATTTAATTATTTAATTAAATAAGAGAAATCAGGTGAATTACAGAAGGTGTAATCGACAAAAGGGAAAAATAATAGTTTATGTTATTTTTTGGTGTCTACATTTTGTCCCTCTTTGATATAATTCCCTGACCATGTGGCATTGTATGAAAGAACACTGAAGAAAAATATGGAAGAAAAAGAATGGAACAATGCCTCGGTGATGATGCACCCTCGGGAGGTTGACTTGGAGGAAACAAGGCAAACTTTTGAAAAGAAGAGATGTTAATTCGAAGGCAAACATATAAGATGAAAAGGTTGAGATGAAAATGAAATTGAAAATATGATGAGGTTTATGATTTCTATGATTGATTGGATATTATGATGAAATGGTATAGAGATACGGATGATTTTGCACTCATGGTATTTCTTTCATAGAATAGAATAGATCCATCTAGGATGCTTTTGTTATGCTTTCTTTTTCATCATAGAACAGTTACATACACACATACACATGCACTCATGTCCCCATTCCTCACTCTCATTCATACACATCATGGTGTAGAGATCGTCAAGCTTCCTCAGAATGTGACATGAAACAAGATAAGATAAAAAGAGATAAAACAAAATAAGAGAAGAGATAAGACAAAATAAGATAAAAGATAAAAACCCGCAAGATATAAGATAAAACAAAGGATACAAAAAAGGAAAAATGATAATGATTTAAATGATAAATGATAAAGATAAAAGAAGATAATCATGCTAATAAAATGATTTGATGCATATAGACAAGATTCTTCAACATTCCTCAGCCACATTCTGACCAACACACATGTCACTAAAAGAAAGAGAATACAAATGACCCCAAAAAGTCCCCAAATAAAATAAGTTAAAAACATTACGATGTCGATTGCCAATTTATTAAGCTTGAGATTTGGATAAAGATGATAGCCTGATATTGGAAAGATATATCCTGTTAAGGCATCATGATCCTGATATTAGATTTGAATTTATGAAAGATTTTGGCTTTGTAGACAAAGTTAGAAGATTAACTTAATTTACAAGGATTTGTTTTTAAGGTCAAACCTTCTTTCTTATTAGGATGTTTGTGTTTGAAAGTTAGGATATTAGATTTTAGAATGTTGTTAGATTTGTTTCAAGGATCCATATGCGTAGTTCCATATACTAAAGACATGTTCATAATAATGTAATATTAAAGAGACAAAGATACACCAAACAGATGAGGGAAAATAGATACTGAAGGTACAAGACTCAAGGTGGGAATACTGCACATCAACTGGTTTATGTTATAAAATGATTAAGCATAGAATTTCTTTGATATGTTGCCCCTGCATTTTTAAGGCCAAAGGTCATAACATTACAACAATAAGTTCCCCATGGACATATAAAGGTAGTCTTATGTTGATCTCCAAGAGCTATTTTGATTTTGTTGTAACCAGAATATCCATCCATTAAAGAGAGCATTTCATGGCTAGTTGTTAGGTCTCTGAAATATATACAAACTTTGATGCCCCCATTCGACTTGGTAACTTTAAGATCCTCTTGAATACCTGAATAAATTGCTTGAGCTTCTTCCACTAAGATATGAGATCTTTTAGGATCTTTGTCATGGGATTCCATATTATAAATTATACTTTTAGCATCTTCCACAAAATAAGCCTTTGCATCTAATTTCATGGAAAAAACTGTTTCATGATCAACTAAGGGAATTCCATCCCTAAGACACATAGATTCCTCAGTTACTTCATCATTTTGAAAAAAGGTCCAGAGAAGGTGGTCCTTGTTGGTCCCAATCAACAAGTTGAGGAAATATGAGGTCAACACAATGGGCTTGAGAAGTGGATGGCATGGGTGTTATGGTGCAAATAGAGATGTCTTAGAAAATGTTCTTTAGATTTAAGGAAGAATCTTCTTGAATGGATACATTAAGGTTTTTGGACAAAGTGGGAGGTACAACTTCATCAAGAGTATATGTGGATTTTAGGGGCACAGTCCGAGGAGATCCATACCCTAACCCTCCATGATTACCTCGAGGAATTTGAATGACAGGCTCAATGATACCTTGGCTTTGACTACCAAGACCACCTTCACCTTTATATCCCATGTTTTTAATGATATGAAGACCTTTTGGATAATTCTCAAGGTTCAACTTAGGAGCATTGATTTCTTATTTTTCTTTATAAAGCCATGATGACACATCTTCTTCAATGTCTTTTTTTTCCAACTTACCCCAATAGTAAAATTTAGGGAGGCATGGCTTGGTAATAACTTTTAATAAACCCTCCTTAAGTTTATCAAAAGATTTCACTGTGAGAGGAAGTTGACTTACACAAAAGGAACATTGCATTTTATATTCTCCACAACCATTATCAAAGATTTGGACCTTGATCTTGGGTGTTGATGGATTTAAAGTGGAAAGAGTGGATGATGATGAGGCTAGTGTGGATGGGTCTATATAAGATGATGATGGAAATATTGGTTTTAGGATAGACAACTAAGAGGGGGGGTGAATCAGTTGTCACAAAAACTTTCTTTTCTTTAAACACTTAAATCATTCTTATATTTCTACAGCATAATAATGATTCAATCATGGAAGCACAATGCAATAACTCAAGAGCAAAAACACATTAACACATATGACACCATGATTTTAACTTGGAAAACCTGGTTAAGGGAAAAACCACGGGGTGACTAACCCAAGATTGTATTCTCTATTAAAAGAATAAGAAGAACAAAATAGTACTTGCCAATTAGGGCTCACTACTCGAGCACACTACTCACAAGAGGCCCACTGCCTATAGGAGACACATTGTCTACATAATAATATAAATATTACATACTTGAACTGGAGATTAGCATCTTCACCATACTTGAGACAGTTCCATTTAAGCTCAACACTTCTGCTCTGCTTTTCACTCTTCTCCTCTCTACCACTTTTTCATTTCTACCAAGGATACTTTGAAATGACTTCACAAATCTTATTTATTCAAGACATTGACTTTGGGATGATCATCAAAGTCAACACAACATACTTTATTTTATTATAGAGCAGTTACAAAAATACAACTTGATTTTTTACAAAGACTTCATGTGTATCACCACACTGTTGGCCAGACATATATGGGACTTCAATCTTCTTTGAGGAACATGCCATGCTTCATAGAACATCTTCAAGATCATCTTCACGATGTGTAAAACATCCAGTTGGCCATGATTAGGAAGAACACCATCACCCGATAGTAAATCTTCAATTACGAGCTCAATCTTCAATGCGGACTGCCAACACGAATTGGACACAATCTAGAGACCCCCACAAGCTTGCCTAAATCACCAAGAACATCCACACCACTTCTACTTACTGAAATCATTCGCATCTTCATCTAGAACCTCAAGAACACAGTCTGTCATCACTGTCACATTAGAATAAATGTTTGCAGACCTATAGACCATGAACCAATTTAGTTGTCAATTCACATTGGCTTCCTAAACATTCCACCAAATCCGCAGAACAAGATATTGCATTTCCCGATCTCATCAGACCTATTTGTGTGACTCTGTCACCTCTAAACAGTTGCCAGAACCAGTTTTACTCATATGGCCATAACTTCTCCAAATCTTCATGCAGACCTCTCAAATCTTGACTGGATCATCTTTAGACACATATCTACAAACCCTTTGATGTGCATTCTCTGATCTTCATCTATCTTAGATATTCACTTGATAGAGCTTCATTGTTTCTGATAGGACTAATTTTCTCAATATCCCCAGCACACAGCTCATCCAATCCTTGACATCAATGCAACAGGAGTATGTTGACATCAATGACAATGCTGGTTAGGCCCATACTTGCAACAATCTCCCCCTTTGTCATTGATGGCAACATATGATGTGAAAAAATGTTTTAACCATCAAGACAAGAACTTCTCACTAACTGACATAGCTCCCCCTATCAATAGTAATCATTCACATGTCTTCTCTTTCTTTGCTCCTCCCCCTTTGATCAACAACCACTTTTGTTTTTCACGTGTCTTCTCTGCCCCTTTGACATCAATGGAAAAGGGCACATACTTGCATCAATACTTCAGAATCATAGGCTGCTCCCCTTGAGTGGAAGCTTCCTATCATCAATCTAGACCACAAGATATGACTGTGAGATCCACCAGACTGATGCACATCAGTGCACCTTAATTCAAAGTCAAAGGGCTAATAACCCCTAACTTCTCCTTGAGATACTCAAAAGAGTCCTTAGGTAGAGGTTTAGTAAAAATGTCTACAATCTGATCCTTTGAGGGCACAAACTCCAATCTAACTTCATTCTTGTTCACCTGCTCTCTCAAAAAGTGAAACTTGATGGATATATTTTTTGTCTTTGAATGTAACACCAGATTTTTTGATATATTTAGTGCACTTGAGTTATAATAGAAGATTGTGATAGGTTCCTCATACTCCACTCTGATGTCTCTTAGCATTTACTTCATCTACAATACTTGAGTGCAACTACCTGCTGCTGCAATATATTATGCTTCTGCATTGGACAGAGATATTTCCTCTTATTTCTTGCTCAGCCAAGAAACTAATCTTTTCCCCAAAAAGAATGCGCCACCACTGGTACTCTTCCGTTCATCCACGTCTCCTACCCAATCAGCAACTATATATGCGTGAAGAGAAAAATCATGATCCCTAGGATAACATAAACCATACTCAACTGTTCCCTTTAGATATCTAAGAATTCTCTTGATTGCCATAACATGAGATTTTCTAGGATCAGCTTGGAATCTGGCAACAAGACCAACAACATTCATAATGTCAGGTCTAGTTTGAGTAAGATATAGTAGTCCTCCAATCATTGACTTGTACTTCTTCTGATCAGCCTTAGGAGATTCATCATTTTTGCTCAGTTTACACCCAGTTGCCATGGGAGTATTCATTGGCTTTGAATCTTCCATCCCAAATTTCTTCAATAATTCTTTCACATATTTGGTCTGTGATATTAAGATTCCTTTCTTTGTTTGAGTGATTTGCAGATCCAAGAAGAAATTTATTTCCCCAAACATAGACATCTCAAATTCACTTTTCATTTGATTTGCAAAAGTCTTGCACATACTATCTCTTCCTCCAAAAATGATGTCATCAAAAAATACTTCAACAATCAAGATATTTTCATGATCAATCTTGAAGTACAAGTTACTATCAACAGTACCTTTGTTGAAACCAATCTTCAAAAGATGTTTATCCAATCTTTCATACTAGGCCCTTGGGGCTTGTTTGAGTCCATACAATGCTTTCTTCAACTTGTAGACCATATCACCATGATCAGACAATTGAAATCCATCTAGTTGCTCAATGTATACTTCTTCTAAGCCACCATTCAGGAAGGAAGACTTGACATTCATCTGATATACTTTGAAATCCTTGAAGGCAACAAAAGCAAGAAATAATCTGACTACTTCAATTCTTGCCATCGGAGCAAAAGTTTCTTCAAAGTCAACTCCTTCTACTTGAGAATAACCCTTACAGACCAATCTAGCCTTGTTTCTGACTACTTCACCATCTTCATTCAGTTTATTCTAGAAGACCCACTTGGTCCTAATCACATTTTTGTTTCTAGGTCTGGGAACAAGATCCAAAGTGTGATTTTTCTCAATCTACATTAACTCTTCCTCCATTGCTTTGGCCTAGCTTTCATCATTGCATGCTTCACTTACTATTTTTTGTTCAATCTTTGAAATCAGACAATACTTCTCTGAATCTTGAGCAATCTTTCTTCTTGTTTGAACACCTTTGCTTCTATCACCTATGATCTGGTCTTCAGAATGATTTAGTCTTACATACCTGGGAGTTTTGGGAATTTCTTGCACTTCTATTTCTTGGACAGGCTCATTCAAACTTATCTCTTCTTCCTGTATTTCAAGATTCTCTGAATCAATCTAAATCTAAACTACAGAAGGGGCTAGATCTTCTTGAACCAGAACATCATTCTGATCATCTGCTTCATACTCATAAAACCTTGAGGGATTTTCAATGCCTTCATCAACCTTCACATTTGTACTTTCTACAATCTTCTTAATCTCTTGTTATAACACCGGTATGCTTTGCTTTGAATAGAGTAACCCAAGAATATTCCTTCATCACTTCTAGCATCAAATTTGCCAAGGTCTTCATCTCTTTTAATGTAACATTTACTACCAAAGACTTTGAAATACTTCACAGGAGGAGTGATGCCAAACTAGAGTTCATAAGGGGTCTTACCAGTAATGCTTTTGATTTGTATTCGATTAACAGTATAGACAGCAGTGCTTACAGCTTCTCTCCAGTATATCTGAGGGACATTTGTTTCCATCATCATGGTTCTAGATGCTTCTTGGATGGTCTAGTTCTTTCTTTCCACTACTCCATTATGCTATGGAGTCCTTGGAGAAGATAACTGTCTCTTTATCCCATGCTTCTCATAGAATTCTATGAACTCTCTGGATGTGAATTCACCACCTCTATCAGACCTAAGACATTCTATGTTTAACCCAATTTTATTTTCTACCTTAGCCTTGAATATTTTGAACTTTTCAAGAGCTTTAGATTTCTCTTTTAGGAAAGTCACCCACATCATCTGGGAGTGGTCATCAATTAGTAACATGAAATATCTATGACCTTGCAGACTCTTAATTCTTGTCGGTCCACATAGATTAGTGTGTACTAAGTCTAACAATCCAGTAGAAGATTGTTCCTTACTTTTAAATGTGACTCTGCTCTGCTTACCCAACTAACATTCTTTGCACAAACTATTAGTAGGTTTCACCAGTCTTGGAAGATCTCTTACAACCTGAGTGTTTCTTATCTTGATGATATTATCAAAATTGACATGACACATTCTCCTATGCCACAACCAACTCTGATCAATTTGAACAAATAAACTTTTGTCAGTACCAACCAAGTGGAAGATGTTACCTTTTGTTTGAGTACCGGATGCAATTTTTGTTCCAAAACTTTCAAAGATCTTACATTTTCCATTTTTGAATTAGAGATCATAGCCTTTGTCCACCAACTACCCAACACTAAGAAGATTATGCTTTAGACCTTCAACTAACAGTACATCACTGATTTTGTTCTTTCCATCAAAAGAAATATTTCCTCTGCCTCTGATTTTGCCAACAGAATTATCACCAAATTTTACAACTCTCCTTCATATCTTTCCAGATCTATGAACTTATTTTTATCACTAGTCATATGGTGGGAGCATCCACTATCAATGACCCATTCATCCTTTTCTTCAACTTGAGCAGCCAGAGTTCTTTCTATCAGTTTATGATTGACAGATTCAATGGGCATTGGATATTCTTCCTTGATGGCAACAAACACCCAGTCACTTCTGGATTTGTTTCCTATCTCTGATTCATTATCTATTACTCCATCATCATCATCTTCATGAACATAGTAATATTTCTTTTGGTATCTTGATCTATTTGGATTTGTCCTTGAAAATCTTTCCAGACACCTTGAGGCAAAGTGACCAATCTTGTTGCAGTTGAAACATTTGAAGGGCAATTTTCCTTCATACTTACTAGATCCTCTTGGTAGTCTTTTTGCAATAAAGGCTTCAAGTTGAGTAGCTTCTGCCTCATCTTCTTCTAGATATTTTCTTGCTTTTTCATACCATGATAATTTCTTTGAGGAATTTTCTCCTGGACCATACCTTTGTTTGCCTTTTATAGAGGCACTAGCTTTGAATACATATTTAGTCTTGGGAGGTGCATCTCCAAACTCAGCTGATTCAAATGTAGCTAATTTCCCAACCAATTGATCCCTTGTGATATTTGATAAAGATCTGAATTCCTAATAGCAGCAACCTCATGTTTGTAAGCAGGAGGTAAGGATCTGAGAACTTTGGCGACAATCTCATCTTCATCCAAGGTTCCACTAGCACATCTAATGCCACAAACAAGCTCATTTACTTTTGGCATAAATGTAGTGATATTCTCATCTTCATTCATCTTTTGGTTTTCAAATTTTCCTTTCAGATTTTGTAGCTTGGCACATTTAACATATTTGTCTCCTTCATGCAGAAGTGTCAGCTTTGACCAAATTTCATATGCAGTTTTTAAATCCATAACATTTGTTAGCTCTAAATCAGATAAGGCACTTAGTAAGGCTTCTTTAGCTCAAAGATTATAATCAACATCTTTGATTTCATCTATAGTTGTCAGACCATTCTTTGGAGGAATATACTTCTTTATAGTCGTGTTCCAATATTGAAATCACATACATTGTAAGTGACATTCCATGCGACTTTTCCAAAGAGTGTAGTTTGTTCCATCAAACATCGGACTATTTTTTTGTAGGAAGACATCCTGGATCTCCTCAAGCAGTTAAGCTCTTTTAGAGGAACTTATCTCTGATACCAATTGTTGGTTTTAGGACAAACAACTGAGAGGGTGGGTGAATCAGTTGTCACGAAAACTTTCTTTTCTTTAAACACTTAAATCCTTCTTATATTTTTACAGCATAATAATGATTCAACCATGGAAGCACAATGCAATAACTCAAGAGCAGAAACACATTAACACATATGACACCAAGATTTTAATGTGGAAAACCCAGTTAAGGGAAAAACCATGGGGTGACTAACCTGAGATTGTATTCTCTGTTAAAAGAATAAGAAGAACAAAATGACACTTGCCAATTAGGGCTCACTGCCCAAGCACACTACTCACAAGAGGCCCGCTGCCTACAAGAGGCACACTATCTACAGAATAATATAAATTTTACATACTTGAACTAGAGATTAGCATCTTCACCATGCTTGAGACAGTTCCATTTAAGCTCAACACTTCTACTCTACTTTTTGCTCTTCTCCTCTCTACCACTTTTTCATTTCTACCAAGGATACTTTGAAATGACTTCACAAATCTTATTTATACAAGACATCAACTTTGGGATAATCATCAAATTTGGCACAACATACTTTATTCTATTATAGAGCAGTTACAAAAATACAACTTGATTTGTTACAAAGACTTCATGCGTATCACCACACTATTGGCCACACATATTTGGGACTTCAATCTTCTTTGAGGAACCTGCCATGCTTCGCAGAACATCTTCAAGATCATCCACAAGATGTGTAAAACATCCGGTTAGCCATGAGTAGGAAGAACACCATCCCCCAAGAGTAAATCTTCAACTACGAGCTCAATCTTCAATGCGGACCACCAACATGAACTAGACACAATCTAGGGACCCCCACAAGCTTGCCTGAATCACCAAGAACGTCCACACCACTTCTGCTTACTGAAATCATTCTCATCTCCATTCAAAATCTCAAGAACACAGTTTGTCATCACTATCACATTAGAATAAATGCTTGTGGACCTCCAGACCATGAACTAATTTAGTTGTCAATTCACATTGGCTTCCTAAATATTCCACCAAATCTACAGAACAAGATATTGCATTTCTAGATCTCACTAGACCTATTTGTGTGAATCTGTCACCTCTGAATAGCTACCAGAACCAATTTTATTCATATGGCCATAACTTCTCCAAATCTTCATGCGAACCTCTCAAATCTTGACTGGATCATCTTTAGACACATATCTACAAACCCTTTGATGCGCATTCTCTGATCTTCATCTATCTTAGATCTTCACTTCATAGAGATTCACTGTCTTCATTGTTTCTGATAGGACTAATTTTCTCAATATCCCCAGCAGACAACTCATCCAATCCTTGACATCAATGCAACAAGAGTATGTTGACATCAATTACAACACTAGTTAGGCCCATACTTGCAATAGGAAATGCTTCATTTAATAGGAATGTGATGATTGTCTTGGTATTTTTCAGATAAAGTTTGACAATATTGAAAGGGTTGAGGATCTCCATAGATGGTAATTTCTTTGCCATCATGGGGGAATTTTAGGCATTGGTGGAAAGTTGATGGGATAGCTTGCATGGCATGGATCCATGGGCAACCAAGAAGGATGTTGTAGGGTAGATCAAGGTCCAAAACTTGACACATAGTTGTTATCAGCATAGGGCCCACTTGAATAGGCAATGGAACAATTCCATTGCATTCTCTCTCAGCATCATCATAACCCTTAATGGTTATTTTCTTTGAGGGATCAATTACTCCATTGAACTACCCCAACTTCTTGACCAAACTTAAGCTACAAATGTTTAAACCAGCTCCCCCATCAATCATGACTATTTTGACCGTATGCTTATGAATAAGAACTTCCAAGTATAAAGCCTCAGTATGTTTGGGGCTGAATAGGCAATGGAACAATTCCATTGGATTCTCTCTCAGCATCATCATAACCCTTAATGGTTATTTTCTTTGAGGGATCAATTACTCCATCGAACTACCCCAACTTCTTGATCAAACTTAAGGTACAAATGTTTAAACTAGCTCCCCCATCAATCATGACTATTTTGACTGTATGCTTATGAATAAGAACTTCCAAGTATAAAGCATCAGTATGTTTGGGGCTAAAAGGTGGAAAGTCCTCTTTAGAAAAGACAAGTTGATGTGTAGAGGAAATTATAACGACCATGGCTTGAAACTCATTGGCATCTATGTTGGAAGACACATTTGACTCTTGGAGAATTTTATCATGGATTACACGATGAGTTGAGGATATTTTCAGAAGTTCAAGGATAGAGATTTAAGTTGGGGTTTTGTTCAAATGATCTTCAAGGTTATAGTTGGATGAAGGTCTAGATGAAGTAGAAGGTCCCTAAATAGTGACCCTACTTCTTCAGGTAGTTGCATTACAATCAATTATTGGATTTTTGATGGTTAATGTAGAGACATGATTTTTTGCTTGTCTTAAATGGGCTGCTACATAATTATGGCCTACTTTGGTGTAGTTGGCATCTCTAGAAGAATTATATTGGTTATTCGCACATCCTTTTCCATGGTTAGGCATAGGATCATTAAAAATATTTAAATCTGCATGGTGGTATGAGAGTTATTTTCAACCATTACATCACCACGATTAATGAGGTCTTGGATTATGTGTTTAAGCCTCATACAACTAGAATTTTTGTGACCCTTGGTCCTATGAAAGTTACAAAATTTATTGTCATTGTACCAAGGCAGTTTTACTTGGGGTTCAACATTTTGGGATTCGAGTAGATCAATTAATTTAGATTTGACCAACTTTTGCAAGGCCACCTCAATAGGTTCCCCTGGGGGTAATGATCTATAAGTGATGCAGGAGCATCCCTGGTTCAAGAGCAATTTTGCATCAACCAAAAACATTTGCATTTCAGTTCTTTCATTTTCCAGTTCAGTTTAGGTAGTTCAGTCAGAAGCAGTTTCAACTTGTGGTCCATTTTTGGCATTTCACATCTTATGGATCTAGACTTAGCATCTTCATTCATTCATTTACATCATATCAAGGATTTAGAGCATTTGGATTAGTTACTAGAAAGATATCTCTATCAGAAGATCAATTATTTTCTTAGAACAGAGCACCTGACAGTCTCAGACAATCAGCTAAAGGAGAAGGCTTGCAAATCATTCCTTGACTTGCAGATCTCAATGACACATCATTCAATGTCCTTTGTTTTGTGGCTAGCCTTCCCCAAGGGTTCGCACATTTTTCCATTCATTTAAGGAAGTGTTCAATGCATTTAGGTCTGACCTATCTATATTCACATGTTACAGCCCTTCATTGGAGTTTGTGATCTTCCTTGGCCGACACGGAGGAATCTATTGATCTGGAGTTAATATATATTGATGTAATAGATCCTTAGGAAAGCAGTTCTCATGATTTATAAGATAGATAGTTGGTTCCTTCGTGAGAGGACTTCAAAGCTTTATCTTGTGCATGTATGTAATTAGGCCTTTGAGCCCATATTGTAAGTCCGCATGTTGCCAGCTAGATTGTATTTGAATTCTATGATATACTGAATGACTGAATCTATATTTGTTTCATTTCTTTGAGTTGTTTCCATTATGTTTACTCTTGCTGCACGGTCCGGACAGTTCATTCTGTGAACCCTCCTACTGTGACTGCACCAAGTGGTATCAGAGTGACAGTTTGATTCTTTGGAGCAAATTGGTGAAGGGGATTCCATAAGATCTTGTTGTAAGCAGATCACCAATTTGAGATAGGTTACTTGTGCACAACCAATCGCCAATGGAGAGGAAGTTGTCGCTTGTAGCTCAATCGCTGAATTTGAGGTAGTTTGCACCTGATCCTATGAAGATGCCACCACAAAGAGTTCCTCATGTTGGTACAATGGCTAATAGAATGGATGAGATGATGGAATTGATGAGAATGATGTGAATTCAATTGGATGCTATTGAAGAAGATAGGCGAAGAGGGTTGACACTAAGACCTAATGTTGAAAGTGACGACGAAGAGGAATTTTAATTTGTTGAACAAACTGGTGAAACACTAGAAGGTAATGAAGAAGAAGAATTAGATCAGATAAAGATGTTGCGAGCTATTTCAAAGATTGGAAAGAGACCTAGACTTGATGTGCTAAATTATACTAGTAATTTGAATCCTAAAGAACTGATTGACTGGATAAATGATATGGAAGAATACTTTGAATATGAGGAAATTGAAGATCCTGAGAAGGTGAAATTTACAAAGACAAAGTTGAAAGGACATGCTGCTATTTGGTGGAAAGAAGTTTAGTTGGAAAGAAATAGAAGAGGAAAAGAAAAGATTACAAAATGGGATAGAATGGTGACAAAGTTGAATCAGTTTATACCTACTGACTATGAGTTAGAGCTATTGAAAAGATTGCAAAACCTGAGACAAAAGGAGAAATCTGTGAAGAAGTACACTATAGAATTTCATAAGATGATCATAAGGATAGGACATAGTGAAGCAAGCAAGGAGAAAGTAGCTAGATACATCAATGGACTGAGATTAAACATTCAAGAAGAGCTAAGCTTGTTAAGGATGATATCTTTGGAGGAAGCATATCAGTTTGCCCTGAAAGTTGAAGAGAAGCTAAACAAAAGACATGATCAGAGACAAAGAGGTAGAGGAGGTAAATTTAAGAGAGGTAGGACTTATTTCAGAGGAGACAAATCACATCCAGAGCAGAATAACTTTGACAACCCATTTAAGAAAGATGACAGAGATACTAATGCATAACAGAGGAATGACAAAAATTTTCATCCCAGAGGCAACTATATTTCATACCGAAATGAAGGGTATAGAAGATAAGGAAGAGGATTGGATAAGAGAACATTTAGAGGTACTTGTTTCAAGTGTGGAGGTGAAGGACATACAGCATTTGAATGTAATCAAGGTAGTACAAACAAGAGGATAGAGAACAGTGGAAGAGTAGACTATGTTGAAGAAGAACCTATTGGATCACCTAGTTTGGTTGGTAAACCTGAGAAGGTAGAATCACTTATGATGAGGAGAGCATTATTTCAAGAAAAAACAAATAAGGAAACACCGTAGAGGAAAATTTCGTTCAAGACAAGATGCAAATTTGGAGGTAAGTGTTGTAAAGTTGTGATTGATAGTTGTAGTTCAGATAACCTAGTTTCAAAGGAGATGGTGACTAAGCTGAAGTTGAAAAGATTGAAACACCCTAAGCCATATCAGATAGCATGGATTCAGGATGATCATAAGGTACTGGTGAGTGAACAATGTTTGGTGAAATTTCATATTGGATCTTATCATGATGAAGTCTTGTGTGATATCATGCCTATGGATGTGTGTCATATCTTGTTGGGTAGACCTTGGCAGTATGATAGAAAAGCTATACATGATGGGAGAAAGAATACATATACTATAGCAGCAAATGGGAAAATAATTAGTTTGATTCATTTAGAGGATGAAACTAAAGATGTGGTATATGGGAATGCTAGAATCTGTTTGGTAGATGGAAGGAAATTTTTGGATGGTTTGAAATAGGAAAGTATGTGTTATGCCTTGATTCCTAAGAAGCTTGAAGCATTGCAGAAAGAGACTGAACCAAAGGAGATAAGAGAGTTGCTGACAGAGTATGAAAACATCATATTAGATAATGTACCTGAAGGGTTACCACCTATAAGGAGTATTAGTCATCACATGGATCTTATACTATGAGCAAGTTTGCCTAACAAAGCAACACACTGGTAGAGAATGAAGAACTAAATAGATAGATACAAGAATTGTTGAGGAAAGGTTTGATGAGAGAAAGCTTGAGTCCTTGTGCAGTACTTGCAGTGTTAGCACCGAAGAAGAATGGAGAATGGAGAATGTGTATTGATTCCAGAGAAATAAATAAGATCATAGTTAAGTATAGATTTCCTTAACCTAGCATGGATGATATCATGGATTGTTTGAGTGGATCAAGATATTTCAAAAAGATAGACTTGAAGAGTGGATACCATCAGATCAGAATTAGAGAAGGTGATGCATGGAAGACTGCTTTCAAGACAAATGAAGGATTGTATGAGTGGTTAGTGATGACTTTTGGATTGACAAATGCACTAAGTACTTTCATGATATTGATGAATGAAGTCTTGAAGAAATTCTTGGGTAAGTTTGTTATTGTGTACTTGGATGACATTCTGATTTTCAATAAGACAAAAGAGGAACATTTGTGGTATATTAGACAAGTTTTGCAGAGACTGAGAGAAGAAAAATTGTTGATAAACATCAATAAGTGTAGTTTCATGAAGGAAGAGTTGGTATATTTGGGATTTGTGATTTCTGTGGAAGAATTGAAGATAGACCCTGAGAAAGTGAGAGTAATTATTAAATGGCCTACACCAGAGAGCATTGGAGAGGTTAGATCATTTCATGGATTGGTTAGTTTCTACCAGAAGTTAATTAGAAATTTTAGTTCAGTTTGTAACCCTATGACAGAGACAATGAGAGGTGATAGAAAGGATTTTAAGTGGACATCTGGAGTAGATAAAAGTTTTGAGTTGTTGAAGCAAAAGGTGACAGAGCAACCTATTTTGGCATTACCGGATTTCAATAAGGTATTTCAAGTTGATTGTGATGCAAGTGGAAATGCAGTTGGAGCAGTGTTAAGTCAAGAAGGTAGACCTATAGCATATTTCAGTGAGAAGTTGAATGACACAAAGAAAAGATATTTAGTTTATGATCAAGAGTTCTATGCCATAATTCAAGCCTTGAAGAAGTGGAGACATTACTTGTTGCCTAAGGAGTTTGTGTTGTATATAGATCATCAAGATTTATAATATTTGAATAGTCAAGGTAAGTTGAATCAAAGACATATGAGATGGCTAGAGTTTGTTAAGAATTAAGGTGTCTCAACCTTTGCAAGTTTCTAGCATTTATTATTTAATTATATTTTTTTTTCCTATTATTGTATTTTGGATGCAAATCCTATTTCGTCACTTTGTGGGAATTGGCATGGTGATGTGTCATCCTACATGGAAGGTGACCACATGTATTTTTTGTCCTCATATGACAAGATAGGCGTTCCACCTTGTGGTAGAAGAGTTTTGCCATGTGTCGGCATCTTTCGGGTGTTGTAAGAGGTTTATGACGCGTAAGAGTTATGACAGATTCCAATGACAGCATCTATGACATGTAAGGGCCAGAAATGGAATATTATATGACAGGTAAAGACAAGTGTCCGAAAGCATCTTGCATGGGGAAGTAGGCACCCAAGTTTGACTATGACAAGGTTGTAAGAGAATATGTTATAAATAGATAGTTATGACAGATTCTCTTACAACTGTAAGAGTTGTCATATATGATGGTTTTTATGACATTGTAAGAGCATTTGTCATACCTTAATTGGATAAATTTGGGGTGCCCAAGTTGGGGGGTTGTAAGGGATGAAAGAGAATCACTTACAAGTGTCATACGCATGTTTTATGGCCTTGGAAATTGGGCCACATGAATTTGGACGAGTTCCTTGTGTGACTTGCTCTAGAAGCTACCTCCATTGTACTACTTCTCTATATATACAGGTGTTTGGAGATGGAGTTTGTATCACAGGTTTACAGGTACTGTTATGCTACCGGATTGACTCCAGACACGAGTGTCGAAGACCATTGAAGCTTGCATTGCAAGTGTATTGTAAACATTCTTTCAGATTTGTTAATACATTGTGTAGGTTTCTGAGTGTGGGGTTTTTCACCCGATAAGGGTTTTCCCCACCGTAAATCTTTGTCTCTCTTCTTCTGTCTACTTTCTAGTTCTTGTGTTTTGCTACAATATCTCATGTTAATGGTTTAACATTGCTGTAATAGTTAGGATAAATTTGAATTTCCATAGCCCTCTCCTCAATAGATTAGTGTAGGAAGCGTTTTCCGCACACCTAGCTTCCTTTCAGTTGGTATCAGAGCTTGATCACCTTTGGTCCTAGTTGTTGGGCAGGGGTTTTTTGAGCTAATCTTAGGTTGAGTGGGAGTCTATGCAGAGCATTCTATATCTTATTATAGCAAGGAGATGGCAGGCACATCGGGAAGGTTTGAAGTAGAGAAGTTCAACGGTAGTAATTTTGAGCTGTGGAAGCTCAAGATGGAAGACTTGTTAGTTGATCAAGACCTTTGGGATAGTGTGAATGGAACTAAACCAGATGCAATGTCACAAGTTGACTGGGATCAAAGGGGTCAGAAGGCTAAGGGTCTCATAAGACTTAGTCTTGTTGATTCTGTGTTGTTAAATATCCATGAAGAGACCACTACAAAACTCCTTTGGAAGAAGCTAGGGGATGTGTATCAAGCTAAATCCCTTGTCAATAAACTTTTCCTAAGAAAGAAGTTGTATTCTCTTTGAATGGAAGATGGAGGATCCATGGCTGAACATATGAATGCCTTTAACATGTTGGTTGCACAATTGACATCTATTGGTGTAAAGATGGAGGAGGAGGATCAGTGTGACCCTGCTTCGTTCTCTACCAGACTCATGGGATCATCTTGTCATGGCAATCCGAAGCACCACATCCACATTCAAAATGGAAGAGGTGGTTTCTTCATTTTTATTTGAAGAGATACGGAGAAAGTCTTCTGAGGCAGCCAAAGAAGCCCTTGCAGTTCGTGGAAGACCCAAGGAGAAAGGGAAGAAGAAGGACAAGAAAGCTAAGAAGGGTAGATCCAAATCTTGTGGGAGATCCAAATCTCCTAGAAAGTCCAAGGCTCTTTGTTGGAACTGTGGCAAGATCAGGCATTTCTGAAAGGAATGCAAAGAGGAGAAGAAGAAAAAGAAGAAAGCTCCTGATTCAGATTCTAACAAATCACAAGATGACGGTGATGCCTTCATCGTAGCCTTGGCAACCCATGCATCTGATGATGTGTGGCTAATCGACTCTAGTGCATCATTCCACATGACCTCGCATCAAGACTGGTTCACTAAGTATGAGGAGTTTGATGGTGGAAAGGTGTATCTGGGTGACGACTCTTATTTGAAGATCATTTGTCATGGAAGAGTCTATCTGATTCCCTGATGGTTGAGTGAAGGGGATCTCTGGGGTTATGCACATCCCAGGCTTAGCATGGAACCTACTTTCTGTAAGTAGTTTGAATGATACAGGTGTGCAGGTTGTCTTTTTGAAAGAAGGATGCAAGATGACTAGAGGATCTATGGTGCTTGCTAAGGGTACTTGGAGAGGTACCCTATTTCAGCTGGAGGCATGCATTGCACAATGCAATAGTTCTTCTGACTCAAGGAAGAGGGCAGCAGTCACTTCATCCCCACCATCTGAAAGAGCAATGAAGAAATCTGTTGTTTCTAGTCTTGATGGTTGTAATCGTGCATTGGAAGTTAAACTTCCTGCAGAAAAGACAATGTTATGGCATAAGAGATTTGGCCACATTGGTGAGAAGGGTCTGCGAACCCTAAAAAATAAGAACCTCGTTGAGGGGTTAGATGATTGTAATCTTGAGTTTGACTTTTGCGAACATTGCATTTATGGAAAACAAAACCGTGTTCAGTTTTACTCAAGTTCTCATAAGTCTTCTGGTGTGTTGGACCTCATTCATTCTGATGTGTTTGGTCCTGTTAATGTTCCTTCATTATCAAAATATGTATACTTTGTATCTTTTATAGATGATTACAGTAGAAGGACATGGATTTATTTTCTCAGAAGCAAATCTGAAGTCTATAGCAAGTTTAAGGAGTTTAAAGCCTTTGCTAAAAATCAGACTGGTAAAAAGATTAAATGTTTGAGAACTAACAATAGTGGTGAGTTTTGTTCTACAAAATTCGATAAGTATTGCAAGGAACTTGGGATTGAAAGACATAAGACAACTCCATACACACCATAGCAAAATGGAGGTGCAGAGAGGATGAATAGGACACTGATGGAGAAGGCTAGGAGTATGCTTAGTGGAGCTAGTCTAGAACAAAAGTTTTGGGCTGAAGCTGTTGCCACTGCTTGCTATCTGGTAAATAGATCTCCTACATTAGCTCTTGTTGGAAAGACACCCATGGAGGTGTGGTCTGGTAGAAAGCCTTCAGTAAGGCATCTTCAAGTTTTTGGTTGTGAGGCATATGCACATGTGCCTAGGGAGAAGCGGTCAAAGTTAGAGAACAAAGCTGTTAAGTGTATCTTCATCAGCTATGGTGTTGGTGTGAAAGGATACAAGCTTTGGGATCCTGTGGCTGAAAAAGTGTTGTATAGCAGAAGTGTCATCTTCAGAGAGCTTACACCTTCTTCCACTATTTTGCAGCCAGAAGAAAAAGAAAAGAAATAGGATGTTGTTCAGTTTCCTCTCACCCCTAAGAAGACTAAACAGAAAGACAATGTTGGACCTGATGATGAGGAGAGCTCTAGCAGCTCTGAAAGCTTAGAAGAAGAAGAAGTTGAACCTCAACCTCAGCTCTTGAGGAGGTCTACACGGATAAGGAAGCAACCTGAAAGGTTTGGTTTTACATTGCTTGATTCCAGTTGTGCTTATGCTTTGCTCACTAACAGTGATGAACCTAGAACTATATCAGAGGCTTTGGATATGAAGGATGAAGGTTCCTGGAAGGAGGCCATGGAGGAAGAAATGGCTTCTTTGGAAAAGAATCAAACTTGGGACTTGGTGCCTTTGCCTCTTGGATGGAAACCCGTTGGATGCAAATGTGTGTTCAAGAAGAAGATTGGTGCAGATGGCAGTATTGAGAAGTATAAGGCCAGACTGGTTGTGAAGGGTTATTCACAAGAAGGAGGGTATAGATTATGGTGAGATCTTCTCTCATGTTACAAAGCTGACATCCATTCAATTCCTATTGTCCCTCGCAGCAGCTTATGACTTAGAGGTAGAACAAATGGATGTGAAGACAACTTTCCTTCATGGCGACTTGGAGGAGGAAATCTACATGTCATAGCTAGAGCATTACATGGTAAAAGGTAAAGAAAATTTGGTTTGCAAACTTAAGAAGTCTTTGTATGGTTTGAAGCAATCCCCTAGGAGATGGTACATGAAGTTTGATGCCTTTATGTTGTCAATTGAATTTGTGAGATCAAAATTGGATCATTGTTTTTATTATAAGTTTGATGGTGATCGTATTCTCATTGTTGCACTATATGTTGATGATATGCTGCTCATTGGGAAGGGTAAGAACATGATTTCTGATTTTAAATCTCAGTTGTCAGCCTAGTTTGAAATGAAAGATTTAGGGGCAGCTAGGTACATTCTAGGAATGGAAATCAGAAGAGACAGAACCAACAGAAAACTTTGATTAAGTTAGAGTAAGTATGTTAAGACCATGTTGGACAGATTCAACATGGGAGATTGTAGACCATTGTGTGTTCCTGTTTCCTTGGGGACAAAGTTGTCTATTGAGGATTGTCCAAAATCTCCTAGTGAGGTGGAGGACATGAGCAGAGTACCTTATGCTAGTGTTGTTGGCAGTTTGATGTATGCTATGGTCTGCACAAGACCAGACATTGCCCAAGCAATGGGATTCCTTAGTCTATTTATGGCTAATCCTGGATGGGTTCATTGGGATGCAGTTAAGCGAGTGTTCAGATATCTGAGGGGTACTTCCGAGTATTCCATTTGTTATCATGGTAATGTTTCAGGACCTCTACATTCTATTGATATTCATGGATTTGTTGATTCAGATTGGGCAGGTGACATAGACAGCAAGAGATCCACCAGTGCTTATGTTTTTACATTGTTTGGTGATGCTATTAGTTGGATGAGTAAGTGACAACCTGTTGTTGCTTTGTCCACAACAGAAGCTGAGTATATGGCAGAAACTCATGCTTGTAAGGAAGCCATTTGTCTTAAGAGATTGTGTTCTTATATTGGTATTGATGCAGGTCAGATCACGATCAGTTGTGACAGTCAAAGTGCAATTTGCCTTGCAAAGAATCCAACTTTCCATGCTAGAACTAAGCACATTGATGTTCAGTTTCACTTCGTGAGGGACATGGTTGAGGATGGAAAGGTAAATTTGGAGAAGGTAGATACTTTGAAGAATGTTGCAGATGCATTGACAAAACCAGTGAGCACAGAGAAGTTCAGATGGTGTTCAGAGTCTATGGGCCTCTTGGCCTATAGCAGTTAAACCCTGTTATTTCCATCGGCTCTTGAAAGGTGTTCGACAAGTGGGAGAATGTTGGGAATTAAGGTGTCTCAACCTTTGCAAGTTTCTAGCATTTATTATTTAATTGTATTTATTTTTTGCCTATTATTGTATTTGGGATGCAAATCCTATTTCGTCACTTTGTGGGAGTCGGCACAGTGATGTGTCATCCTACATGGAAGGTGACCACATGTATTTTTTGTCCTCATATGAGGAGATAGGTGTTCCACCTTGTGGTAGAAGAGTTTTACCATGTGTCGACATCTTTTGGGTGTTGTAAGAGGTTTATGATGCATAAGAGTTATGAAAGATTCCTATGACAGAATCTATGACATGTAAGGGCCAGAAATGGAAGATTATATGATAGGTAAAGACAAGTGTCCGAAAGCATCTTGCATGGGGAAGTAGGCACCCAAGTTTGACTATGACAAGGTTGTAAGAGAATCTGCTATTAATAGACAGTTATGATAGATTCTCTTACAACTGTAAGAGTTGTCATATATGACAATTTTATGACATTGTAAGAGCATCTGTCATACCTTAATTGGGTAAATTTGGGGTACCCAAGTTGGGGGGTTGTAAGGGATGAAAGAGAATCACTTACAAGTGTCATATGCATGTTTTATGGCCTTGGAAATTGGGCCACATGGATTTGGACGAGTTCCTTGTGTGACTTGCTCTAGAAGCTACCTCCATTGTACTACTTCTCTATATATATAGGTGTTCGGAGATGGAGTTTGTAGCACAGGTTTACAAGTACTGTTATGCTGCCGGATTGACTCCAGACATGAGTGTCGAAGACCATTGAAGCTTGCATTGCAAGTGTATTGTAAACATTCTTTCAGATTTGTTAATACATTGTGCAGGTTTCTGAGTGTGGGGTTTTTCACCCGATAAGGGTTTTCCCCACCGTAAATCTTTGTCTCTCTTCTTCTGTCTACTTTCTAGTTCTTGTGTTTTGCTGCAATATCTCATGTTAATGGTTTAACATTGCCATAATAGTTAGGATAAATTTGAATTTGCATAGCCCTCTCCTCAATAGATTAGTGTAGGAAGCGTTTTCCGCACACCTAGCTTCCTTTCAGAGTTCATGTAGATTTATACTTTTGTGTTGAAGCATAGGAGTGGAAAATCAAATAAAGTTGCTGATGCATTGAGTAGAAGAAGAAACTTGTTGACAGAGATGAGAGCTGAGGTGTTGGGTTTTGATGAATTGAAGAACATGTATGAGGGAGACACTGATTTTACGGAACCTTGGAGACCATGTAAGGAACCTGTTGTGATAGATAGAAGCAAGTGGTTGGACGATTTCATTCAAGAAGATATGTTGTTTAAAGGAAGTCAGTTGTGCATACCTAGAAGTTCAACGAGGGATAATCTGATTAAGGAGAAGCATAGTGGTGGGTTAGTAGGACATTTTGGCATTGATAAGACAGTGGCTTTGATGAGTGAAAATTACTTTTGGCCTCAAATACATAAGGATGTTTAGAGATTTGTGCAGAGTTGTAGAGTTTGTCAAGTTGCAAAAGGGAGTAGTCAAAATACGGGATTGTATACACCTTTAACAGTACCGGAGAGAACTTGGGAAGACAAGCATGGATTTTGTAATGGGATTTCCTAAGACACAGAGAGGACATGATTCAATATTTGTAGTGGTTGACAAATTTTAAAAGATGGCTTATTTCATACCTTGTAAGAAGATAACTGATGTTGTGCATGTAGCTAACCTATTTTTCAAGGAGATTGTGAGATTGCATGGATTACCTAGGAGTATAGTTTCAGACAGAGATACAAAGTTTGTTGGTTACTTTTGGAAGACGCTTTGGAGGAAGATGAAGACATATTTGAAGTTTAGTTCAACTTTTCATCCACAGACTGATGGTTAGACAGAGGTAGTGAATAGGAGTTTGGGAAACTTGTTGAGATGTTTGGTTGGAGAGAAAACCGAAAGTTGGGATTTGATTCTTTCACAAGCAGAGTTTGCATACAATAATTTAGTAAATAGGAGTACTGGAAGAATGCCTTTTGAGATTGTGACTAGAGTGAATCCTAGAGGAGTTGCAGAATTGAGAGATATCAGTACAGAGGAAAAGAGGAGTGCAGAAGCAGAAGAATTTGTAGACCATATGAAGATAGTGCATAATCAAGTGAAGAAACATTTGGAGGATATGAATAGTAAGTACAAAGAGAAGGCATAAGGAATTTGAAGTGGGAGATGAAGTAATGGTGTACTTGAGAAAAGAAAGATTTCCAATTGGGACATATAGCAAGTTGAAGATGAAGAAGTTTGGACCTTGTAAGATACATAGAAAATTTGATTCAGGAAATGCATATGAAGTAGAGCTACTGGAGACATTGGGTATATCACCTATTTTCAACATTACAGACCTTTATTAGTATCATGAAGTAGAGTTCAGTGACAACATGGAAGAAGACTTGAAGAAGCAGTTACCACAACAAGAACCAGAGCAGATTGAAGACATTTTGGACATCAGAGTTGGACACAACACTAGAGGAAGACAATATAAAGAATACCTTGTGAAGTGGAAAGGAAGACCAGAGGAAGATTCATCATGGATTTCTCAAGCTGAGGTGGACTGTCTTGGTTCTACCCTAGCCCCAATAAAGTGAGGGACTCACTTTTTCACTAACCTCAGATGTCTGATGTAGGAGCATCCCTAGTTCAAGAGCAATCTTGCATGAGCCAAAAAAAATTGCATTTCAATTCTTTCATTTTCCAGTTCAGTTTAGGCAGTTCAGTCAGAAGCAATTTTAGCTTGTGGTCCAGTTTTGGCATTTCACATCTTGCAGATCTGAACTTAGCATCTTCATTCATTCATCTACATCATATCAAGGATTTAGAGCATTTGGATCAGTTACCAGAAAGATATCGCTATCAGAAGATCAACTATTTTCTCATAACAGAGCATCCTGACAGTCTCAAACAATTAGCTAAAGGAGAAGGCTTGCAGATCATTCCTTGACTTGTAGATCTCAATGACACATCATTCAATATCCTTTGGTTCATGGCCAACCTTCCCTAAGGGTCTACATGTTGTTCCATTCATTTGAGGAAGTGTTTTATGCATTTAGGTCGGACTTATCTATATTTACACATTATAGCCCTTCATTGGAGTTTGTAATCTTCCTTGGCTGACGCAGAGGAATCTATTGGTCCAAAGTTGATATATATTGATGTAATGGATCCTTAGGAAAGAAGTTCTCACAATTTAGAAGATAGATAGTTGGCTCCTTTGCGAGAGCACTTCAAAGATTTATCTTGCGCATGTATGTAATCAGGCCTTTGAGCCCATATTGTAAGTCCGCATGTTGCCGGCCAGATTGAATTTGAATTCTATGATATACTAAATGACTGAATCTACATTTGTTTCATTTCTTTGAGTTGTTTCCATTGTGTTTACTCTTTCTTCATGGTCCAAATAGTTCATTCTGTGAACCCTCCTACTGTGATCGCTCCAATAAGGGTGTTCATTACCTTGAGAGTTGGTTGACAATGTTGTATGTGATGAAGATGGGGCTGTTTGAATATTATTAGAGGATTTTCCTATTTTTAAGCCATAATTTAGATTGATCATTGTTATTATTGTTAGAGGATTTTCCTTTATCTTCCTTATAGATTTTGACAAGACCTTTTGCTATCAATGCTCTTTCAATGGTCATACCCCTCTCTATGAGGTCAGAAAAGGTATTAGGACCTTGAACTTGAACATGAAAGCTCATTTCTTGGTTTAGATTTTGAGTAAAGATGTTGACCAATTGTTTTTTGGGAATTGACCAAGGAATTTTACTTGCCAAATTCCTCCACCTTTGTAAAAACTAAGAAAAAGATTTTCCATTTTTTTCTTGGTATTATACAAATTAGTCATTGAGGTTTCATGTTCAATGTTATAGGAGAAATGTTGGATAAATTTCTCAGCCAATTCTTGAAAACTTTTGATCCCTTGAGGCAAGTGAGAAAATCACTCCATTGCTTGCCCCCCTAGACTTCTAGGAAATAGGTGCATGAGATAAGTGTTATTATAGGATACTTCCATGCAAGCTAAATAGAATTCTCGCACATGTTTTCTAGGATCACCTTTACCCTTATATTTATCGAATTTAGGGATGTCAAAGTTCTTAGGGAACGGAATCATGTTAAGGGATCTATCAAATGGATAGGGACAAATGTCCTCTAAAGTATAACTCTTTTTGGTACTTCCCATTTGAAGGTCCATCATTTGTTTTTGCAACTCTTGAAATTGTTGCTTTATTAACATTACTTCATCAATTTGGGGATTATTATTAGAATTTGGATTTAATATAAAGGATTATTATAAGACATTAAATGTGGCCCTTGGGGAATAGAGGATGAGGTTTGAACTTGGGTTGGAGGGATAGTTGGATTAGAATTTGGAGTTTGATACAAAGGGTTATTATAAGACATTAAATTTGGGCCTTGAGGAATATAGGATGAGGTTTGAACTTGGGTTTGAGGGATATTGGTAGAACCTGTATTAAAAAAGGATTTTGGGTACCATATTGTGTTTGAAGGATGTTTGAGGTAGGAACATGAGTTTTTGAAGCATGGACAAATCTTGAATGGTGGGTGGGTTTGGGGTAAACATGGAATTCAAAGGTTAGGATATAGGCATGGACAACCTAGGAATGGTAGGTGAACTTGGGATAAACATAGGATTTGAAGGTTGAGGCATAGGGATAGATTCTATTCTTGGGATACTTCTAGAAAAGGTAGGGGTTAAGAGGTTCATGGTGGTATACATTTGGCTAATGACAGGATCCTTATCCCCAAGGGGTCTTATTTCTTCTTGAGAGGGAATTCTAGCCCCTTGTTTTAGCAACCTTTCCATATAGTAATCAGGGTGTCTAGCCATCAATATGCCAATGAGTTTAGAGCCCCTTGGATCAGCTACAAACTCTTCTATTTCCCTAGAGTTGGGCATTTCATCTAAGTTTTCCACAAGACCTTGTCCCAAAGGTGATGGCACAGATTGTATACTGTATTCTTCAAGATTAGTGGTTGTATTTGAGACATAAGGGATTCCTGAGACATTGATGGCTATTCTACTAGGATCCATTTCTTGTTGCTTAGACCATACTCTTGTAGTTACCATATACTATTGTTAAAATGATATCAAGTTTGGATATGTTGCAAAAATCAAAGTTGAGACCCTTAGGCTTAATCTAAACCAAGGAATTCAATGGTAGGTTAGATCTCCACTAATATAAGATATGATATTTTGCTCAAGATATGATAATGTTCAATTGTACTAGACTTATGAGTCCAAACAAACTAATATGCTGCAGATATGATTTCGATATGATAACTTGCTCAAGATATGATAGTGTTCACTTGTACTAGACTTATGAGTCCAAGCAAACTGATATGCAACAGATATGATATGATATGATGGAGAGATCTAGTGATCTTTGATATGTTCCTGATATAGATAAGTTGATAGGTTCAAGTTGATTTTTGATAGTTACCAAGATCTTGATATGTTCAACACGTGGATATATGATAAGGATAAGGGCAACAATCTATCACTTTTCAGAATGTGTCCTATGTAGATCCCTTGATTTTATATAGGTAATTGCTTTGTTTTTAAGGATGACGAAAGTTGATTAGGGAATATTTGAATTTGGGTAAGGTTGATTAGGAAATGTTTGAATTGGTTAAAGGGTGATTAAGTTTATGATAGTTTTGGCAAATTAATTATGTCACAAACTAATAAAAACTGATAAATAAACCCACCCAAAACCAAGAGTTGAAAAAGGTTTGAAATGGTTTCAATTGAGACTAGTTTAGGTTTTGATTAATGACTTGGTTTGACTTCTATGTTTAAAATGAAATACAGATGTGAAAAGTAAACAATCAAAAGTAGATAGTTACAAACACTTGATATAGATCTAATTTCAAAATTTATCTTACAAACATGAAAGACACCAGAACAATCCTAGAGAGAGAATAGGGTAGATAGGCTAAATGGCTTAGCTAGGATAAAACAGGCTCACTAATGAAAGTGTCCTCTATATACCTCGAGGGTATGTTGAGGTTCAAATCTCTAGATGAATAAGGATATCCTCACAATAACCGAGAGGAGAGGGTAACCCACCCTTCTCTATCACTTCCCCAAGGTACAAAGTTTTGGTGGGCTTAGTTATAATGATAACATGCCAGATCCAAGAGAGGTGTCTTTCGATTCACCTCCTGCTATTTATACTCCGCCAGAACACGAAAGCTAAGGTCATCCCTAGAGTGATCACTTCTCTAGGCATGCCTTCCTAATAGGTTACAAAGGGTAAAAACACTATTTTTGATCCTCAAAATTGTGTGGCCATGCAAGAGGAGATCAAAGACATGATTATTTACCAAAACAAGATGTTCGTTTTAACCATTTAAGAGTGTGAAAGTTACTTTTATCAAACATGACAAACAATGGTTCGTTTTAAAACCCAAATAGAAATGTGAAGTAAACTGTGTAGAGGAAGGTGTAAGATAGTGTTTTTGATCTGCAAGATTGTGTGAAGCATGCAAGAGGAGAGCATACACACTAATCTTGGATGACCAATAGCTCGTGCACCAAACACTTGTTCGTTTTAAAACCCAACATGAAATGTTATTCAAACAACCTAGTAAACTAGAGAGAGAAAGAATTTGGAAGGAGTGCACCTTGTATTTTCTCCTTAGTTTCCCGCAAATAGATTTGGTTTTTTAATGTAGAGTGGATCGAGGCAAAAAGCATTTCCTACACACAGAAATACAACAAAGCAAATACAAGACAAGATCCTAGAAAAATAATAAAGCTAAAAATGCTTGTTAGAGGATTAGAAGGCAAAAAAATGCCTATGTTGTAGAAAAAAATGAACTAGTTAGACTAAAAAAAAGAATTTATGTGAATTTTTTTTTTAAAATGAACTATTTAAAACAAAAAAGTTTAAAAAATGAGATTAAAAACTAAATTAAGGATAAAAAAAAGATAGATTAAAATTTAAAAACTAAATTACAATCTAAAAAACATATAACTAAATACTATTTAAAGAAAAGCTAATTTAAAAATAATAAAGAAATTAAAAGCTAACTATTAGAAAAGTAATTATTAGTGCCTGCGTTTGGCAGTATTACTTATGCATTTATATGGTGTAATTAGTTCAATTCATTTGACCAATGAGCGTTCAATATTAAACGTATTTGACAGAAATGTTATAGTTGAAACTTAATTTTCTTATTTAATAATTTGATAAATGTAATTTATCTATTTTCTTATTGGACAATCCTATGAACAGTAATAGTGAAAAATAGATTTTTTTAATTACGTTTTAAACATTGAATACATAATAACAAATTGCACCGTCCGGTTTTATTACATTTAAAACATTAAATACATAAGGACACCAATAGTAGCGGCACACGTCAAAACATGAGCAGTTCTGTCCCGTAAACTCTGTAATTCAGTGGGAGGACCACGTGCCACCGAACTCAAATCCAGCACAACTGTATGTTCTGTA
The DNA here is from genome assembly GCA_027924645.1 of Cunninghamia lanceolata. Lineage (NCBI taxonomy): Eukaryota > Viridiplantae > Streptophyta > Pinopsida > Cupressales > Cupressaceae > Cunninghamia > Cunninghamia lanceolata. Next base: position 1,349,866 of record BSBN01000921.1, read on the forward strand.
CACCATTCAATTGGAAATCTTTTCAATGGGCATGAGTTCCAACATAGCCATCTTAAATTTGGGGATATCTTTTGGTAGCTTCCTTCAACCATTACTCCGTCCATCCAAAGAAACTTTAGATTTGTCATGCATGCAAAGGATTCTGCTTTCATTATTATATTGCTCCCCTCAACTGGGGAAATGGAGATGCTTCAAATACTTGCAGTCAATATTTAGATTGAGCAGACACTACTTATCAGAATTATCAGTTATTCAAAATACCTTCAAGTTTCAGTCATTTCACCTTAAGATTCAGTTTATACAAATTAAATTGCTAGCAAACAACTTGTATAGATATTTTTGTTTTATGTGTGTTTTTATGTTGGTTGTCAGTTTCAAAAAAGGATGTTAGAAATTAGATTTCTTGCAATGGAACGTATCCATATTATATGGGGATTTTTTCAGGTGGGTGTTTGTTCATTAGTTTATCAATAATATTATGGAGGTTTTCTGTAGATGGGTGTGGAGTTAAAGTGTAAACAACCCTAAGGTCTCATCTTGTATTCAAGCTCTAAATTTTTTATCAAGGTGAGGCATTGCAGGGAGTGACTTTTTCCCTTGATTTGAGGGATAGTCATAGTGGTAATGTTTGCTAATGTGGTATTTTTGCCATTTTTTTCTGAATACTGTGCAATTTGAAAGTATTTGAAAATGAAGAGTCGAATATTCCCCTACTTTCTGTAAATCAATCATTTTTATTTGATCACTTAAAAGATTCTCCCATTCTCTCTTTTTTCCATTTTTAAGTTTATAAATCCTGGCGAATCTTTCTAAGTTATTGAAAAATATTTACGAGGATTTCTAATCTAAAAAAAACATCTACGATTCTGTAAAATCACCTCTTATTAGTTCCCGTCGTGGAACTATAGCGGAGGGGCAGATTTTAACAAGTGATTAAACTGACTGCTCCTAGCAAATCATAGAGCCAATTTCCCTGCAGGTAATCTGTATTTGAAAGTTTCTGACTCGAACATGCTCGGAGGATAATTAACGACACATTTGGTGGACTGTTATTTGTGCAGGTTTACGGTTGTAGAGTGTTAGAATGATCAGCAGTTTTCATGAGGCAAGAGAAGGCATAACTTTCGAGTTTAGGGTTTTTTTTGTTGTTTATTCTGTTTCCAGATTTCACAGACACCGAGTAAACGCCTGTCTCCAAGTTGTGATTATCATGTTACATGTGAATGCAATGTGGATGCAGAAAGTATTGACAGATGACGGTTTCAATTTGAGGAATGTGGAGCATAAAATAAAAGAAAGGATGTTAACAAACGATGCAAAGACATTCTGGTTGGAACTGGTGAACAATCTGGTAAATATTTCTTTTTAATTGCTGGGTTCTTTTTGAAGTAGTTGTGTGCCCTCTCTTTGCTTCAACTTTTGAATGAATGTTGTCCAAAAGCCCTTGTCCTATGTGAAGTTTTCTTTTTTCCTTTTCAACAACACAGTGGACGTTGGATCGTGGGTGTTGTTGGTGAAGTCATTTTTGTTGTGGGTGTTGTTGAAATCATTTTTTTTGTGGGTACTGACCAGATTTGCTTCTTGTTTACTGTGGAGACGGTTTGGTGAGAGGCATATCCACAGAAAAGGCATTTACAGGTATGTGATCTGTGATATCCTGGTACATTAATCAATGTCACACACCCACATCCTTTGATTTATATGTGTTTGTTTTTTCCATTTCATTTACATTCTTACAGTGTAGACAAAGAGATGAATGTATATGGTTAATACCCATTATCAAAAACTTATTATGAAGCCTGAAAGTCACTATTTGTTGGGTTGGTTGTGAAAATAGTTGTACACCAATAAATTCTTGTTGGCATCTATCCCTTTTTCAAATTAGTAAGACCATGAGATTCTGGCTTGCTGCTGTATTTTTGTTTGGTTGTTCAATAGGCTATAGGTGTTCTCTGGAGAGATCCAGAAGTATGAGAGTTACTAGTGTTTACATTTTTGTTGTAGTGTAGGGAAAGGATCTCAAAAAGCATTTTATATATTGGAAAAATGCCGATCTTACCCAGTGGTTTTGGTAGTAGTGACAAGCTATTAGCGCTGATGCAATGTTGGTCTATGAATCTCTGATTTACGGGATAGTCTATGCATTTATTTTGGGGGTAGTGACATCGGTGCAACTCTATTGCTTGGTCTCTTCTCTATGTCATTTAAGTTTTCTAGCTTTGGAATTAAGGTCACACAGCACCCCAAACCCAATTTGGTTTAGTATTTCTTAAGTGTCTAGTGTCTCTACATATTGAAGGACTTCATTTAGCCTAAAAATCCTTTGAATAGTTGATTTCGGATTGCCAACATCATCTTCAAACAAGCCAGCCATAACGAGAAGTTTCCCATCCATCACAACAAGACCAAATCCTATCTTGGAAGGACCAGGCATAGGTGGAAGGGATTACCATTTAGCCTTAACAGAATTAAGAACTTGCCAGTAGATTCTTCCATCTTCTTCATCCTTTATTAGTACATAAAGCCACTCTTCTAAAGTACCTGCCAGTTTTCTCAATGAATAGAATTCTTTGCTTTGAATGAATTTCCTCCATCCCTTACAAACAGATCCCAAGGACTAAAAATCACCATGTGGAACAAGTGCAAGACAATGCTTAGCAACACCATCAAGAAGCCCTGGTAAAAGGAGAGCTATGGATTCAAAGAGACATGCAACATCTACGTTTTTCTTCAACACCCTACAGATTGTAGTCATTGGTAAGCTTTCTGAAATGTCACTTATCACAAGGAGACCATTTTTCTAAAGGCACTCCATTTACTAATAATTCCTGTAATCCAACCTATGGTGAGACAATGGTTTTACACGAGTGACATAGATTGCACAGGGTTAATTTGTTAACAATGGTCATCAAAGCTTTACCTCTAGCATCATGAACCTTTCCCATGGGAAAAGAGGTACAAGGTAGGAATATTCATTTGAACTATTACCTAACTACGCATCGGTTGCCCCTCTTACAATTAATACAAATATAATGAATGTTATAACCAACTATGAGCTGCTTCATATGCATTAGAGATGCAAGTTGCCATTTTACAGGACCATGGTTTAGAGGATGCTAAAAAAACAAGCAGGTGCTCTTTGTATTGCTAAAGAGCTTTTGATCTCAAAGAGAAGAAGAGTCAATGCTATTCCATAAGTTGACCTGAAGCATTTCCTTGTGAATATCAAGTTATTGGACTCGAGTTCACAATACCATAAAAGTTTGTTGGGGGCAAACATGTCCTTGTCTGCAAAAGCAACCCAACAGCTACTTCTCAATCTCATACAAAACATCAAGACTGTAGCATATCCAATCTTTCTGAATATGCATAAAGCAGCAAAAATACAGAGTATCATCTGAGATCAGAAAATCACCGCTTGTAGCCATGGAAAATTTGTCAAACATAGCCTCCTTTGCCAGCCATCTTACAAATGCATCTAATATGGCTGCAACCAAAATAGATAAAAGCATCAAAAAATAGGATCCATACATAATCATTTTTATGTATGTTTGAATCAATTAACCTCAGCAAAACAACATTTTTAGTTTGTCAAAAGCCCAGCAGAAATGGGCAGTGGAATTTGGAATATTGATTCAGAAATTCAAATTTTTTCCATTCCTTTCTAGACATCCCAAATTACAATTTATTAAACTTCCTTGGCTGTTAAATTTCATCTTTTGTCCTCTTTTACTAGTCCTAACTATTATCTATCCATGCTTTACTCTAATATCTGACTTATTTTATGTTATAAGTTATGACAAAGATCAACTTCTCTCTAAAAATATATGAAGCAAAATACAAAATTATCATTCGTATAAAATCCCCTAAGAGGGTGAACCATTTCCTACACTTTAAACATTAACAATTTAAGGCACATTGCCCTATGCAATAAGAGCGTTGACCTGTGCAACAGGATGGAATAAAGACATTACAATAAGCCCTGAGAAACTCTGAAACTAAAAAATCACTTCAATTCAGACAATATTCTCCTAAGAAACTCTGAAACTAAAGAATCATTAAATTCAAAGACTATTCTTCTTTGTAGAACATCACTTCAATTCAAATAATAATCTTTTTGGTAGAAAATGATGATGACAATTTGTGTTATCAATCTGTTGTGTTTGCAAATTTATATGTGATGTTGACTTGTCGCTTGTCAGTCCAAGCTTCTCACTCTGGTGGAATCTTGCTACAGCTAACTTCTGAAATTGATACATATTACATAGACATGGTACAAAATTTATAAGAGTTTAACAATGGTTTTAGGGCTTTAAAGTGCTTTTTTACTTTTTTACAAGTTTAGGGATTTGCATCTGGAACAGGACACCATGAAACGGAACACAACACTCTAGAAATTGAAACGTTACTGTTGCATGGCCCCTAGGTTACCATTCAAAATGAAACAACATATTTTCCATCTACAACAGTTGTTCAGCATTGCAGATGGGTTGTTGTCTAAAAAAAGGGGAAAAGTAGGGAGTTGGTTGCATTTCTTGCAACATAGCATTGTTGTCAATTGACTGGGCATTAATGTTGGGAATCTGATGAACAAATCAACACATCCACTCAAGATATCTTGTACATGACTGCAAATCTTGGACATAGAATTTTACCCTACCTAACTAAAGTATTTTCCTCACCTTACCTCTTTCAGGACCTTAGCATTTTGATGTATCCTATTCTCTATACCTTTCATTCACTAGACCTATCCATGACACAATGCTAGACATGATGGGAGCAAGTGTATCTTTCATCTTCTTCTCAAAATAAAAGAGTTCTTCTCAGACCTCCAATGGGTCGCAGCTTCACAAAAATCCCAATTGAACTGTTCATGATAGAATGGCCATCGTCGGGTATAATTTTGGGTCTGAAGAGGCGCACCAGGGTAAATTCAATAGAAAACTAATTAAGTGGAGATGAGGGTCAGTCAAGCACTTCATAGTGTTGTAAAAACTCTCTTAGCTTTATTAAGATCTAAAAAATGGTCATAAGTCCAATCTGTTTCAGCTGCTGGAGTGTTTAAAACCATATTTTTCTCCCAGTTGTCAAAATTGTTAAACAACGAGCATCTTTTAGTTATGCTCTTTATTATACCTTGATTTAGTAAATGCTCTACTGCCAGTACTATTTAGTAGTCACACTATGTTATTAACTATTTTTTAAGTAATTTGATAGACTGTGTGGTGCAGGAGCACCCAATCCACAGTGGCCTCCATAAGGCATTAACTGTTTACAGTTCATTTTGATGTTTCCAATAAGGTCCTATAAGACCATTTATATAATAAGGTCTGTTTGACCAATGCATGTTTAGTTAGTTTGTATCTAGGTTTAATTATAAGTCCCAAGGACACTTGTCAATCTGTAATCACAAGGTTGTTAGATAGTTAAAGGTTGTTAGTTGATTGTGATCTCCCAGCAGCTTGGATTTGTCTCCCAGATGCTTGGAGTCAATTCAGTACTACTGAGAGCAAGTAGATAAATACCCCAAGATCATCGAATGTAATGAATAAGGGTAATCAATCATGAAGTTGAGTTGTACAATTGTGAGAATAGAGCATCTGTATGCATTTCTGAAAGCGTAAATAATAAGGTCCTGTTTTGTGTTGTGCAACTTTCTGTTATTTGATCTCATTAGGTTTTCCTCTGTATAAATCGATTTGCTGTTTTGGGATTGAGATGGATTTCTCAATCCATTCCACTGGTTAGATTTCTTCGAAATCAGTGGAATGACTGTACATATCGATTTGTGCTTTCGTTTTGTGTTTTCTGTTTGTCCATTTCATACTTGCAGGATTGTGTACGGGATGCATTGACTAGATCCTAGCATTGTCATGTGCTAGGTTGGCAGGGTGAAGATCTGTGTTAGATTGGCAGAGGAATAGATCTGTGCAGTTGTGAAGTTATGGGGTTTGCAGAGGTTCAAATCGATTAAGTTTCGCGTTGTTTTACTGAATATGCATTTTGTGTGTATATCGCAAATGCATGTCAGATATACATTTCGTGTGTATATCGCAGCAATCTATTGAGTGTGTATGTCACAAAACATATCGGGAAGCATTGAGGCATTGTATGTCAAGATTGTAAGTAGTGAACATACATTGCGAATATACATTCTATGCGTATATCGCTAATGTATATCGGGTTCATTTCCTGTGTATCCCACAGTTGTAAGTCGTGAGTATCTCGCAGATGGTTATCGAGAATGTATGTAGTGAACATAAATTGTGAATGTGCAAGTGTATCGGCATACAAAGAAGTCAACATTCGGTCTCATCAAATGCATATCTGAATTGCATGTTGTGAATGTGCATCGCAAATGTACATCGGGTTCAGATACAAGGAAGTCAATGGTCAAATACATGTTCTGCAAAGCATATTCTGAATGCATCTTTCGAATGCATATTCAGGTTGCATGTTTCGAATGTATGTTGCGCATATGCATTGCATAGATACATTGAGTCAGGTGCAAGAGGCAACCAGCAGCACCGGTGAAGGAACCCGACGATCGCAAGTCAACTGAGGTATATGCAGGTTATTCTATCGGTGTATCAGGAGCACATACAAAGCGCTCACCGATGAGGAAGGTCACACCGAATGTATATGGCGATTGTATATCACCAAATGTATATCCTGAATGTACATTGAAGAATGTATCTCTCGGCAGATACAAAGTTGAAGACATACATTGGAGAGGGTTGTGATGTTAGAATAACAACTTCGAGGGTTGCCGATAGCATATGGTCTTGCCGATAGGCAAGTAAAGTTTAGACATACAAAGGGAAATGCAGGTCAAGGTGTTTGCTTCTGCATTATAGTGGTATCAGAGCTCAACAAAAAGTCTGGGCAGTTGTGTGTTGACTCAGTCACTAAGAAGACAGAAGTAGAAGAATTGAGAGGTTGACAAGATGCCTCTGAAAGGTAATGGTACTACCAGAGAGTTGTAGGAGTTGAAAGAAAAACATGCTAAAGAGATGAGGAAGACGAAAGAGCTTGCAGAAGCACTTCAAGCCAGGCTTGCAGCCTTGGAGACAAACCAAAAAAGAGAAGTGAAGACAGTGAATCAGAAAAAGAAGATGATGGTGAAGAATTAGAAGAGGTAGATGAAGATCTGAATCCTGAAGATCAGAGGTTTGCAAAACTATTAAAGGCAGTCCAGAATGACAAACCTAAGGTAAAGATTGATGTTCCAAAGTACACTGGAAGTTTGAATGAGGAAGAGTTACTTGATTGGATTGCTACATTAGATAGTCATTTTGAATGTGAGGAGGTTCCTAAGGAGCAGAAAGTAAAGATTGCAAAGACCAAATTGGGAGGTCATGCCTTAGTATGGTGGGATTACATACAATCAGAGAGGAGGAAGCAAGGTAAGTCAAAGATTTGTTCATGGGACAAGATGATAGCAAGGATCAAAGGTAAATTTTTACCCAAGGATTATGAAGTTCAAATGTTTAAGAAGCTTCAATTTTTAAGGCAAAAGGAAATGGATGTGAAGGCATATACTGATGAGTTTTACAAATTGAGTACGAGGTCTAGTCATCATGAGAATGAGGTTGAAAAGGTTGCTAGATACTTGGTTGGTTTGAGATTGAATATACAAGATGAATTAGTTTTGGCTAATCCTAGGAGTGTAGAAGACTGTTATCAAATGGCAATCAGGATTAGGAGAAGATGAAAAGGAGATAGAATAAGTCCATGAGGGGAAGAGGCATAAATATAAGGGGGAGAGGATCAGTCCCTACAACAAGACAAGTCAATGAGGATCAAGAAGAGACTAGTAAAGGACAAGAGCAGTCTGATTTCAGGGGTGGATGGAAGGGCACAAGAGGCAGATTTGGAGGTAGTAGATGTTCTAATGTTTTCACTGGGAGATGTTATCATTGTAATGAAATTAGTCATACAACATTCAAAAGTCCAGAAAGGCAAGGTTCATCATCAAGAGATGATAGGAAGAATGACAAGAGGGTTCAATATGTGCAAGAAGAGGAGGTAGGTGAAAGCGTTAACCTTCCAATGGGAAGTGCAGCCCAGATGAAGATGGAGAATCATTGATGCTAAGGAGAACAATCTTAAAGACATCCAAGGAGATAATACAACGGAGAGCTATTTTCAGGACCAATTGCAAAAGCAAAGGTAAAAAATGCAAGGTAGTAATAGATTTTGGTTCCACAAATAATATGGTATCTCAAGAAATGGTGGATAAGTTGAAACTAGAAAGGATTCCACGTCAAACCCCTTACAAAGCATCTTGGGTAAGTGATAGTCAATCAATTTTGGTATCTGAACAAGCATATGTTGATTTTTAGATTGGAGAATATCAAGATAGGGTTTTGTGTGACATATTGCCCATGGAATGTTGTCACCTACTTTTAGGTAGGCCATGGCAATTTGATAGGAGAGCATTGTATGATGGATACGCTAACACATACACCATCAAGAAAGATGGGAGGACTTTTATGATGACACCATTGTAGGAGGATGTTGAAGCAAAGAAGGCAGCCAAAATCATTTTGGTGGGAAATAAAGAGTTTGTGAAGCTCAATAATGAAAAGTCAAAGAAAGTTGAGGATACCTCAGGGAATAGAGCTGCCAAGGATCAAATTTTGAAGGCAATTTCAGTTTTGGATAATGGAGATCAGAAGGATCAGCAGAAGGTCAAAGAGCAGGTTTACATGCAGCTACAAGTTGATTGGAAAGAAGGTGATGCAATCATAGTAGGGACAATTGTTTGTCCTCTAGACCCAACCAGAATTGAAAGGCAAACATGTTCTACCATCGCAATAGTACAAGAAGCATTACCCAAGGTTTCCAATACAGGTGTTCAGAAAGATATGATAGTAAGACAGACTGGCAAGCAAAGGATAGGTATGAGAAGAGCCTACAATGTAGTCCAGAGATCATGGGGAAGACATGAGACAACAAAGTATACAGTTGGAGCAAGATAAAGACCTAACTCATGTGGCATGAATTCTTTTCACGGTGGGGTGTATGGTGCAGGAGCACCCAATCCATAGTGGCCTCCATAAGGCATTAACTATTTATAGTTCGTTTTGATGTTTCCAATAAGGTCCTATAAGACCATTTATATAATAAGGTCTGTTTGACCAATGCATGTTAAGTTAGTTTGTATCTAGGTTTAATTGTAAGTCCCAAGGACACTTGTCGATCTATAATCACAAGGTTGTTAGATAGTTAAAGGTTGTTAGTCGGTTGTGATCTCCTAGCCGCTTGGATTTGTCTCTCAACCGCTTGGAGTCAATTCAGTACTACTAAGAGCAAGTAGATAAATACCCCAAGATCATCGAATGTAATGAATAAGGGTAATCAATCGTGAAGTTGAGTTGTGCAATTGTGAGAACAGAGCATCTGTATGCATTTCTGAAAGCATAAATAACAAGGTCTTATTTTTTGTTGTGCAACTTTTTGTTATTTGATCCTCATTAGGTTTTCCTCTGTATAAATCGATTTGATGTTTTGGGATTGAGATGAATTTCTCAATCCATTCCACCAGTTAGATTTCTTTGAAATCGGTGGAATGACTATACATATCAATTTGTGCTTTCATTTTGTGTTTTCTGTTTGTCCATTTCATGCTTGTGGGATTGTGTACGGGATGCATTGACTAGATCCTAGCATTGTCATGTGCTAGGTTGGAAGGGTGAAGATCTGTGTTAGATTGGTGGAGTAATAGATCTGTTCAGTTGTGAAGTTATGGGGTTTGCAGAGGTTCAAATCGGTGAAGTTCTGTGTTGTTTTACTGAATATACATTTTGTGTGTATATCGCAAATGCATGTCGGATATACATTCCGTATGTATATCGCAACAGTCTATTGAGTGTGTATGTTGCAAAACATATTGGGAAGCATTAAGGCATTGTATGTCAAGATTATAAGCAGTGAACATACATTGCGAATATACATTCTATGCATATATCGCTAATGTATATCAGGTTCATTTTCTGTGTATCCCATAGTTGTAAGTCGTGAGTATCTCATAGATGGTTATTGAGAATGTATGTAGTGAACATACATTGTGAATGTGCAAGTGTATCAACATACAAAGGAGTCAACATTCGGTCTCATCAAATGCATATCTGAATTGCATGTTGTGAATGTGCATCGCAAATGTACATCGGGTTCAGATACAAGGAAGTCAACTGTCAAATACATGTTCTGCAAAGCATATTCTGAATGCATGTTTTGAATGCATCTTTCGAATGCATATTCGGGTTGCATGTTTCGAATGTATGTTGCACATATGCATTGCGTAGATACATTGAGTCAGGTGCAAGAGGCGACCGGCAGCACCGGTGAAGGAACCCGATGATCCAAGTCAACTGAGGTATATGCAGGTTGTTCTATCGATGTATCAGGAGCACATACAAAGTGCTCACCGACGAGGAAGGTCACACCGAATGTATATGGTGATTGTATATCACCAAATGTATATCCTGAATGTACATTGAAGAATGTATCTCTCGGCAAATACAAAGTTGAAGACATACATCGGAGAGAGTTGTGATGTTGGAATAACCACTTCGAGGGTTGCTGATAGGCACGTAAAGTGTAGACATACAAAGGGAAATGCAGGTCAGGGTGTTTGGCTCTGCATCACTATGACTATGCATACACATTTTGACTGTGAATATCTAACCTATAGCTTTGATGCAATATGTATATAGAAAAGCACTGTGACTGTGCATGCACATTTTGACTGTGAATATGTAACCTGTAGCTTTGATCCAATATGTATATAGAAAAACTTAAATCACATGTGTGTAAAGCAATGAACACAACCCTCACTTATGGATTAGTGTAATTATGTAATGAAAACTGACTACTGTCCTTTTTATGGATTGCTTGAAAGATACAAAGTTTGCATCATGACAATGCTTAGTGGGCATATTTGTTTAAGGGTACTTCAATGGATTTTTAGTTTACAACAGTCTCCAATATTAAGATTATACAGCAACTTTAATCTTATTGTTCAAATTCCAGATTTCTTTCGATTTTCAATATCAGATTTGTGAGGTTAGAACAACTACATTGTGTTTTCAGCAGGGCATGTAACAAAAATAGCATTGGGCACAGGGGAACTCCTGCCCGACCCACAAGGCTCCCAGCATGATCCAAGAATGGAAAATTATACCAACTTAATCTGCAAGGAAATTGCAGCAATAGGTTCTACTCATATGTTTTCTTTTTCCTTTTTGGACTTAAAAAGTGGTTCTACTATCCTTTTATTCATTATAAATGATCGACCCCAATCTGCAATAGTAGGTGATGTGGTATTCACGGTAAGGGTAGTGTCAACTGTCAATACATTTATCTTTTTTTTTTGTTTATTTATTATCATTTACAAATGTTTAAGTTTTTTGACCTTCAAGCAAATGCAACTCACAGGTGTAAAACTAAATATTAGAGGTGTTGTCCCAATTTGCAAGTTTCAGTCCTTATTTTTACAACACCTAACAACACTTAATTACAACAACATTCATAACATTTGGTAGAACCTGACACAATACGTCTCTTGTTAAACTAAAAGTAAAGCTTAAATCTAAATTTAAAATCTAAGAGTACAAAAGAACTTACGTAAGATCTAACTGAAAAAAAAAAAAACCTTAAAAAAGCTAAGTAATGTTTAACCTCTTACTTTCCATGTTTCAAATGGAATCACTTTTACGTTGAAAAATCCAATCTGCACCCATCACGTCTGGATAAGAATGGATTTGGACCATTGATTTCTGGATATGATCTTTCACGTTTGGAAATCAACACAGATCGAAATAGGATGTGGATATATGGTCAGCGTAGGAGTAGTGGAGGAAAAATTCTGCTTTGAGGCTGAGTATGGCCAGTGTGAGGCAAATTCGTGAGAGACAAGTTGAGAGTTTAGATGCACCTCAGATTTGGATCTGCAATAACGATGAGCAGCTATAAATGGCGATGAAGGCCTTTGAATCTGCAACCTCAAATTTTCAGTGGCCTCCAAGAGAATAACAACAATCTTTTGCCGTCCTTTACTATGAAGGACAGAGACAGAAGAAGAAATCCTGAAAGGTAGATCGATCAGATCAAATCTATGGTTAAAAAAGGACAGGGCAAGGAAAGGCGGGCAGATGGATTTTGGTTTGAAAAGAGATCAAACCAAAATCCCACAGATCCTTGGTGGTGCTGCCCTCAATCTTCGTTTGAGCTCTATCACAAACAGTCACAAGATAAGCTGAAACAATACAGAGGTAAAATACAAATGCCGAAAACAGATGTAAATATTAAGGGAACTTGGGTCGCGGTGTAGTGTTGTGAGTGACTGTGGGCGCCAAAATGTACAACAAGAGTGCTTTGATGATGATCGAGTGTTTTTGATAATGATCGAATGATAGAATTTCGAGAATAAAAACGACAACATGAGGCTACAATTGAGAAGTAATTTAAAATGATAAAGGATACACACATTTATATAGTTTTCATGAAAAATAATGGATGGCTGAGATTGAAAGGAAGTGAAATACGGTCAGGAATTCATGAGTCAATAAGCAAGAGAGAAATAACGAATCATATCCATAAATTAGGGATTTGAATAAGTTAACTAAAGAGTTGACTTCAAAATTTAAGGAAATTGATTTGAGATGACTAAGTTAACTCCCAAAATAGAAGAAATTGATTTGAGTTACATTCAAAAATTATGGAGATTGATTTGAGAACTCAAAGTCAGATTTGGAGAAGTGGAGAACAAATAGACATGTGTTGAATAAATAATAATATTTTATTATTATTATTTGTCATTCAAACATGTGTGAGAATAAGATATTTAGAGGAAATAAAATAGGATATTTGAATTGACTTAAAAAAAACAACGTGAGATTTGAGTTGAACAAATTTGAGATATTTAATCTAATTTGATTTGAGAAGTTAAATAAATTTTTGATTTATTTATATTATCACCAGAACACAAACCACTCTATCACAACTCATGAACTCAAATTCACCAATTCTTCAATATTGGCCAAACATTAGGTTGGCAAACTCAAATCCTCTAGTGATTTAACATTATCCTCTTTTTTAGATGAAAAATGTCATTATCGACAAAATGTTCCATTGTTGAACTTCTTTATCGACAAACATTACTCTTCACGAACCATAAGATAAAAAAATGCTTTGGTTGATGGGCATCTTTCATATCGGTAATATCGACTATCAGACAACTCCTTCATCGACAAACCAAGTGGTTAAATACAGGTTGGAGATTGTTCTGATGTGCTATTAAGTGATCTTCACATTGCATCTATTTATTAGGGATTCTACTCATCGACAAACTTTAAAGTTCATGAACCCTCAAAACGAGCGATGAGAGTTTAGGCAAACTTCTTTATCAACAAAAATATAACCATACAACATCGAACTTATGAGAAGACGAAGTCATCGCCCGATCAGGAGGTTTATGAACTTAAGAAATGACCACCAAAGAGATGGAAATGAAGACAAGTTCGTTAGGGTTAACATATGTAGATAAAGAACACATTTTTACCACCTTAGCCTATTATCGCCATATCGATGAGTTTGTGAATAGGCATACCCAACGATAAGGTTTGTGAAAACACAAAGTTGTAGACAAGAACACAAATAAGTTTTTACATAGAAGCTTTCACAAAGGTAAAAACCCAAGTTAGACTTAAGAAACATGAAAACAAAAACTTGGGTAACAGGTGGTAAATCCTATATATACTCACCCATCACTCTCATATGAGTATCTCATTTTCATTGTATGCTTTGTATTCTCTTGAGTTGAATACCATTTATTTGGCTCATATATGATTTTTGTATTTTCTTTCCTTTATTCATTTGCATTCATGGGTGGCTTTTCAGCTAAATATTATAATTATGTACAAGTTGTCTTTTTGGTGGGTTGTGCTAGTTAGTCACTTTATATTGTAAGCTACAAATTTGTCAACCATTATCAATATAAAAAATCAATGACACATTATTTATATGCATACATTGAGTTTACACATAAATACATTTGTACATGTGAATGTGAGTTGATTTAGGACAACATTCAAGTGACACAAGTTTACACTTTGAGAGTCTCTCTTCTAGAAGGTGAACCTTGGAGTAGTATATTTATACAATGTGATGAGATATTGTACATTATTTTTATATTTGATTAACATGGACATTACTTACTTTTGAGGATCATGATATACATGTATATATGTACATGTTCATATATTATACATATATTTGATCTATTTGATATGTTCATGGGTCATGTTTATTTACTTTTCACAATTATATATAGATCTTATACTTTACTGATTTGATATTAGATTCTAGATTAATTAACTAAACAATTTGTTACATTAGATTAGTTAACTAATTGATGATGATTGAATTTTATATTATTGATGTATGAAATTAAAATTAAAATTTGTATTTAAATCGATAAATTTAAATATTCACACTTATAAATATAAACTAATGTTTAATTACTTATTAATTTTATATCAAATTTAATTTATATCAATATTTAATTAATTGAGTGAAATCAAATATTGATACATACATATACATGTTTTATGTGTTTAATTCATAGAGTGAAATCAATATCTATCTTAACATCATATGTAGGTTTAGGAATCACATACATAACTACATGGACTTATGTCTTCTCATGACAATTTGTAGCATATATCTATGTCCAACTCCCCTTGTCACCTATAACATGCTATTAAAAGCATTATGTGGCACTACACTTTGCACTCCCAGGCTTCAAATTAAACTTAACATGGCATTAAAGTCAAGAAATGTCCTTTACAACCACATTTCATTTGACCATTTCTAGGAAATTTGTCATTACCCAATCAATTGATACTACACTTTGAGGATTTTGTGATTACCTATTAATTAGGTATTTTCATGTCTATTTCAAATGTATGATTAAGATATATGAAGTATTAATTACCTATGCTTAACTAATGAAGTATAGTTGAATTCAAGACAATATATTAATAAACATGAAAAAAAATTAGTGGGAATGTTAGGGGAAATTTTAGATGCCTTCTTACCAATTTAAATGTATGATTAAGATAACTAGCCTATTAATTATTTATTCTCAATTAATTAATGTTAGTGTGAATGAGGATATTACCTAACTAGTTTTTTCCCTTGTTGTGTGGATAATTCATATTATTTACCTATTTATTAGTTATATAATATTTACACACATAAATTCACATGTTAAGTTGGCTTAGTGAGCCTTCTAGATATTTCTAGTTGTTTCTAGTTGTTGATAGTTGTCTTATAGTTGTTATATCTTACACATCAACTAGTTAGCATCCTGACCTCTAGTTGTCACATGTAATAGGAATATGACACTTGTCACATGACTACAACTTCTTATCTTTCATTCTTGTCTTTATAAGCAAGGCACATCTCTTCATTTTGTAAGAAGGTTGGAGCTATAGTTCTCTCATACTGCTATTATGCCATTGGAGCATTTACATTATTCTCTCATAGTACTGTTATGTTGTACATTTCTTTTGCATTATAGTTTATTGATTCCAGTTCTTTCAATTTGATTTTGGGTTATATTCTTTTTCAAGATTCTAACATGGTATCAGAGCATGTTTTGGAAGAATAGATTAATATGTTGAGACTTTTGGGGCTACTAAGCTTTACTTGTAGGTTTCTTAAAACCTAGTATGATCTTCTCTTGCATCTTTGGATGATATTGAGAATCAAAAAAATTTGATGGAAATGTTATTGTAACCTTGTGATTTATTACTTGTATCTTTTCAAATCTGGTTGGTTGCAACTTTCTGGCTATCTTGGTAGTGTTTTTAGCTATTCCATTGTGTCAAGAAGGGTCAAAAAAGTCAGATCTGACTTTTGTTTTGTCCAAATCGGAGATGTGGAAGTGAAGTTGTGAACATGGATTTCTAGCCTAGATCCAGCAAACAACTTTTTTTTGTGGCATTTTCAAGCCAAATAGACATTACCAGTGTGTTCAGAGGGCCCAAAAACTCTAAGTACGATTGTAAATTTGTCCAAATCAGGCTCGGGCAAATTTGAAGCAAGATTTTTTTGCCTCCTAGGGAGGAGCCGTACGACCCATGTGCATGTGTACTTCTATAGGTTCTTTTTTTTTTTTGAAAAAAAAATAAAAAATTATAGTGCCGCTTTTGTAAAAATTATTTTTTGTAGAAAAAAAAAGAAATAAAAAAAATGTTTTAGATTTAAGGGGTGCGTGGGAAATTCCCTGTGCCCCTCTCTGCAGGGCAAGGTACCTGAGGGTACCTATGCATGCCATGGAAGGCCGCAGGCTCTCAGGCCCCACTAAGTCTGCGGGGGGTACCCATTGGGTACCGCCCTGCCACAGCTTTAAGTCGTGGTAGGTGCAGTCCCCTTTGGGCCTACCCTACTACATACAAGGAGGTAGGGGGTTAAAACCCCCTCCACTATATATATATATATATATATATATATATTTCTAAAATTTGCATAAAAAAAATACAGTTCGGTGGTGCTGTGTAATTTTTTTATTCTTGCATAAAAACATCTCTACAATCATACCAGACAGGCAGGCCATTTGGGCCTTAAAAAAATAATATTTTTTTTGCAACTAGATCCACCAATTCTGGCAGAAGATTTGGTAGTCTGTTGTTTTTAGCAAAGATTTTGGGCAATCCACCAGATTTAGCAGAGGTTTTGGTGACATCACCAAACTTAGCAGGCAATCTCCACATTTGGTAGAGGTTCCACATCTAGCAAAGCTCCTAATTTATCTAGCAGACATCTACAATTAGCAAAACTACTAGATTTTGGCAGTAGTTCTACCAAAGTTGGCAGGTAATTTTTTTTTCTTTTTGCTACCCCTCTCCGTTGGCAAGCATGATTTTGAAGGCAGATTTCAAAGGCTTGTAAATTGCTCATATCAACTCCTTTTTTAGAGATTTTTTTTTCTTATTTAGGCCAATTTTTCATGCTCTTCTCAGTGAAGCAATTAGATTTTGGTTTCAGACACTGGATTTTTTAAAATTTGCAGATTCTCACAGATGACATTACATAGTTCTCATTTTGGGAAATTCAAAGACTCATAACTTTTGCATATGACCTCAGATTGAGGTGATTCTTTTTTTAATGTGAATGATTTTTGAGTACTTTGCAGTAGTATTATTTTCCACACTTGGTTTGATTCCAAGATTGTACTTTGAGCATACACTCATTTGATTGAGAATTTGTAAAGCAATGAGATCAAGTCCACTAAGCATTTTTTGCTAGCGGCAATTGTACTCACACTAAATATAAAGTTTCAAATCATATTCACTTTGGGTTCCTTGATTGATTAAAAAGGGGGGTGTCTCTTGTGACTCTTATACACTCATTCTCTCTTTGAGTTTTATGGGGTTATTGTAATCATGAACTGAGATAAAGTTCCATTTTGGGGGGTTCATCATGGATCTCAGTATTTATTTGGACATCCTTTCGTTGTCAAGCTAACCTCAGAGAACTATTTGTCTTGGGAACAAGGGATAAAGAATCATTGTCTTGAACAAGATCTATTGCCCTATCTCCTTGGACTCATTCCTAAGCCAAGTGACAATTATCAGAAGAATGCATGGTTCAACAATAATGACATGGTATATGGACTAATAGGTCTTACTATTTCTAAGGATATTCTACATCACATAGAGCACTCTGAGTGCCCTTTCACTACTTGGACCATCATCCGACAGTTGTATGGAAACTTTGGATCTTCATCTAATAGTGATGTTTCCTTAGATGGCCAGGATCTTGTGGATGATACTGAGACTTATGTTGCCTCATCTTGTGTGGACACATTTTCATGTGATGATCAGTCTATTAATACCTCATCTATAGTACATGTTGCTACATCAGAGTTCAGTGATGCTTCTTTGAGAGCTTCCAGTGATTCTTTGCAGCAAGATCATATTATTCTTCCTAATCCACCTCATTGGGATTCCTATCTTGCAGACATATCATATTTATTTTTGGATTCTCACATTGATGATTTGGAGGAGACATTTAATGGGTTAACTCTCCTCTTTGATGACAATGTTGTCATCACATCTTCAGCGTTTTCAGATGTAGCCTACTATCCTTCCTCTCTTGGTTCTACTTATTTGATTAGGTAGTCAATTCCTGATTTGGAGAAGATATCTCTTTCCGACATGAGGACACTCGAGTTGTATTCTAAGGAACACATATTGATTTGGATTCCCTTTTCATCCATGTTTTGGGAGTTGCTTCTACATCAACCATTGGAGTTGTTTCTTCCTAAGGGAAAAATGTCATTTGTCACAAATGGATCGTCTTCAGTATTAATATATGGGCATCCTCTATTGGCATAGGAGCTACTTCATTGTGGGGGGGTTTCTTAGTCTCTATCACTCTCTCTATTCTGGGGGGTGTCTTCTCTATTATGGTCTTATGGGGGGACTTTTTCCTCATAAGGGGTTTTGTTCTTCTCGTATTATAGAGAGCATTTTATTTTTCTCTCTTTTGGGGAGGAGTTTTGTCCGACTGAGTTTTCTCCTTTTCTCCATTTGTGAGAGATTTTTGTGTACATGGTACCTAACATGGCCTTGTAGTCAGGACCCATTCTCGCATTCTTGCTTTAGTCAACTTCTCCCTAATTTTCACTTAAGGGGGGGTGTTAGTGTGAATAGGGATATTACCTAACTAGTTTTTTCCCTTGTGTGGATAATTCATATTATTTAACTATTTATTAGTTAAATAATATTCACACATATTCACATGTTAAGTTGACTTAGTGAGCCTTCTATATATTTCTAGTTGTTTCAGTTGTTGATAGTTGTTGACAATTGTCTTATAGTTGTCATATCCTACACATCAACTAGTTGGCATCTTGACCTCTACTTGTCACATGTAATAGGAATATGACACTTGTCACATGTGACTACAACTTCTTATCTTTCATTCTTGTCTTTATAAGCAAGGCATGCCTCTTCATTATGTAAGAAGGTTGGAGCTATAGTTCTCTCATAATGCTATTATGCCATTGGAGCATTTACATTATTCTCTCATAGTATTGTTATGTTGTTCATTTCTTTTGCATTTTGATTTTGGGTTATATTATTTTTCAAGATTCTAACAATTAAAAGTAGAATAAATTTGACATTATTGTATTAGGAAACATGATATATTATTTTTTTAGTGTTAATATTAGGTTTAATCAAGGAACATGAATTTTTTTAGTGTGAATATTACCTAGGGATGCTTTTGCATATACCTATAGGAGGATAGATTCAATAATCTATTGTTTTGTTATGGTTCAATAGAAGTTTTTAAAATATTATTGAGTTATAAGAATTAGGGATATAGTTTTTGAGAGAAAAGTAAATATTGATACAATGCATCCCCATAATCATTCAAGGGTTATATTGTATATTTTTATATCAAATGTTCATCACTAAAATAAATAATGTGTGTTGGAAATATGTAGCCATAAAGACTAATTCATCATAACCCAATAAGAGATTAATGTGCAAAAATAACTAGACATCCACATGTAAAAGAAATAGACAATCATACCATCGATGGTGACACAAAATATATCCTTGAAAAACCCTCATAGAGGGAAAATCCTAGCCTCCAAAAGCATCCATCTCTCATGTATTATTAAATAATAAAGATTATATTACATATGCAGAGATCACCTTTGGAACATCAAGCTCTCTACCTGCACTCCATGTGAACAAGTATGTAACCATACATCAAATTCCATGCTTCAAACCCTCACAAATGCAACCTACAAGAGATTCTCAAACAAGCTAAACCCAATAAAAGGCAACATGCCTTCACCTCACTCTCTACAACTACCTGTGTGTTTTCTTTTATAGACAGAAGCTCACACAAATACAACATGTGGTATGGTAAAACCATCTTCCTCAAAACCATAAGCCTACAAAACTATTGACCCCCATATTTGATTATTGGTACTAAGTTTTTCCAAATAATCAAATAATTAATAAATAATTGATCCAATGTTACATACAATGATAACAAGTGGCACCACATAAATATCCAATGTGGCTAAACACATCACTTATGATGCACCATAAATAAATATTTATTTTACATAATAAAATAATACCAATGTTATGCAAGTTGTACAACACACCTACTCCAACATTCTCCCTCTTGTTGTATACATTGCATAAGGGATCAACAAGTAAACTCAAAACATCAAGGGAAACCATCCATATGCCAAACATGTAACATATAACCATCCATGTGCTCCAAGATACCTGCAACAATAATCAAGGTGTCCACCATCTCAAACAAGAATCCCCCCAACCTCCATCTAGCCAAACCATGAAGGATAACAAATAGGCTCAAGTAGCTGATAAGAATCGATCACCATAGTTGAAATAGCAACCACAGCTAATTAATAATGCATCAACTAACCATACCTCCAAACCAAGGTATACAAAAGCTAACAAGTAGACCTTATTCTAACAACATATCCAACTCAAATCACAATGATAACAAGTCCCTGTGTATACTCAATCCTACATAAAGAAGTCCTCCAAGGTAACAACACAAAGCATATGATAACAAACCTCAAGACCCTCCATCCCGCAACATAATCAACACATCCAACAAAGGAATCATATACATCCTAAAAATCCCACTGCATGAGTAAATGTCAAATCTGAAAATAGATCAAGGCATCCAAAGATCCACTAATAGCACTCACATAGAAGAAGTGGTTAAATCCTCTATCACATAGTGTCAAAGAACACACACATAGATATGTAAAATCTGCAAACTAAATAGTTGCAACATAACTCCCTCCTCAAGTCCATATCTCTCCCAAATCCTCCACATCATAAGAGAAAGAAGTCAAAGACACTCAAAAGCTCCATACACATCTCAACTCCAATGTCATGTGAACACAAACATCTAGGAAGAAGAATAAGACCAATAAGAGAGAACCTGCAAATCATAACCATGTCCTTCTATCCACACTAATGTGATATAGCTGTGAAAAGTATGATCTCCTTTACAACCCCAAAACAAGAAGTCTCCTCAACATCTAATAAAAAGATGCAATCCTCTCAAACCAAAAGGTAGATCAAACTCATAACCATCCTAAAGTAGGAATAATCCCAAAGCCACTAACCATCTCCATTACACACAATGATCCCATAACAATTCAAGATCAAACATAATGAGATAACTAATCATAACCATGCATCTACCCCTCAAACAAGTCCTCACAACCATAATCCATAGCTCAAGACTCAAGCATGAGAAGATAAGATACAAAGAAAAGATTGCATTTGAATAATAGGTGAGCATACCTATCAAATCATTCATCATTGAGTGGACCAAGAGTGGGGATGAGATTGCTCCTCCAAGATGCATCAAGCCTCAAATACTCTCTCCAAGAACAATCTCCTCAACAAGTCCATGTTGAACTCATATCCAACCAAGGTGTAGGCTCTTCGGTCTTGCTACTGAAATCCTCATCAAAGAGTAACCATCTCAACACATGTCTCTAATCCCAAAAGAACCCAAACCTCACCTAAATCTCCAAGTATCCATGAGTACCTCCACGATCAATCCATGCTAAACTCCAAGTGAAAAACTACATCATCATGAAGCTCCCAAGCTCATGACCAATGTACCCAATACCAAGAGAACCATCAAGATCATAGTCAAATCTCCCATTGCACGTCTGCATAACCTAGGCACACATCATGACATCATGATCTAATCATCTCCTCAAAATAAGATCACATGCACTAATGCACACATCATATCATAGCAGAACCTGTATCATGCCAACACTCTAATCTGGAATCAAGAGTAAACCATGACACAATACTAACCATCCTATAAGCAAGGATCACCTGTCAAAACTGACAAACCATAACCAACACCTCAACCAAAGACTCCAAGAGTCCTACATGGTACCAAGATGTCAACATCTCCAAATAACATGAAGATAACCATATCCTACCAACTGAAGTGTATTTGGGAGAGATATGGACTTGAGGAGAGAGTTATGTTGCAACTATTTAGTCCATCTGGAGGACTACTGGGTGAATTGTACTAATGATATTAAGGTTCACAAGAGGTCCTATTCATGCATGACCATGTCACAAATGAGGATGTATCAAATTACCATGGTGCCTAGAGGATTGCAAGATAATGGTGAAACAATAGACCCTTCATGCAAGGCTAACAAGGTATTTGATTAGCATTTTCTAATTCATGATTAGACTTCAAGAGAATTTAAGAATCTGGAATCTAGAACCTCTACAATGATTAAAAGGAGTAAGAAGTGGCTTAAGGAAGCATTGAATAATTTTCAAGAAGAAATCCACCTTATCAAAGTAGTAATGATGGTAGGTGATGAAGAAGAAGAAGAGAAAGAGGAGGAAGAAGTAAGGCTAGTACAGAAAAAGGAAGTCCCCCAAGTTGAAGTTTGTGTGTTCAAGTTTGAATTAGCTAGAATAAGGGTAGAATCAAGGTATGGATGTCTCTCAACCATCACAATGCTCCTTCTAAAACCCCTTCTCAAGCTATACAGGCAAAACTTACTCAAATCAATGAGCATGTACCTTCTTCAGAAGAATTTTTCAAATCATCATATCAATCTCCCAAAAAAAATTGCCTATTATCACTCAACTCCTAAACCCTCCATTTGTTATCCCTCCAATGTATTTTTTAGAGAAAACTCCTATTTAGTCTTCTGAGAAGATTCCTTTTGTATCTCTCAATAAATATCCAACTCCTTCCAAAGTTCATACCCCATCTCTTTTCCAAATGATCATTTGACAAACCATAGTAGCCTCAAGACAATATTGTCATGCCACTTTTTTTTTCGAGTGATCACGACATGAGAAACCACATGTCATGCCCACATTTCCCATGTGGTCATGACATGAACCAACAAAAAAAATCTCCCCCTAACCCTAATTCCCCATCGCACAAGGAAGGGAAGGAAGACAAGGCATGGATGAAACATCCAAGACGCCTTGTCAAAGAAGCAACCCAAGGGGATAAAAACATTAATAGATGAAAAGCCACAAACAAGAAAGAAAAGATAATTCAACCCCAAGCAACCAAGATGGACTGAATCATTCAAGCAAAAGTGATATGATTCTGACCTTTTAAGCAGCAAGAGCATTAGGGGAACTCTCGACAAGGCTAGGATCCAAAACTAAGACATACCTTGACAACAACTTAAGTGAGAGGGTTCCATCAACCAGCCTAAACAATACAAACCTTACAGATATACATAACAATACTTATTTTCCTATACAACATTAGACATAGATAAATACTAATTATTTTTTCTTTACATCAATAGAGACAATTTAACAATAATGCTTTTTTGCTTTGCATCATTAAAGATAAAATAGAAATAATGCCCCTTTTATTTTTGCTACATCAATAGAGGTAAAAATACCTTAATTTACTTTCCTATACTCCAATAGATTTAAATAAACATTACGTATTTCCTGAGTACATCAAGAAGCCAATATACATTAATTATTCTCCCACACAACAATAGAAGTAATAACCAGTAATTAATTTCATGAGTATGCCAAAAGGATAAATATACATCTATTATTTTTCTATGCATCAATAGGTTAACAAACAATGTTTAATCCTCCTAAGCATGTCCAAAAGATAAATATACATTTAATACTTTTCTTTACATGAATAGAGTAAATAACCAATGAATACTTTCCTAAGTATTCCCAAAGGATAAATATACATCTATTATTTCTCTATACATCAATAGAATAAATTAACAATAATCATTTATCTGAAAGCATCAAGAGACAATATATCAATAATGATTTTTTTTTGGCTTGCATCAATAGAGATAAAATGACAATAGTGATATTTGCTAATGGAAGAAGACCATGATTCTGCCAAGACCGCAATAGAGTTCGCCATGATGAAGACCAAGGGGGATGATGCTCTCCTCCCAACCATATTGCCATCGTCGGATGCAATAGATGTCTATTGCACCCTAGGCAACCCCTGAGCTACAGAGAGAGGAAAACAAGGAACCACCACTAGTATGACCACACACACTACAAGGGCCTCAAGAAAGACACTGGGGTCAGCCAACAAGGGTATTCATGTGCATCACACACAACTATCTCAACACCAAGGGGCACAGAAGTAGTAGTACTCAACGCACAACACTCAACACAATTACAATAAATACAGTTCCAATACATAAAACTCCATAAGGTCACTCATTACTCAAGGACAGGAGATAGAAGGTAGTATGAACATAAGAGGGATGATGCTAATCTAATTTTATGCTTAAGTGGACAGGCCACGACTTAGTTCAACATTATATATAAAACAAAATATCACCTAGGTAATCACAAGATTATGTGCTATAAAATTCAAGCTCTAATGTATAGCCTTTTCAAAGGAATCACATACAAAAAAAAATTTATACCATCATTACAAACCTAATTAAAAGATTACAATCATATGAAAAGTTCAAAGAATTACCTAGGACTTTAAATTTCATTATTACAACCCTAATATAATGATTACAATCATTATGAAACACTAACTATACTCAACCGCTAATTTATTTAAAAATATACTTAACCATAATATATTTATTGGTCTATACCTATGCATTATAAAGTAAGAGCACTAAATAGTTTTATCACGAACCGTTGAAAAAAAATAGATCTATGAGACTTATCAGAAAGTCCATTGAAAAGCTCAAATTCTTAAAACAATATCCCCAACCAATAACAAAGAGTTGATATTAAAACAACCATTAATAAAAGTTTCTCCAGTTGAAAACTAGGCAGAGTCTGAGTGTGACGGCCACAGAAAGTGGTCTACAGGCCAGGGAAGGAGAAATGTGTACATCTAAGCCCAAGGTTTAAATATGCTTCACCTGTCTTGCACCTCCCTCCTTGCCTTCTTTTTTTTTTCTTCTTTCATCACGAGGACTCCCTTTCTCCCTCTGTTGATGCGTCCCACCGTCTGCCCCTCTCTCCCCCCAAAACCTTCCACTTACAAGACTAGGTTACTTTTCCTTGCCATTCGATATCACATTCACCAGTTTAGATCTACCCTTTTATCGATTATCCCCATTTCAAATCCAATGGTTGGGATTGGCCAAGGCTAATCTTGAAGAAGAATCCTTGGTTCGTATCATGGATCCTTTTTTTTTGCTACCACCCCACCAATTTCCTAAAAAGTTCATATATACAAAAGGAGAGCATTTGGACCACCCACAAATTCATATCTCATGATATAAAATTGAGTGTATAAGTCTACGGAACAAGCTTTACACCGTCCTCTTGATAAAGAAAATTTACCTAATTCCATACATGATAGTCCATCCTCCCTATAAACTAATTTAAAACTTAATTAAATTAATCATATACTTTGATTGTCGTATAGAATACTTTGAAGATAAACAGTGTCAAACATACACATATATAGTACTAACATGAAGTAAAGAATTTTCACTATAAAATAAAACAAACACATAGAAGTTTTAAAAAAACTTATCATAAGAAAGGAGAGATCTTAGACATTAGACAATAGTCTAAATAAGTATAGGTTTAAGATAACAATTAAATAATTAAATAATAAATAAATGAATAAATAAATAAATATATATATATATATATATATATATATATATATATATATATATATATATATATATGGCTTTTATATAATTTACTTATACTAAGGTATGATATAGTGTTTAACATAGTTTCCCCATACTAGAATATGTCCTAACATTTTAAAGGACATCATAGAATAGATAGTTATCATAAAACGAATTGCTTGCCAAGCAAGATCACAATCGATTTGGAGAAATTGAAACCAAGAATAGGACTATGATGTCATAAAATATATATGGCTGATATATAGTACACTTATATGAAGGTATGTTATAGTATTTTTAAAGGCGGCATTAAATAAACAATGTTCATGGGACGAATTGCTAGATAAACAAGACTAACTATACTTGAGCCCAGCATGCCAATCATTACCAAAAGAAGTAACGAGTAACTCCAAACTATCCTCTACATTTAGAAGGGAAATTCGAGAAAACATACATTAACATGTAACGAATGCTCTATGAAGGTAGTTGACTATTTCAACTTCACCTTAAAAACACAAAGGATAACACAAGATTCCACTGGAAACTTATCATCGAACAAAGATGTGAAAGAGACTCAAGGCAACTATACGCATGTACAAGGCACAACACATAACAGGTTTACACACAACACATGGGTTCAAGACTCTTAGATGGTTTCGGTTAGAGGAAATAGAATGAACATAGGAGCAATTCTTCTATCCGAAGCCAGATAGGGTGGCTTAAGAGACTGACAAACCTCATGAACACAAGGTAAATTTTTGATCATAGGACTAGGTAAGGTGAGGTGGTCTAGTTGTTAATTGATTCCATGTCTCCTCCTTCACATCCACCCATTGGTCAACACCTGTAAAAATAATATCCTGCACACTCAAAAACATCACATCAAACCCAACGGTGGAGATCATAGCCGAAGCAACATATAATGACCAATGAGGACACATAATCTAGTTAGGTTCATATTCATCATACAATTGCATCACAAATTAATCAACTCATTCTATCATTTACTCTAGAACTTCAAAATGAATCAGTACGTACCAATGAGATAAGGGTAGGCCTTACATACTACCCCCTAGGACATGACTTACTTTGGGAAGTCATCAAGAGGAGAATAGAAGCATCCCCCTAAACTTCTTTGCACCAGATGAGGTAAGTATAGAAGATAACACATGCAATAAGGAACTCAAGAGAATATAAAGCATGATAAACTAACTATGATAAAAGCATAATTATTTTCACAAGACCCATCATATTGATTGAACTCAACACAAGAATTTTCATGATCATCAACCATTTGCACACGTGTGTAAAGGAACTCACACATTGCACAACATGTTTATAAACAAAACCATCAACTTGTATGCAAATAGGTTAAATGTAGATCTTACAACTAAATAACTATTTTCATTCATACACATCACAGTGATAACAACACAAGGTTCACATATAGGTTTGGAGTGATGCCATAGTCTTGACGTAGAACCAAGTAACTAGATATCTGTTCTATGTATCCAAAGATCCAAGAACCGAGTGGAATGATGGCCTCGAGGCCACGTGCTTGGGGGCCTCACCATACATTCTCGCAATGACCTACCTCTTGTTTGTATAAGGGGTTTAGCCTCCAAGAGATAGCCAACATAAGAACAAGATCACTAGAAAGGTAAGTGGATAATGACCAACCCATATTAGTCCACACCTACCCCCATCCTCATAAGTTTCCCCACCTTTGCGTCCTTATATACACTCCACCAGAGGTCGCTCCATCAACATGGCGAGAAGAACAACACAACACAAGACCAACACTAGAAAATAGAAAGAACCTAGCTTAGCCAACACAGATTTCTAGAAAAGTCAAAAGGAGAAGTTTCCATAACCAAATTAAAATAAATAAATAAATAATTGCGCGCAAATTCAACATTAAAACAATGTAACCATAAGAGTCACGAGAAAAAGGAAGAATCAAAGATTGTGGCTAAGCGACTTTCAGACAGGATAAAATAACATGGCTGGTCCACACAACCAAGATACAAAAAGGTCACCAAACAACTGAAAAAAATAATCACAATCCAAGAAAGTGCACATTACATCACTATGTGACCAACATCAAGTCACCAATAAGGAAGGGGGGAAACACGGTCACTACATGTGTTATGCAAACACAACCAATTCATTAACATCATGTAGGTAAGTATTATCAATGCACCTTCACGTACTCTTACATGGAATCGTGCCCTTCTCAAAGGTAACACATCATCAGTATAGTACATTGTGCCCTTCTCAAAGGTACACATCATCATCATAATGTAAATGTCTCTAGGATGCTACACATCCACTCAAATAAGATACCAAGGGTAAGAATAAGCCTACACAAAGTAGCATGGGCTCAAGAAAATCACATGCCCATACCAAACCATAACTAAGATCCCAAGCCAAATGTCAATAGTATCGTGAAGGAAACAAAGCATGATAGGATGGCATTATGGGCCTCTCAAAGGTCCATTCACTAAGGAGAAGTAGGACGTACTCTGGCATAGGAAGGTATGGTTGGTTGGGTAATCCCAAACCAATGCCACAACATGTCGCCATAGCTTCCTAAGTTCTTCCTCTCCACTACTTAACTCCACACATGGAAGGTCTCCAACTCCAAGATTGGACCTTACAGGGTATACAAACAAGCAATCACACAAGAATGACCTCACCATACTTGTAGTTATACACTCAACCCATGGATGAATACCTAGTATCGCAGCTCATGAGTACACAACGCATGTACGGGGTGATCACAACACATAGCAAGCATGCTCATAATAGGTATTCACATCCACAAGGTAACACATAACACAATTCTCCTTTACCATTCATTACTTAGTGAAGAAAAACAACTTTCATACAAAAGGTCACATAATTATTTACCATAAGGATATATAAGGAATCTACAAAACCTCATTTAAAATTAACCTTTATGAGGCCTAAA
This sequence comes from Cunninghamia lanceolata, assembly GCA_027924645.1. Taxonomy (NCBI): domain Eukaryota; kingdom Viridiplantae; phylum Streptophyta; class Pinopsida; order Cupressales; family Cupressaceae; genus Cunninghamia; species Cunninghamia lanceolata. The sequence continues at coordinate 1,378,551 of BSBN01000921.1, forward strand.
AATAATCTAACTATAACTTTGCATTCAAAGACAAGGCAATACACCTCAAACCAGTATACCAACTTACTAGCATTTGCATAAAAGCCATAATTGAATCAAAGCAACATTATTTCAACTCACAAGATAGTGTCTCACAACACCTCACACATCATGGAGTTTTCTAAAAGCCATACATACTACATATGATTTAGAAATGATATCTATACTTCTCTAACAACAAGCTTGCAAAGAAGAGGTATATCCCAAGAAGAATCTAAGTATAAGTTTAAGTCCTTACTTTAGTATTTTACCTAAATATGCCCAAACATTATCTCCACACAAGTATGTGCAACTTGTTATTGAATTCACATAAGAAAAAGGTTATAAAATGCAAATTGCCCCTTATGGAAGTGCTTTACAAAAATAGTCCCAAGCACACAATGCACCCATGTATCATTTCGAGAACATAATTCATTTCTTAGCAATTACCATGCGTAAGACTCATTTTCACCTCTCTCTTTCTTAATATTTCACAATTAATACAAGACATAAAAGGAAATCACACACACACTGATATGCACTCATAAAAGTCAAGGTAGGATTCATTTCAAACAAGTATTCCTAGTCCACAACCCAAGAAGACAATACGATTTCCAAAAGATAAAGAGGGTTAAGAATCAAGAAAGTATGCAATCCTTACAGTATGTTATAAGTACGCAAAGTACAAAAGGTAGGGATCAATCAAACAAGCACTAAGAATTCATTATTCTTTCAAAGAACAAAATGGTACTCCATTCACAACCAAAGGCATAACAAACAACAAGATGCAACACTTGCCTATCTATTCCAATGATGTCACCCTCTAATCCCCAAACACATAGAGAACATATCAGGGAACAACTCCACACTCAACAACTTACAGAAGGGAAAGGAAGAGCCCAACGCAACCTTCACAATCTAGACCAACCTACTCAAGAGGAGAATCGATAAGGAGGAACACAAACACCACAAAACACAAGCGGAAGACTTTGATAATCGTGTGACAAAGCCACCATGACGACAAACAAGAGGATGGATATTCCTCCAGGATGAAGGTTGGCTTACAACCCACAACCTCACTCTCTCACAACCACACAGAGTAGGTCAAGGGTCATGCCACTCTCAAACCACTCCATGTTGGCCCAATCAAACATGTCATACCCCAGAGCTCCCAATGTAGAAATATGGGCTCTGATACCAAATGTCATGCCACTTTTTTTTTCAAGTGGCCACGACACGAGAAACCACATCATGCCCACATTTTCCATGTGGTCATGACATGAACCACCAAAAAAAATCTCCCCCTAACCCTAATTCCCCATCGCACAAGGCAGGGAAGGAAGACAAGGCATGGATGAAACATCCAAGACGCCTTGTCAAAGAAGCAACCCAAGGGGATAAAAACATTAATAGATGAAAAGCCAAAAACAAGCAAGAAAAGATAATTCAACCCCCAAGTAACCAAGATGGACTGAATCATTCAAGCAAAAGTGATATGATTCTGACCTTTCAAGCAGCAAGAGCATTAGGGGAACTCTCGACAAGGCTAGGATCCAAAACTAAGACATACCTTGACAACAACTTAAGTGAGAGGGTTCCGTCAACTAGCCTAAACAATACAAACCTTACAGATATACCTAACAATACTTATTTTCCTATACAACATTAGACATAGATAAATACTAATTATTTTTGCTTTACATCAATAGGGACAATTTAACAATAATGCTTTTTTGCTTTGCATCATTAAAGATAAAATAGAAATAATGCCCCTTTTATTTTTGCTACATCAATAGAGGTAAAAATACCTTAATTTACTTTCCTATACTCCAATAGATTTAAATAAACATTACGTATTTCCTGAGTACATCAAGAAGCCAATATACATTAATTATTCTCCCACACAACAATAGAAGTAATAACCAGTAATTAATTTCCTGAGTATGCCAAAAGGATAAATATACATCTATTATTTTTCTATGCATCAATAGGTTAACAAACAACGTTTAATCCTCCTAAACATGTCCAAAAGATAAATATACATTTAATACTTTTCTTTACATGAATAGAGTAAATAACCAATGAATACTTTCCTATGTATGCCAAAAGGATAAATATACATCTATTATTTTTCTATGCATTGATAGGTTAACAAACAATGTTTAATTCTCCTAAGCATGTCCAAAAGATAAATATACATTTAATACTTTTCTTTACATAAATAGAGTAAATAATCAATGAATACTTTCCTAAGTATTCCCAAAGGATAAATATACATCTATTATTTCTCTATACATCAATAGAATAAATTAACAATAATCATTTCTCTGAAAGCATCAAGAGAAAATATATCAGTAATGATTTTTTTTTGGCTTGCATCAATAGAGATAAAATGACAATAGTGATATTTTCTAATGGAAGAAGACCATGATTCTGCCATGACTGCAATAGAGTTTGCCATGACGAGGACCAAGGGGGATGATGCTCTCCTCCCAACCATATTGCCATCGTCGGATGCAATAGATGTCTATTGCACCCTAGGCAACCCCCAAGCTACGGAGAGAGGAAAACAAGGAACCACCACTAGTATGACCACACACACTACAAGGACCTCAAGCAAGACACTAAGATCAACCAACAAGGGTATTCATGTGCATCACACACAACTATCTCAATACCAAGGGAAACGGCAGAAGTAGTAGTACTCGACGCACAACACTCAACACAATTACAATAAATACAGTTCCATTACATAAAACTCCATAAGGTCACTCATTACTCAAGGACAGGAGACATAAGGTAGTATGAACATAAGAGGGACGATGCTAATCTAATTTTATGCTTAAGTGGGTAAGCCATGACTTAGTTCAACATTATATATAAAACAAAATATACCTAGGTAATCACAAGATTATCTGCTATAAAATTCAAGCTCTAAAGTATACCCTTTTCAAAGGAATTACATATGAATTTTTTTTATACCATCATTACAAACCTAATTAAAAGATTACAATCATATGAAAAGTTCAAAGAATTACCTAGGACTTTAAATTTCATTATTACAACCCTAATATAATGATTACAATAATTATGAAACACTAACTATACTCAACCGCTAATTTATTTAAAAATATACTTAACCATAATATATTTATTGGTCTATACCTATGCATTATAAAGTAAGAGCACTAAATATTTTTATCACAAACCATTAAAAAAAATAGATCTATGAGACTTATCAAAAAGTCCATTAAAAAGCTCAAATTCTTAAAACAATATCCCCAGCTAATAACAGAGAGTTGATATTAAAACAACCATTGATAAAAGTTTCTCCAGTTGAAAACTAGGCAGAGTCTAAGTCTGACGGCCACAGAAAGTGGTCTTCAGGCCAAGGAAGGAGAAATGTCTACATCTGAGCCCAAGTTTTAAATATGTGGATGAATATCTAGAGGCCACTGTCAAGGACAAGGAGACTACGCCTACCTAGGGACAACAAACCCTTTGAAGGGGCTGATTCTCCCAAGTAGAAGTCAGATGAGACAATACAAATTCTTTTTTTTTATAGAGGCATTAACACTGCAAGAATGACACTACACCCATCTCTCAACCCTGCTTGCTACGCTCAAGCAAAACAGAGGAGGCATTAAACAAAATCAGTACAGAGCATTATAGGGGGGGTTCGCAGTTCAAGCAAATGAACACACAGGGCAATAGCTACACCCAAAAGAACATTTTTGTTTTTCTTTATTTATCTCCGTTGCATCATCCTACTATTTACTGTGCTCCATTTACCTTGTTTCATTTTCTATTGTTTTTATCTACCTTTGCTTACATAAACAATAGTCAAATTGTAGTCTACAGAAATCTTTATGGTTTGTTTTCATGCCTCCATTTAGGTAGATGCCCATAACAGAGGTGTTTGTTTTTATTTAGAGGCATAGAAGAAAGGTAAAATAGGAGAATAGCTCCCCGTTGGATGTGAGCACTCCCATGGGTTTTGAGGTTGAAGGTCGTTGCTCAGCAATGATGAGGTCGTTGTGCAGCAAGGAGGGGTTGTGCCCATGTTTAGAAGGCCATGGCCTAAGAAGAAAGGTCATGAGCCTTGAAAAACAAAAAAAATAGAGGCCCCAACAAAGGATGCAAGCCTATGCCATGAAGTTGTGGCCAGATGGGACCCATGAACCCCTCCTAAGCCCCTGCCATGGATGCACAGTAACACCCATTCTAAGACACCTCCCACAGAAGCTCCACCTATCTTGCACCTCCCTCCTTGCCTTTTTTTTTTCTTCTTTCATCACGAGGACTCCCTTTCTCCCTCTGTCGATGCATCCCACCGTCTGCCCCTCTCTCCCCCCAAAACCTTCCACTTACAAGACTAGGTTACTTTTCCTCACCATTCGATATCCCATTCAACGGTTTGGATCTGCCCTCCTATCAATCATCCCTATTTCAAATCCAATGGTTGGGATTGGCCAAGGCTAATCTCGAAGAAGAATCCTTGGTTCGTATCATGGATCCTTTTTTTTTTTGCTACCACCCCACCAATTTCTTAAAAAGGTCATATATACAAAAGGAGAGCATTTGGACCACCCACAAATTCATATCTCATGTTGATATAAAAACGAGTGTATAAGTCTACGGAACAAGCTTTACACCGTCCTCTTGATAAAGAAAATTTACCTAATTCCATACATGATAGTCCATCCTCCCTATAAACTAATTTAAAACTTAATTAAATTAATCATATACTTTGATTGTCTTATAGAATACTTTGAAGATAAACAGTGTCAAACATACACATATATAGTACTAACATGAAGTAAAGAATTTTCACTGTAAAATAAAATAAACACATAGAAGTTTTTTAAAAAAATGTATCAAAAGAAAGGAGAGATCTTAGACATTAGACAATAGTCTAAATAAGTATAGGGTTAAGATACCAATTAAATAATTAAATAATATATATATATATATATATATATGGCTTTTATATAATTTACTTATACTAAGGTATGATATAGTGTTTAACATAGTTTCCCCATACTAGAATATGTCCTAACATTTCAAAGGACATCATAGAATAGATAGTTATCATAAAATGAATTGCTTGCCAAGCAAGATCACAATCAATTTGGAGAAACTGACTCCAAGCATAGGACTACGATGTCATAAAATATATATGGCTGATATATAGTACACTTATTATGAAGGTATGTTATAGTATTTTTAAAGGCACCATTAAATAAACAATGGTCATGGGACGAATTGCTAGATAAGCAAGGGTGACTATACTTGAGCCCAACATGCCATGCATTACCAAAAGAAGTAACGAGCAACTCCAAACTATCCTCTACATCTAGAAGGGGAATTCGAGAAAACATACATTAACATGCAACAGATGCTCTACGAAGGTAGTTGACTATTTCAACTTCACCTTAAAAACACAAAGGATAACACAAGATTCCACTGGAAACTTATCATCAAACAAAGATGTGAAAGAGACTCAAGGCAACTATACGCACGTACAAGGCACAACACATAACAGGTTTACACACAACACATGGGTTTAAGACTCTTAGATGATTTTGGTTAGAGGAAATAGAATGAACACAGGAGCAATTCTTCTATCTGAAGCCGGATAGGGTGGCTTAAGAGACTGACAAACCTCATGAACACAAGGTAATTTTTTTATCACATGACTAGGTAAGGTGAGGTGGTCTAGTTGTTAATTGATTCCATGTCTCCTCCTCCACATCCACCTATTGGTCAACACCTGTAAAAATAATATCCTGCACACTTAAAAACATCACGTCAAACCCAACAATGGAGATCATAGTTGAAGCAAAATATAATGACCAATGAGGACACATAATCCAGTTAGGTTCATATCCATCATACATTTGCATCACAAATTAATCAACTCATTCTATCATTTACTCTAGAACTTTAAAATGAATCAGTACATACCAATGAGATAAGGGTAGGCCTTACAAATATCTAGGTAGAAGATGTTGGAAATATGCAACCATATAGACTAATTCCTCATAACCAAATAAGAGATTAATGTGCAACAATAATTGGAAATCCACATGCAAAAGAAATAGACAATCATACCATCGATGGTAACAAAAGATATACCTTGGGAAAACCCTCCATAAGAGACAAATCCAACCTCCAAAAGCATCCATCTCTCATGTATTATTCAACAATAAAGATTACAGTACATATGCATAGATCACCTTGAAACATCAAGCTCTCTACCTGCACTCCATGTGAACAAGCATGTAATCCACACATCAAATGCCATGCTTCAAACCCTCACAAATGTAACTTGCGAGAGATGCTCAAACAAGCTAAACCTAGCCAAAGCCAAAAAGCCCTCACCTCACTCTACAAAAACTACCCATGTGTTTGCTTTTATAGACATAAGCTCACACAAATACATGTGGTATGGTAAAGCCATCTTCCCCAAAATCATGAGTCCACAAAACCATTGACCCCCACATTTGATTATTGGTACTAAGTTTTCCCAAATAATAAAATAATTACAAATAAATAATTAACCCAATGTTACATACAACGATTACAAGTGGCACCAAATAAATATCCAATGCAGCTAAACACATCACCCATGATGCACAACAAATAAATATTTATTTTACATAATGAAATAATACCAATGTTATGTAAGGTGTAAAACACACCTACTCCAATAGTGTGATATCATCTACTCTCATATGTTTAGTTTATGAAACATGCATTTTATAATTTAAAAGCTAATTCTATATTTTATTGTATTCCTTTTTTTCATTTATGATACGTCTATTGATTTCCACCTTCATTAGTTATTGTTTCACTTTTTCAATTTCATGATTTTTTTAGACTCTTCAATATGCAAAGAAGCATCCACTTACTAAAATGCATCCTTGTATACTATGGGTTGAAGGTCCATAAATTGAATAGTATGAATTTTAGTGATAGAGGAGGTCTAATAGAACCTAAGGAAAGCACATACAAGACACATACCACACCTAAATCAAGAAGTCTATATGAAAACCAACATATAAAAACTTAAGAAAGATGAAATAATTGAATTAATAATCTTTACAAGATGAATGAATTTATTTTGACTCCAAGCCTTTCCAAAATAACTAATTCTAGTAGTCAAATGGTAACAAGAACTTTAAAGACAAAGTAAAGAGTTGAATGATTGCAACTTGTTGGTTATTTTCCCAGACTAGATGCTTATTCCTAGTTATCCCTACAAGGTAGCCATCATTGATCAACAGAATTCCCGGGCCAGGGGCCAACAGTATAGGAGATAGACTCTATAAATATCTCATCTTCTTCTTTAGGCTCTGCAAAACCAAGGGGGGGTATTGTTGTGTGGTTACACAACACGCCCCATTTTGACTTGGCAAAACGGGGACCCAACTTTTGTTTGGCTTTGCTTGTGTTTTTCTGCTTTCTGGCGGTCTGGTAAAAGTAAGTCAATACAGATGTCCTGCATAGAAGGTTAGGGGTAAGTGATCATCATGAGGTTAGTTTGTCAAACTTTTTTATTTTCATATCAGTAACCTCATGGTTGGAAAGAGCATTAAATTTCATGAAGGTTTGCCTTTTACATCATCTTGATATTCCTTAAGGTGTGAAAGTTATGAATGGTCAAAATCCTGGTCAAACCTGATATTCTTAGGGGGTGGATCATATTTCTCAATATAAGTCATCTTACAAAGGATCACCCCGATATAATATTATCACCTGATAAAATCATTTGCTCCGAACATCTGGACGTCAACTTTAGGTGATAGACGCATTTACCCGTTGAACAAGGTCATGTATTTTGCGAAGATCGTATTTCTTAATGTCACCCAATGTTTGAATATCACATCGATATTTGAATATCAGCCTATTGCAAAATATCACCTCGAACCAATATCCTGCTGACGTCATCCAAACTTGATAAACGCAGAAAGAAACATGATGATGACGTCATCATCCTTTTACCTTGCGGAGGTATATTTCCAAACATGACCCTTCCTACATAACATGACGGTGACATCATAGTGCTAGAACGCCGAAATAAGTCAATATCCTAATGACGTCATCCTGATATTTCAACAGGAGGTTATTTTAGTCCAAGGGAGATCATATTTGAACATCACCTGATATCCAAATATCACCCGATATTTGAATATCCTTCTATCCGGCAGAGATCACCCCGTGCTTTTGCCACCTTTAACATTAAATGCACATAGATACAGTAGGTGGTTCTCGACGATTGTGAACCCGATACATACACCTGGCAAGATCTAGAGGTCTCGTACAGAAAATTAGTTGTTTTAATTAAATTTGCCCTAATTGTACCCTAATTGACCCGATGCATAGGTTAAAATGAATTTACTGAGTCATTTTACATTTGCCTTGAGATAAACCAGTTTTAACAGAGAACTAAGCTTCTAAACTCTTTGACGAACAACATCCGGATGCGCACAGTTTACAACAAAATGAAGTAGGTAGTTGTCATCAGTATCAATATCACTTTCAAACACTCATTAGCATAATCAAGGGGATAAGCACACCAGGTAAGTAATTGAAACCCTCTTGCTGTTATTCTATGCATATCTAGATAACATGATGTTCACTGATTTGAAGCTGTGATTTTTGTTTATCATGATGAAATAAGTGTTTAATAAACATATACATGACGCCATAAAGATGTGATAAATATATGCATGCATGAGATGAAGTATAAATCTTGAGACCAATTCTTGTCATTGCAGGCACTCATGGCAGACAAGCGGTTAGCTAAGTCAGAGGCAGAATTCCTGAAACTGATGTTTGCTCATGTCCTGGGTGTGTTCAATTCAAATACAGAGCCATTACAGATACGCACCAGGGGAATACTGATCTAGCTGCATGGTCAGCTAAGATGAGTGATGAGAAGAATAACAGCGCCCTACTAGATGCAGTTTTTGTATCTGGAATGTGGAATGCGGCTGGTTTTCCCTATTCCATGGAAACCCTTGAGCTGGTCATTGAGTGTGCAAGAAATTATAACCCACGGACAAGGAGGGTAGAGAAACATGGCAGAATATATGGTGATCTGTCAATCAAGGGTATTGCTACCACATTCAGTTTGCCGTTGGGCAAGAAAGTTGCCAACATAGATTTGAGGAAGTCAGAAGTAGAATATGAGAATAACAAGAAGTCTGCTAGGAAGAAAATGTATCAATGGAGGGCGAAGAATAGTCCTTATCCTACAACAGCTAAACTTCCTGTACATTTATATAAATTTGACTTTGATGATGAGTACCAATACATGATAGCATTACTAAGCAGAGTGATAGGCCAGCCTGATGCTGGAAGTTTTAAGGACTGGATGTATGCAGTCATCCTGATGTGCCTCTACACAGATAGCAAGCCAATGTGGGCCAAGATGATAAGTGATGCTCTGGATGAGCAGCTGATGAACCTAGGAGGTCCTGATTGTTCCTTCTATATGACCTCATATATAGTTTATTCATGTGCCTACAAGGGTACATTTGATGCTTTGATTACAGATGGAAAAATTGGAGGCATAACCAATGATGCACACATATGGGATCATCATCCCCAACTACAAAGAGTGAATTACCTCCAGGATTATAAGCTGGTAAATGATGCATTCTCTATGCACCTGGTGAGAACAATGGAAGAAGATAGAACCAAGAGACTGAGCTTGGAGGCTTAGGAAGTTATCTACAGGCATGGAGCCTGGTTTATCCAATTTTCCACCTTCTCCTATATCAGGATTGAAGGTTTTGAGGGGAAGCCTCTCATGCTCCCAAGGTACCCTACAGATGCAGTTGTATTAATGGAGTTTCTAAGACAAATCTCTACAATACTGAATGCCTATAAGGCTAATAATATCCTTCCACCAGTATTGTTTCCTATTACAATGGGCTGGTATATGTGCCTAGATTCTGAGAATATAAGGAAGGCCATAGATGGTCTAGCAATGATGAATTTCCATCCTTTTCCATTAATAAGATCATATGATCCATATGGGAGGATGCAAAAGATCATGGGGAAACCCATCCACCGAAGGAACCTTGAAGATTTCTGGGCAGATTGTGAAGATGAAGCTGAAACCCGAAGAAGAAGGTATCAAAGGTTAACTCTTAACCAAATCAAGACCTTTGATTGCATCTCCATCCCAACACAACTGAAGAAAGATGATGGAATGATAATGGCTGATGAATATGAAGAGAAAAAGATATATAATGATACCATCTCTGCACCGAATCTCACTATGCAAGAGGATATTTCTTTAGATCCATTCACAGGCAGGATATTACAGCTAACCCAAGCTTGGGTGGATGAGCAAATAAATGTATTGAAGAAAGAAGGTGTTGTCATCACAGTAGACAATAAAAAGAAAAGACAAGAAATTTCTGAAGATGAATATGATGACTTTTTAATTGAGAAGAGAAAACTAAAGGAGAAAGAGTACCCCCTCCTGAAAAAAGCAAAAGACCTCCAAGAGGTAAGAAAACTGATACTGAACCCAAAGGGATTATAATTGAAAAAATGATAGTGCCAGCTGAAGATGTACCAGAATTGGAACAAGCATCAGCATCATCAGCACAGCCTCCTCGGGATAAATAAAAGGCTAAACAGACCCAGAGGCCAGCTGCACAACCTACTATTGCATATGAGGAGGGTCAAGCCTCACATAAGAATAAAGAGAAGGATATCCCTCTAGATGAGGAGCCTGATGAAGAGGAGGGCCCTATATTATTCACTAGAAAACGAAAAGCACCTCAGGTGGTAACCACTACACCTAAGAAACCAAGGAATTCTATGAGAGGTGAGATAAAACAAGCTCCCATAATGTTGAGGGGAGCAGGTGGAGAAGTATTTAAGAAGGAATTGCAGCATAACGTTCCACTTCCCACCATTGTAAAGTTTAAAACTAAACTTGCAAGAGAACAAGTGAAAGAAACCTCTAAAATGTTTCAAAGTGGTCTAATCTCATTAGATGAGACAGTTGACCTATCTGATGATGAGGTGGTGAAGGATGTAGCTTCACAAAAAATGGAAGCCCTTGTTGCTGGCACTCAGATCACTCCTCATGGAACTCCATCAATACAAACGGTGTTAGAGGAGATGAAGCAAGTGGAATCAGGGAAAGAGATAGAGAGCCCAGAAAAGGTAGCCCAAGAGATGGGGCTTGATACATTGATTGAGCAGGTAACCAGTCCTGCAGTAATTGATCTTACATATAGATGGGATGCAAGTCCTAAAAATCAAGGAGGTGTTCAAGATAAAGAAGAAAATGTTGAGGAAGTAAAGATGGTAGAAATAGAGAGCCACACTTTGGATATGGGTGAGCAAAAACAAAAGGAAGTACCTGTTGGGCCCAAGATGGTTGAAGTCCAGGATAAGGGAGGAGAAGAAAAGGATACGTCAGTTGATCCTGCCCTAAAGGTACAAGAGGTAATTGTTATAGCTGCAAAACAGATTGCAGTTCTAGATCAGGTTGGTATACCTAAGATAGATACAGTGACATCCACAGAAGCTAACATGCCTCATAATGAGGAAATCACCAAGGTGGATGAGATACCCATGGAGGAAGCAAGAGATCAGGATCATGATAAACATGTAGATAATCAACAGGATCACCCTCCAGAAAAGGAAGTTCCTCAACAGGAGGATATACCTAAAGATCACCTTCATGAGGAATGTCATGAGGAAGAAAAGAGAAGATCACCCTCACCATCGAACATGATGGTGGATGCCGAAGATCAGGGTGATCATCACAATAATGATGGAGACCAACAATCAAAGGATCCAATTCCTCGGTGGCTCGAGAAAGAAATTGGTGTAGAATTAGGTACAGGGGTACATGAATTTGATGTATCCACATTATTTGTAGAAACCCTGATAAAGCCAAAGAGGAAGGCTAGAATAACTTCTGCAATAAGAAGGGATCCTGTCATAGGTAGGAGAACAGCCCAGGTAGCCATTCCTACAGCAGATAAAGAAAAGGGCAAGATCACTCTGGATGAATTCCAGATTAATACAGTAGATTTGGGATTTGCTGATGAAGATCAGGAAGGCCAAGAAGGTAAGGACATAATTGATTCATTGACCCAAAAGGTGAAAAGAGAAAAAGAGAAAAATAAACAACACAAGGAGCACATTGCTCAGTTGCATACTTACATAAAAGGGTTAATTGACCCTGAGGATGCATCTAATGATCAAGCAGTCCCATTGACTGCTATTTCTTAGGATGAGGTAAATAAACTGGATCTCATGAAACATGAGTCATCAATAATGAGAAAGTGGATGTTATCCACATTTGATGAAGCAGAGGAAGTAGTAAAAGCCTCTTTGAAGAGGTGGAATTCTTTAAGTGTCTCCAGGAGAAAAGTTGATAAATTACAGATGGAGATCGGGAAGAGGTCTTTTCAGCTGGAGAAAGTTTTGACTATCTTGGAGGAAATAAAGAGAATTGACCCTTAGGTTCTTATAAGAAACCAAGTGCTAAATAACAATAATGCAATGTTGATGGACATATGGTACAAGGACATCATATTTGAATGTGATGTACTTAAAAGATGCAATAGTAAACTAAGAGATACCAGCATGAAACTACATGATATGATGTCATATGAAGCTGAAATTTTAGAAGCACTGGAGGGAAAGGTGGAAGGCAAAATAGAAAATCAAGATGAAGAGTTTGCAATTAAAGCTCTACATAACAATTTCCAATAGGTAGCTGATGATCCCTTAAATCACTTAACAGAAGAAACTATGGATAAGATCATGAGGATCAGGGTCAAGATGGAGAATTATAATGATACATCTAGTAGCAGGAGAAGTAAATTAGAGAATCTCTGAGTCAAATATCAAATGCACAGGCACGCCATCATCAAAGCGAGAACTCAAGATGGTAGGGAGATAAAGAATATAGTAAAGTCATATGAAAATATCTAGACATCCATGTAGGTCCATGTATAAGGAGAAGCTCATCAGGATGAAGAAGATTTTGAAAGTAATGATCATAGTGCACATCATGATGATGATGAAGAATCTGATGAAGGTACGCCATAAAAGGGAATGTAAGTACATCAAGTACTTAAGAAAATATAAGTTACCTAGATGGTTGCCAGCTGGCAACCTGTGCCACATGATAATGTTGACAAAGTCAAAGAGAAATGTGAACCGTAGATCTTAGAAAGATAAATCGTGATCATAGATCAATTGTAACCGCTACCTCATCTTATTTTATAAAAGGTGCAGGGATGCTTCATTTTGATTCATTCGAAACTTAATTGAAATCTGTTTGCTAAAGTATTCAGGACTCATTTCAAAGCTATTGTATATGTACATGTCTTTGCATACTTAATGAAAGAGAAGAGCATTTTGATTACAAATCTTCGTAAATCTTGAGTAATCTGCATCTGAATTCTGGATATGTGCTTTGATTTGCTGCATCCCTTGGAGTGCTCATCATCTTGCATGTATTGTTTTCATTCACCATCCTCTAAAATTTGTATCAACTGTATCTAGCTGTGGAACATCCTGGTGAACATATGGTTTGATTTCTTCTCCTAATGATAGTATCAAGTGTGTATGTCAATCAATAACTAAAGGTTCAACATTAATGTGAAGTATTTCTTTCAATTTCTTTTAATTTCAAAGTAATTCACCATCATAATTGCAAATAATTGACAATCTTAAGCAAATAATACAAATATGCAAACATCCCATAGATAATTGAACATATTCAGCATATTTGAGGTTAAAGCATGTCAAAATGATAAATATTATGCAAAGATTAAAAGATAGACATAATATTTGAAGCATATCTTGTGTAGAGTAACTATCTGTGTAGCATCATTACAGGAAACATTATCTTACAGATGAAATCCATGTAAGGCCCCAAAATGGAAACAGCAACACACATCAACCTCTGAGTAACATCAGCAGATTAAGACCTAATCACCAGAAACTTGGGATCATGAATTCTTTGAATTCATTTCATCTTTCAAGATGAAGAAAGGTTAATGTGTATTTTTATTCTATGTTTGTTTATGACTGACATCATGATCAACAAGTATTCCCTATTCAACATCTATGAAATGTATCTATGTACTAGCTGGGATGTTAACACAAAGTAGATAAATCCTCTCTTATGCAGACCAAAACTGCAAGATAAGTGCAAAGGGGCTAGCTTTGGGCCTATATTTAGTTGTAGACAGAGGATTTTGATCCTAAAACTACTTCTAAAGTCTTAAAAGGCTTGTATATGAAGTTTGAGTTGATTTTATATTTGGATGCAAAACTAGGACTTTGGTTGTGACCTTTATACAGGATTGGATCGGTGCCTATCTCAGGGCTCAGAGTCAATAGACATACACATGTGAATGTACACATAAGCTTATGTTAACAACTAAGTTTCAAGGGGATTGTTCAATATCTGCCTTACAGATACTTCCCAGAATTAAGTATTCGGTTACCTCTGCTTAGAAGATCCTCACTGCAATATATTCTTCTTAACACTTAACCTAAAATGTTTAATCTACTCCTTGAGCAGAAGTAAAAGATTAAAGCATTCAATATAGCAAACCCATATTCTAGAATCATTGATACCCCTTAAATATTCAGATTCAGAAGAAGAACACATTCAATTTGGAGACAAGTAACAAAAAACATGCAATGAAGCATTACTCATATTAATCAACATGAAATTAGTAAGTTTATGCATTAACATACAACATGAGATTCATAAACTCACAAAAACATCTAAAACAGGGCCACCAATGAAGTTGTATCTTATCACAGCACCAAAATTTGTCCAGTTTTCAACAACCAATGAGTAACACAGTTTGACCTTTTATACCAAGACTATGTACTCAGAAAAATTAATTACAAGGCAAATCAAAATTTCACCAGGTACAACAGATGAGAAAATGGCGCTCGAAAATTGAACACAGCAGGAGACAAAACGGGAAGAAACAGGAGAAGGGCGAGGAGTAGTTGAACTCGAGCCCTGTGCCACCGCTAGAAGATTTTCCACTTGAAGGTGGTAGCTGAAATGTCCCTTCAGCCCATACTTGTCTGCAAATAGCCAATAATGGCTTACCTACCAGCAACTACCGTCGAAATCTGCAACAGTGCGTCACTGAAATTTTCCTGCTCGAAACATGACTGCAGATGCAAAGAAACTCATCGCTGCCTGGGAGTTTAAAATACAACCGTTGATCATCTTCCATCATTGAAATAAATGGCTCAAAACACCATGAAAAGTCACGACCCAGTGACATCGTGCCACGTAGGCACTTTGAGCCTCCATCGCTAACTTTTCCCTTTCACAATTTTGCCTTTTTCGCCCCTTGTATATGCATGTTTGAATGCATATACAAGTGCCACTATTCACCTGTCGCTTTGTACATGCAAAAACATATACATACAAGGTGAACCCAAAATTTTATGAGGCATTTTGGAAACCTATTCGGGTCTGGCTTGTATCTCTCACCTTTGTATATCCGCAAATGCATAATTCCTTTGTATATAGACCATATACAAACTCACTTGTATATATCTACGGGCCCCATCCACTTGTATCTCTGTTGCATTGTAGCAAATGTATGTGCACCAGTCTTTGTATATTTTTCAATGTACATTTCCTTTGTATGTTGAACATACAAGTGCAAACATACAAACCCCCATATACAAGCGAGAATCTTCCATAGAATATACCTGCAATGTATCCTTTCTTTGTATCTAACCGTTGTATGTCTGAACATACAAACTAAATATACATGCAACCCAGCATGCAAGCAACGAATATTCTTAGAATCTTTAATGTATATTCTGCCCTTGTACATTTTCCCTTTGAGCCCGATATGCATTTAAAATGCATATAACTCAATTTTTTTACCATTTCTGGAAGCCGATTGGGATTTCACAAGCTTGTTAACAGATTTGATCATTTGCACATACGAAAACATGACAATTTTCCTACATATGATAGTAAAAGATGGATTCCACATTGCACTGGGCTGGCCAGCCTATGAACATTAAGGCATGGGAATGAAACTTAGCAGCAGGGAACCCGTTATAAGAGGCCATCATAGAAAAGAAAAATAACACAACAGTCCAAGGAGAAGAATCCAAGGCATTAAGGGTCTGAAAGAACGACAACAAAAGCTAGCAAACCAACTTCAAAACCCTAACCCTAGGTGAACACCACCAGTGGCTCTGACTGGGGATGTGCAGATGCAAGGACGCAACGAGAACCAAATACTCTGAGGTAGACCAGACAAAACACAAAACTTCAAAACACGACCGACTATACAAAGCATGTACAAAATATTTACATTTAGTTTACAACGTGCACACAAGACAACCATTACAAGAAGTAGAGCTTTAGGAACTGACCGTGCACAGGCAATTCCAATAATTCACCACTTAGGGCCTGGAGAAAGCAAGAATCTCCTCCATGAGTGTCATTGATTTGGTACAGGCCCACCCATAAGGGCTCAAATTTACCGTGTTTGCCCTTATCCTAGTTCCTTGCATTCCATACAAGGACCAAATCACCTTTCTGAAACTTTCTTTCTATAGCTCTCTTATCAAACAGATATTTCACCTTTTGTTGTCTCTTGATGTTTGTTTTCTGTGCCTCCCTTCTCATTTCATCTAATGCAACCTGCTAATTGATTCTCTCAGTCATTGGGTCCCTAATCTCCTCTTCATTTTCTTGCATGAATTTGTATACTGGCAGGAAGTTGTTCACAGGCAATTTGGTTGCCGCACCATATACCAACTCAAAAGGAGATCTTCTAGTTGCTTTCTTGACTGTTACTCTATCAGCCCATAATGCCATCTTCAATTTTGAATCCCAAGCCCTTTTTTTTATCCACCATCCTTTTTATAATTTTCATGAGACTTTTGTTGCTTGATTCAGCTTGACCATTTCCATGTGGGTGATATGGCAATGCATGTAACAAATTGATTCCATAATTACTACAAAAATCAATAAAATCACTAGACCTGAAGTACATAGCATTATATGTAACTAATTTTATTGGTACTCCAAATCTGATAATAATATTTTCTAAAACAAAATCGATCACCACCTTTCTTGTAGTTTTTTTAGTTGGAATGGCCTGAATCCATTTAGTGAAGTAATCAGTGGCAACTAGAATCCAACTATGCCCTCCACTTGATTTCTCTAAGATTTCCCCTATAAAATCTATCCCCCATTGCTGAAATGGAGCCTCTACAATTATAGTCGTGAGGGGCAATGGACCTCCATATTTTAGCTTTCCTGAGAACCTTTGGCAAGGATCACATTTCCTTATCATTCTATGTGCATCTGAGAAAAGAGTTGGCCACCAATAGCTAGCTCTGAGGATTTTGTGGGCTATTGTATGGGCAACATAGTGTCCACCACACACTCCATTGTGCATGTCATTGAGGATATCCTTGGCCTGATTTTCATCAATACACCTGAATAGTACACCATCAGGATTTTTCCAATATAGCTCTCCTTGAACAATGATGTATTTAATAGCTTGCAGCTTCAAAGTTCTCTTCTGGATATCACTGAGGTGGGAAGGACAGTTCAAATTTTGTAAATAATATACTATGTCCTTATACCACTCAAATTCTCACATATTTATAACTTCATTATGTACTGCATTCACTTGGCATGTCTCTAGATTTGACTGTGTCATTAGCTTTGCTAAACCTTGTCCTCTTACCAACTTCGTGATCTGTATCTCTATGTTGAACTCCTACAAATTATTTATCCATCTGCATCTCCTTCCAGTTACCTCCTACTGAGTGAAAATATCTTTGATTGCTGCATGAGGCACATATGCAATTATCCGAGAGCCCACTAAATATGGTCTGAAGCTCCTCACCGCCCTAACCAATGCATATGTCTGCTTCTCCATTATGTCATACTTCAATTCAACAGCCTACAATGACTTACTAAAGAAAGCTATAGGTTGTTCAAACCCTTCTTCATTTTTCTACAATAAGCACACAGCAATAGTATGGAAAGAAGCTAATGAAAATAATTGAAATGGCTTAGAAAAATTAGGAGATTTTAATACAGGAGCCATCTTTATAGCTTCTTTTATGTCTTGAAATGATTTGGTTGCTTCATCTTCCCATTTGACAATTGCATTCTTTTTCAGCATTTTAGAGATCTCCTTGGTGGTCTCTGCAAAATTACGAACAAATCTCCTAACAAAATTGATTTGTCCAAAGAAGGACTAAACACCTTTCACTATCTTAGGGATCTAAATTTTATCAATCGCAGCCACTCTTTCAGGATCAATCCTGACCCCATCCTTGGAAACAATGTGTCCAAGCAATTTTCCTTCTACAACCCCAAAAGCACATTTCTTTGGGTTGAGTGAGATACCATACTCTAATGCTCTGATAAAGATTTTCTCTAAGTGCATACAGTGCTGCTCTTCCTTTTTTGAATAAGCAGTTAAGTCATCTTGATATATAGCCAAGATTGAGTCAATCAATCCTGCAAAAGCAACATCTATTGCCCTTTGAAATGTGGCACTTGCATTTGTTAGTCCAAATGGCATCCTCACATATACATAGGTTCCCCATGGAGTAGTGAAAGTGGTCTTGAATTGTTCTGATTCCTTTACTTTCACCTGATTGTACCCTAAAAACCCATCCATCATGGATAGAAGCTCACAACCAGTCACCCTCTGCAACATGGCTTCCATATTTGGCAATGGATAATTGTCCTTCAAAGAAGATATGTTCAGATTTCTAAAATCTACACACAGCCTTATATCACCATTCTTTTTTCTGACTAGGACAAGGTTAGACACCCAAGTTGAGTGTCTGATAGGCATGATTATTCCAGCCTCCCTAGGTTTCATAAGTTCTTCTTGCATTTTTGGAGTTAAGGTTGGGTTGATAGGCCTTTGTTTTTTTCTAAATGGTTTAGCTTCAGGTTCAAAGGGATTTCATGCTGAAATAAATCCTCTCTATAAGCTTTGAGGTCCTCATAAGACGAGGCAAAGACATGCTTATATCTTCTCAGTAGTGCAATCAGCATACTTCTGATATGTGGCTTGAGTTGTTTGCCAATGTATACCTTCTTGGGAGCATGAGATGTTCCCAAGTTTATCTCCTCTAAATCATTCTTATTTGTTGAAGATGCCTTTGTAACAAATTGGTCCCTATTGTCAAAAGCTCTCTCTAAAGCAACCAGCCCTCTAGGGATTTTGTTTGTCTTGAGTTGAATTATTTCTTTCCCTAAGAGAGTTTCTTTTCCATCTATAACCTCCACAAAGTTCTAAAAATCTATTTCTTGGTTCTCGCATTCATCAATGCAATGTAGAAATCTCAGTAAACCCTTATCATCATCAAAGACTTGCCAGCTGCATACGTTATCTGGCACTGTAGGTCTGAGTTTGACTTCAACATTTGTAACATCTGATAAATTTATATCATATAGTCTTATGGCCACATTAGCTAGAAAATCTGCCCTGACATTTTTTGATCTCTCTATCCAATTTATTGAAAAAGCATCAAACAATTCTATTGTATCCCAAACAACATGCTTATATTGCTTTAACCTTTTATTTTTTGATGCATACTTATCCCTAACTTGGGAAACAATAAGCTCTGAATCACCAAACAACTTGAGCATCTTGAATCCATGCTTCAAAGCCACATTCAATCCTAATAACAGAGCCTCATACTCTGCAATATTGTTTGTACAGGCAAACTTCAACAAGAAAGAGAATTTGAGAAGCTTACTAGCTGGAGACAGAAATATAATCCCAACACCAGAGCCTTCCTTCAAACAAGCTCCATCAAAATACATGGTCTATAGACCCTGTTGATCCAATTCTTGAATGCAAATTTTTTTTCCTTCACCCTCTTTATCATCTGAGACAACTCTAAAATTATCACAGTCAGTGTTCACAAAACATATATGTTCCTCTAATTCTTGATCCTCCACTGTCTCTGATGACCTTTCTTCTTTAATCAGTTTGACATCCTTGCCATTCATTGGGATCATAGCATATGACAAATCTAACTGCATACTCCCACCAATCAATGCTGCCCATCTTCTTGACAGCAACATGCCATACTGTGGCTTGATATCAACAACTGTTATGTTTATTTTGTAGGTCTTTTCAGGATATGCTACCAATCTGAAATCAACATCTTTCATAATTCCAATGATAGGTACCTCCCTAGCATCCATTGCATAGCACTTCCCACATGCCTTATCTATTTTTAACCCAGCTTGCTGCATGATAGCCAACGACATGATGTTTGTGGATGCTCCTGAGTCAAGCATACAGTTCTTAATTATTTTTCCATTTATGACAAGGGAAACATAAAATGGTTCCACTTGTGAAGAGCATTTTGTTATGGTCATTCCCAGATATACCTTGGGAACTTCATCTCCATCAATGCACAAGGCCTGTTTCTTACCCTGAAATTCATCATTCAGCTTGGCTTGACATGGTACCCCTGAAATTAAGGAAACTACTTCATTTTTGAATTCTTCCACTTTCATCAGCTCCATCAGTAGAATAGAGACTTTTATCTGCGATAAGACTTGAGTTATATCAAATGGAGCATAATTTTGAATAGCAGTTGTAGCTTGCTCCATCATTTTACCTTTATCCTGGGATGATCCAACTTTAGTTTTTATAGCTGCTTGATTGTCGTTCTTGATTTGAAGATTTTTATTCTGATCCTCAACTTGGGGAACTTTATTTTCTATTTTTTGAGAATTGTAACCTATTTTTTGCTCAAAACCTTGCTTATTATTGTTCCATTGTTTCTTATATGTTTCAGTCCCCTTATAATTTTGCATTGGCTGGGTTATAAAAGTTTTCTCTGGTTGAGGTGTACCACTTACCTGAGCTTTACCTCTTAGGTTGTAATTGCTTTTGACCTGAGCTACTGCTGTAGCTGTGAGGGCTCTAATCTCTTCATCAGAAGGTCTCCTCAAGTTGTTCAAGTAATTGTATGAATCCTAAGCATAAGCGTAGCTATCGTCCTCATCCTCATCATATGGGAATTGCTAGCAGACATGAATTTCATCATTTGCACTTGCATCAGCATCATGAAAAGAGTATCCTCTGTTTGTAGACAGCATATTGACATTATCATCTTCCATGCAATGCGGCTCACTGCCTTCATCACATGAAACAACATTATTGTATAAAGACTCAACAATCATGCATTGTGACTGTGAATGAGGCATTTGACATATGATACACCATGGGGTGTCATTAACAATATTTATAGCCTTCTTCAAAGGATCAGGAATTTCCTTAAAATTTTGAGTCCTTTGACTTGTGTTGTTGTTTGGGAGAATAGGTTTACCATTATGCCAATTAGTATTATATGGCATATCATGTAATGATGGTCTTCTTTCTTGTCTTTGGTAAACTGGTCTATCAGGACCTATCCCCTTTTCACTTTTAGCCATTCTATAACCTAGGTCCTTGACAATAGTTGTCAGCTTGTCTAATTTATCCTCAGAAGTAGATGCACTGCCTTGAACAGTTTGAGATTTAGTATTTGGATTTTGCAGAATTTTCACATCATCCCTTCTGTTTGTCTTACCAGATGCTTTTCTATTATTTTCAATATTTGTTGCGATTTTGAAGGCATCTCTGAGGCCAGCAGGACTCTTGTCTCTTAGCCCATAAGTTGTCTTAGCATCAAAAGCATTTATGTACAACACTATGCACATAGGTTCATTAGGCCTCAAGTCCTGTGGCAATTTGTTCAATACCTTCATGAATCTAGCATTGAAATCAACAACATGTTCATTTGATCCTTTGGTAATGCCAGTAAATTTATTAATGAAGAAACTAGGATCAGTTTTGTCACCATATTGTTCTTTGAAAATTCTTCTGAAATCCTCCCATGATGAAATGCTTCTGTCAGGTAGACCTTTATACCATTCCTTGACTTCATCAACTAAAGATTGCATAAATGATTTCATGAAAACATCTTCATGCTCAACCTCAAATTTGTCCATGCTATTCTAAAAATCTTTTAAATGGTCCTCACTTAATACGGTATTATTTCCTGAAAATTTGGGCACTTGCAGCCTCACATGTTTGTCAATAGGATTTGGGTAACTAGGAATGCCATCAAAAACAAGTTGTCTGAATCTGTCTAGCTGCATCAGCTGTCTACCAAATTGATTAACATTGGCATTTCTGTTTGCATTCTAATTTCTTACATTATTCAATGGTATTCTAGCATTATTTGCATTCTGTCTTTGATCATTATGCTAATTCTGGATTTCATTTCTTTGTTGATTTCTCTGCATATTTGCATTTTCAAGGGTGGGAACTGAATCACTTTGAGCAACTCTCAGAGCCTGCACCTTCTATCTCATGTCATCTCTGATCTTCACTACTTGCAAATATTCCAATTTTGCCCTTAAGCTCTTAATTTCATCAGCTAGTTCCTCCTCTCTAGGCATAGAAGATGACAATTTTATCATATTCTAATCATCATTATCATCATCCCTTAAGGATTCAACTTCTTCAAATCTGTCAGGGGAATCATGAAAAGGGCATTCTTGAAACACTTCTAACCTCATTCTTAATCCACCACCCTGCTATCTCTCATACACGTTCTGGATTTCAGCCTCACTGTTTGAAAAATAAGGTATTGTCTTCTCTAAGGATCTTGGATTGTCCTGAATAAATTCATTTTTCTTGGGGCTAGGAGAACCATCTTGACTAGCTCGAACAGTGCCCTTTTTCTTGTACATCATTTTTATGGGTAACTCTTCAAATAGAAGGTTACACTGAGATCTTCTCCCTTGCATACAATTTTTTACTTTACCAATTGGGAGATTAGTTTGGAGTTGCCACCTATTAGTAGGAATTGTTTTCTTTTAAAATTAGGGTTCTTTCACAAAGTTTTCCCCATCTGAGTCACCAAAATCTGTTGGTTATTTTCCCAAACTGGATGCTTATTCCCAGTTATCCCTACAAGGTAGCCATCATTGATCAATAGGATTCCTAGGCCAGGGGCCAACAATATAGGAGATAGACTCTATAAATATCTCCTCTTCTTCTTTAGGCTCTGCAGAACCAAGGGGGGTATTCCCTATTCAACATCTATGAAATGTATCTATGTACTAGCTGGGATGTTGACACAAAGAAGATAAATCCTCTCTTATGCAGACCAAAACTGCAAGATAAGTGCAAAGGGGCTAGCTTTGGGCCTATATTCAGTTGTAGACAGAGGATTTTGATCCTAAAACTACTTCTAAAGTCCTAAAAGGCTTGTATATGAAGTTTGAGTTGATTTTATATTTGGATGCAAATCTAGGACTTTGGTTGTGACCTCTATACAGGACTGGATCGGTGCCTATCTCAGGGCTCAAAGTCAATAGACATACACATGTGAATGTACACATAAGCTTATGTTAACAACTGAGTTTCAAAGGGATTGTTCAATATCTGCCTTACAGATACTTCCCAGAATTAAGTATTTGGTTACCTCTGCTTAGAAGATCCTCACTGCAATATATTCTTCTTAACACTTAACCTAAAATGTTTAATCTGCTCCTTGAGCAGATGTAAAAGATTAAAGCATTCAATATAGCAAACCCATATTCTAGAATCATTGATACCCCTTCGATATTCAGATTCAGAAGAAGAGCACATTCAATTTGGAGATAAGTAATAGAACACATGCAATGAAGCATTACTCATATTAATCAACATGAAAATAGTAAGTTTAAGCATTAACATACAACATGAGATTATAAACTCACAAAAACATCCAAAACAGGGCCACCAATGAAGTTGTATCTTATCACAGCACCAAAATTTGTCCAGTTTTCAACAACCAATGAGTAACACAGTTTGGCCTTTTATACCAAGACTGTGTACTCAAAAAAATTAATTACAAGGCAAATCAAAATTTCACCAGGTACAACGCATGAGAAAATGGCGCTCGAAAATTGAATGCAGCAGGAGTCAAAATGGGAAGAAAAGGAGAAGAGCGAGGAGTAGTTGAACTCAAGCCTTGTGCCACCGCTAGAAGATTTTCCACTTGAAGGTGGTAGATGACATGTCCCTTCGGCCCATACTTGTCTACAAATAGCCAATAATGGCTTACCTACCAGCAACTACCATCAAAATCTACAGCAGTGCGTCGCTGAAGTTTTCCTGCTTGAAACATGACTGCAGATGCAAAGAAACTCATCGCTGCCTGGGAGTTTAAAACACAGCCGTTGATCATCTTCCATCATTGAAATAAATGGCTCAAAACACCATGAAAAGTCATGACCCAGCGACATCGTGCCACGTAGGCACTTTGAGCCTCCATCGCTAACTTTTCCCTTTCATAATTTTGCCTTTTTCGCCCCTTGTATGCATATACAAGTGCCACTGTTCACCTGTCACTTTGTACATGCAAAAACATATACATACAAAGTGGACCTGAAATTTTATGAGGCATTTTGGAAACCTCGAGTCCGACTTGTATCTCTTGCCTTTGTATATCCGCGAATGCATAATTCCTTTGTATATAGACCATATACAAACTCACTTGTATATATTTGTGGACCCCATCCACTTGTATCTCTACTGCACTGTAGCAAATGTATGTGCACCAGCCTTTGTATATTTTTCAATGTACATTTCCTTTGTATGTCGAACATACAAGTGCAAACATACAAACCCCCATATACAAGTGGGAATCTTCCACGTAATATACCTGCAATGTATCTTTTCTTTGTATCTAACCATTGTATGTCTGAACATACAAACCAAATATACATGCAACCCAGCATGCAAGCAGTGAATATTCTTAGAATCTTTAATGTATATTCTGCCCTTGTACATTTTCCCTTTGAGCCCGATATGCATTTAAAATGCATATAACTCAAATTTTTCACCATTTCTGGAAGCCGATTGGGATTTCACAAGCTTGTTAATAGATTTGATCATTTGCACATACGAAAACATGACAATTTTCCTACATACGACAGTAAAAGATGGATTCCACATTGCACTGGGCCGGCCAGCCTATGAACATTAAGGCATGGGAATGAAACTTAGTAGTAGGGAACCCATTATAAGAGGCCATCATAGAAAAGAAAAATAACACAACAGTCCAAGGAGAAGAATCCAAGGCATTAAGGGTCTGAAAGAATGACAACAAAAGCTAGCAAACCAACTTCAAAACCCTAACCCTAGGTGAACACCACCACAACTAATGTCACCATTAACCCAAGACACTTAAATATCTTACAATAAACCAAAAGGATAAATAGACCAAGCTCAAAAATATCAATGGATGAATCCTAATTGAGACCAAAGAAAGAAAGTTAAACTCATAGTTAAAATAGAGAAAGTGGTCCTTTTAGGCTCCCAAATTAAAAATGTTGTAGAAGATGAAGAAATGTTGAGGTGTCATAGAACAGCATTAGGTAGAGAGATACAGTGAGTGATAGGGTTAACTGATATTTCAAATATTGACATTATGTATGTTCTTGATGGTTGGTTCAATTTTATGGCTATATGGTAGCTCTTGACATTCAACATCTTAGAGATCAATCATTTTATGTGGATCAATGACACAAATTTAATAAATGAAATGGTCAATGTAAAAAATGATAATGGTACTTGACACCAGGAGTGGAATAATCATAGAATAGTTCTTATTCCTACAGGGGTACTAAAGTTATGTAAATTACCCTACTTTGGTGATGTAGATGAACTGGTTTAGATTCTAGTTAGTCGCTTCCACAATGGAGTTATATTTATTTATGAGTAATGTGTAGTTAGAGAAAGAAGTGGAATTACTTGTTAATAGAAAATGTGAGAATCAAGGGGTGGTATTTTGGGTATGAAAGGAAAGTGCATAGCACACATGCCTATCGTGCCACCCAAGAGAGATACTTGCACAACTAGAAGAGGAATAGGTATAAACTTAGTAGTAGAGTCCAATTAAAGCATATATAACATGACCTCCTACCTAGGCATCATATTCCAGACCAAAAACATAGATGTCAAAGGTATATACTACAAAAGTTAACTGAAGCAAAAAGGTAAAAAGATCAAGAGGTTATAGGAATAGCCAATGAATCAATCCAAGGGAGCACTACACCTTTATAATAAATATATCAAGTTACAATATTGATATAAAATTTCAAGATTGATATAAATTTATATCAATTAATATCAATTGACTTAAATTTATGGGTATGTGGAGGATAATCATGGGCCAAACAGTGACAATAGAAAAAAAATCATGTCTTTACTTAGCCAAATTCGTGAATTGGACAACTTTGACTTTTAGAGGCATGTTAAGAATATCCGTTTTGGTTTTTATACCAAACCAAAATGGATATCCATTTTGGGGGTCCTAAAATGGATATCCATTTTCTAGAAACAGATTATCCATTTATGGAACTATACAAATGGTATTTTTTGTTATTCTTTTCATTGGTTTATGCTTAGAACTTATATAACTTATAATTCAACTTGCAAATTTCTATTGTTACATGGTTAACATCTTTTCAACCAATTGACAAAGTTGCATCTCTTTAAAATTTGAAGGTCTCTCTCTCTCTCTCTCTCTCTCTCTCTCTCTAGTAATCCCTAGTGAGTCATGTTTGCAATGTGTGAGATGCACTAAGAAAACCTTAGGCTTGATTTTGAATTGGTAGTGGTTGGTAAATCTATGCATGAGATCTAAATTGAATTCATAGAACCAAGTAGTAATGTGTCAAACCATACAAGGGCATATTATATTAATGTGGAGGGAAAATTCTTAGCAAGGACATAATCATCAATGGTGACAATTATGGCTTGGAAAAATAAGTGTCTCATATGTGCAATGCGAACGCCTTGGACATTATATTATCAAATTTAGGCAAGACCATTTTAGGAGGAGATGGTTGTAAGATGATGTCAATTGATAATGGTGATTTAATCCATCCTATTGATGAGGAAGGAGGAGGAGGGTTAAGGTCTTCTAATTGTATTTACAACACCTTGAGTTTTGTGTAGATATAATTATAATTGGGAATATGTGTTAGATAAATGTTACATGGTGGAGAGATGGTGTCGAGATGAGTGATGATTAATGTGGCAATGTTATGGTCAAATGTGTTATGACAAGGAGGTGGCATGGGTAGTGGGCTATCAATGTTGGGAAAGGGTTCGGGAGGATGTAATGGAGGAAGGGATGTGTGTCATGGTATGATGTCTCAAGGAATGGGAAGAAAGGATGGTGATTCATAAGATAATATGAAGAATGATGGTAGAGTGAATTGGCATTGTGGTAATTGTAGCATGTCATGGGGTGAATCATGCATTAATACAGGTTGTGGAGTGAGAAAAGGGGTGGTATGGGTATGGTTGAATGGAGTAATGAGGTGATTTAATTGGTGATGACCTAGGTGAAGTGATGGGTAAGGTGTCTTATGTGGGATTGCTAGAAAGTGTGATTGGTAATGGTGGGGTAGCTAAATGTCATCTTCTAAGGGTTCAAAGGTGAGAAAAGTGTAAGATGGGGATATGGGATAATCCATTGTTTAATGATTAAAGGGAGACTCCTTAAAATTATTATCAATGATGGTGTCGATAGGGGGAATGGAGTCTATGAATGTAGGTGTGGGAATGTGAGCTATGACATTGGGATTGTATTGGACGAATAATGGAAAATAGGGGCACCTATCTAGTGATGGAAGGAGCCACATGATCAAATGATGTTTGGGGAAGGGCTTTTCTTAGGAAAGTAAGGATTTGGGTGAGGGTCTAGAGTTTGGTGGAGAAGAATTTATGGAAAATTTGGAGGTCATTAAAATTGACATGAATAAAAAAAGTACAAGACATGGTTAAGGATACATGGTAGGCTCGAAATAGGATAACTAGGAATATGATGATGAAGATGGAAAGAAAAGTCAACAACAATAGTATGATATAGGGATAGGATTAGAAAAAAAGAGTACTACAACTAGCAAGAGGAAAGTGAGGACATAATGCAAAGCTAACATGACATGAACTCTCTTGGAAGGCTAAGCATGGATAATAACAAGATTGAACTATTTGGATCTGTTAAGCTCACCAATTGAAAGAACCTTAAAGGTTAACCTTAATTAGGTAAGGTTATTTTTGAGTGTGGTTGTTTGTGCAACAATGTGTAAATTAATGTTACCTAAGGATAAATCTAACTATACTAACATTTTAATAACCATGAGAGCTAGGACTAACAATTATACTAAAAACTTGACAAACAATACAACTTGGACACATGTATGACTTGGAAAATGGAAAAGAATAAGTATTAAATGTGGAAAACAATGAAAAAGTGGTATTTTTTGCACCTATGTAGAGAAGTGGTCTTTATGAAAGATGCTTAGAATTATGCTCTATATCTATTTGTGAAGTTTGGAGGTGATGGGACCTAAAGGATATGACCACCATATGCAAAATAGCCTAACTAATGGGTATGTGCATGGAGAGAGAGAGAGAGAGAGAGAGAGAGAGAGAGAGAGAGAGAGAGGGGAGAGAGACAACAGATAGGGAGGAGATAGATTGGGAGAGAGAGAGAGAAGGGAGAGATAGGGAGATAGAGGTTTAGGGTTGCTTGGGTTTAGGGGTTATAGGTTAGGGATTAGGGGCATTATTTAGGGTTGAGGGATTTAGAGAGAGAGAGAGACTTCTTTTGACATGCAACTGTAAACCTTGAATAATGCCCCTAAACCCTAAACCTAAGCAACCCTAAACCTCTAAACTTTAAATAATGCCCCTAATCCCTAACCCCTAAATCATAAACCCTAAATAATTCCCCTAAACCCTAACCCCTAACCCCTAAACCCTAAACATGAGAATCCATAAACCCTTAAATCCTAAACCCCAAACCCCTAAACCCTAAATACTAAACCCAAGAAACCCTAAACCTCTATCTTCCTATCTCCCTATCTCTATCATTCTTCTACCTCTCAATCTCTCTCCCTATGTCTCTGGTCATGTCCCTCACTCTCCATATCCCTATCTCTCCATATGTCTCTAGCCATGTCCCTCACTCTCTATATCTCCCTATTGGTCCTCTCTCTCTAAACACTAAACCCTAAACCTCCAAACATTAAACCCTAAACCTAAGCAACTCTCTCTCTCTCTCTCTCTCCAAACCTAAGCAACCCTAAACCCCTAAACCCCAAACCCCTAAACCCTGAATCTAAACAACTCTAAACCTATATCTCCCTATCTCTCCCCTATCTCCCTATCTCTACCATCCCTCTAACTCTCAATATCTGTCCCTATGTCCCTTGCCATGTGCCTCACTCTTTATCTCCCTATCTCTCTCCTTAGTCTCCTTTATATCTCCCTATCATTCCTCTCTCTCTATAAACCCTAAACCCTAAAACTCTAAACCTAAACCCCTAACCCTTAAACAATAAACCATAAACCATAAATAGTGCCCCTAAACCCTAATCCTTAACCCCTAAACTTGAGAAACCCTAAACCCCTAAACCCTAAACCCTGTTGGGTGAATATTTTGTCATCAACTCACTAAAGACAAAATGGTTATATCAACTTAAGTGTGATGAGATTATATCTCTCCTCTCAACAAGGGGAGTGGTGCAGTCATGGTAGGAGGGTTCAAAGAATGAACTGTCTGGACTGTGCAATAAGAGTAAACACAATGGAAACAACTCAAAGAAATGAAGCAAATGCAAATTCAGTCATTCAATATATCATAGAATTCAAATACAATCTGGTCGGCAACATGCGGGCTTACAATTAGGGCTCACAGGCCTAATTACATACATGCACAAGATAAAGATTTGAAGCTCCTCACAAAAAATCCAAACTATCAATCTTCTAAATCATGGGAACTTGATAACTACTTTCCTAAGGATCTATTACATCAATATATATCATTTCCAGACCAATAGATTCCTTCACGTCAGCCAAGGGAGGTCACAAACTCCAATGAAGAGTTGTAACGTGTTCACAGATAGGTTGGATCTAAATGCATATAACACTTCCTCAAATGAATGGAATAATGTGTGGACCCTAGGGGAAGGTTAGCCATGAACCAAAGATCATTGAATGATGTGTCATTAAGATCCATAAGTCAAGGAATAATCCACAAGCCTTCTCCTTTAGCTGATTGTCTGAGATTGTCAGGATGCTCTGTTATGAAAACAATCAATCTTCTAATAGCAATATCTTTCTGGTAACTGATCCAAATTATTTGAATTCTGGATATGATGTGGATGAATGAGTCTAGATGCTAAGTCTAGATCTACAATGTGTGAAATGAAACTACAGCCAAATACCAGATGAAAAGCTGAAACTGCTTCTGACTGAACTACCTAAACTAAACTGGAAAATGTAAAGAAACAAACTGAAATGCAAATGTTTTTGGTTGATGTAAGATTGCTCTTGAACCAAGGATACTCCTACATCAGAAATTTGGGGTTATTGAAAAAGTGATTCCCTCACTTTGTCGGGGCTAGGGGAGAACCAAGATGGTCCACCTCAACCTGAGAAATCCATGCTGAATCTTCTTCCAGTCTACCTTTCCACTTCACAAGATATTCTTTGTATTGTCTTCCTTTAATGTTACATCCAACTCTGTTGTCCAAGATGTCTTCGATCTTCTCCGGTGCTTATTGTGGTAACTGCTTCTTTAAGTCTTCTTCCATGCTGTCACTAAACTTTGTTACATGATACTGATATAAGTCTGTAATGTTGAAAATAGGTTAAATACCCAATGTCTCCAGTAACTCTACTTCATATGCATTTCTTGAATCAAATTTTCTGAGTATCTTACAAGGTCCAAACTTCTTCATTTTTGACTTGTTATATGTCCCAAGTGGAAATCTTTCTTTTCTCAAGTACACCATCACTTCTTCTCCTACTTCAAATTCCTTATGTCTTCTCTTCTCATCTGCCTTTTCCTTATACTTACTATTCATATCTTCCAAATGGTTCTTCACCTGATTATGCACTGTCTTCATATGATCTACAAATTCTTTTGCTTCTGTACTTCTCTTTTCTTCCATACCAATGTTCCTCAATTCTGTAACTCCTCTAGGATTTACTCTGGTAACAATCTCAAAAGGTGTTCTTCCGGTATTCCTATTGACTGAATTATTGTATGCAAACTCTACTTGTGAAAGAATCAAATCCTAACTTTAGGATTTCTCTCCAACCAAACATCTTAACAAGTTTCCCAAACTCCTATTCACTACCTCTGTCTATCCATCAGTCTGTGGATGAAAAGTTGAACTGAACTTCAAATCTATCTTCATCTTCTTCCAAAGTGTCTTCCAAAAGAATCCAACAAACTTTGTATCTCTGTTTGAAACTATACTCTTAGGTAATCCATGCAATCTCACAATCTCCTTGAAAAATAGGTCAGCTACATGCACTGCATCAATTGTCTTCTTACAAGGTATGAAATGAACCATCTTTGAAAATCTATCAACCACTACAAATATTGAATCATGTCCTCTCTATGTCTTAGGCAATCCCATTACAAAATCCATGCTTATGTCTTCCCAAGGTCTCTCCGGTACTGTCAAAGGTTTATACAATCTAGTGTTCTGACTACTCCCTTTTGTAACTTGAAAAACTCTACAACTCTACACAAATTTCCTAACATCCTTATGTATCTGAGGCCAAAAGTAATGTTCACTCACCAAAGCTACTATCTTATCAATGCCAAAATGTCTTAGCAATCCACCACTATGTTTCTTCTTTATTAAATTATCTCTCATTGAACTTTTGGGTATGCATAACTGATTTCCTCTAAACAACATATCTCCTTGACTGAAATAATCTAACCACTTACTCCTATATGTCACAACATGTTCTTTACATTCTTTCCAAGGTTCTGCAAAATTAGTGTCTCCCTCATACATGTTCTTCAATTCATCAAAACCTAATACTTCAACTCTCATCTCTGTCAACAAGTTTCTTCTCCTACTCAATGCATCAACAAATTTGTTTGATTTTCCACTCCTATGCTTCAACACAAAAGTATAACTCTACATGAACTCTACCCATCTCATATGTCTCTGATTCAACTTACCTTGACTATTCAGATATTGTAAAGATTGATGATCTGTATACAGCACAAACTCCTTAGGCAACAAATAATGTCTCCACTTCTTCAAGGCTTGAATTATGGCATAGAACTCCTGGTCATAAACTGAATATCTTCTCCTTGCATCATTCAACTTCTCACTGAAATATGCTATTGGTCTACCTTCTTGACTTAATACTACTCCAATTGCATTTCCACTTGCATCACAATCAACTTGAAATACCTTATTGAAATCTGGTAACATCAAAATAGGTTGCTCTGTCACTTTCTGCTTCAACAACTCAAAACTTTTATTTTCTCCAAATATCCACTTGAAATCTTTTGTCACCTCTCATTGTCTTTGTCATAAGGTTACAAGCTGAACTAAAATTTTTGATGAACTTCCGATAGAAACTAGCCAATCCATGAAATGATCTAACCTCTCCAATGTTCTCCGGTGTAGGCCAGTCAACAATTGCTTTCACTTTCTTAGGGTCCATCTTCAATCCTTCCACAGAAATCACAAATCACAAATATACTAGTTCTTCCTTCATGAAACTGCACTTCTTGATGTTTATCAGCAATTTCTCTTCTCTTAGTCTCTGCAAAACTTGTCTAATATACCATAAATGTTCCTCTTTTGTCTTACTAAAAATTAGAATATCATCCAAGTATACAATCACAAACTTACCCAAGAATTTCTTCAGAACTTCATTCATCAATCTCATGAAAGTACTCAGTGCATTTGTCAATCCAAAAGGCATCACTAACAACTCATACAATCCTTCATTTGTCTTAAAAATAGTCTTCCATTCATCACCTTCTCTGATTCTGATCTGATGGTATCCACTCTACAAATCTATCTTTGTGAAATATTTTGCTCCACTCAAACAATTCATGATATCATCCATTCTAGGTAAAGGAAATCTATACTTAACTTTGATCTTGTTTATTGCTCTGGAATCAGTACACATTCTCCATTCTCCATCTTTCTTAGGTGCTAACACTATAGGTACTACACAAGGACTTAAACTTTCTCTAATCAAACCTTTCCTCAACAACTCTTGTATCTGTCTATTCAGTTCTTCATTCTCTACCGATGTCATTCTATGTGCTACTTTGTTAGGCAAACTTGCTCCCGGTATAAGATCCATGTGATGATTGATACTCCTTATAGGTGGTAATCCTTCAAGTACATTGTCTGATATGATGTCTTCATACTCTATCAGCAATTCTCTTATCTCCTCTGGTTGTGTCTCTTTAGTCTCCTTCTTCAATGTTTCAAGCTTCTTTTGAATAAAGGCATAACACATATTCTCATGTCTCAAACTATCAAGAATTTTTCTTCCATCTATCAAACAGATTCTAGCATTCCCACATACTTCACTCTTAGGATCATCCTCCAAAGGAATCAAAGTAATTCTCTTTCCATTTGATGTTATAGTATATGTGTTCTTTCTCCCATCATGTATAGCTTTTCTATCATATTTCCAAGGTCTACCCAACAAGATATGACAAACATCCATAGGCATAATATCACACAAGACTTCATCATGATAAGAGCCAATATGAAATTTCACCAAACATTGTTCACTCACCAGTACCTTATCATCATCCTAAATCCATGCTATCTAATAGGGCTTAGGTTGTTTCAATCTTTCCAACTTTAGCTTAGTCACCATCTCCTCTGAAACTAGATTATTTGAACTACCACTATCAATTACAACTTTACAACACTTACCTCCTAATTTTCATCTAGTTTTGAATAGACTCTTCCTTTGTGGTGGTTCCTCATCTGTCTCTACTTGAAATAGTGCTCTTCTCATCACAAGTGATTCTCCTTTCTTAGGTTTTCCAACTGAACTAGGTGATTCAACAAGTTCTTCTTCAACATAGGCTACTCTTCCACTATTTTTTGTCCTCTTACTTGTACTACCATGATTACATTCAAATGCTCTATGTCCTTCACCTCCACACTTGAAACAAGTACCTATGAATGTTCTCTTATCAAATCCTTTTTCGTCTCTCATGTATGCTTCATTCTGGTATGCACTAGAGTTTCCTCTCCAGTAAAAAAATTTGTCATCTCTCTAGTAAACATTGTTATCTCTGTCCTCCTTAAATGGGCTGTCAAATTTGTTCTGCTCCGGATATGATCTATCTCCTCTGAAAAATGTTCTACCTCTCTGAAATTTACCTCCTCTACCTCTCCATCTCTAATCATGTCTTTTATTTAGCTTCTCTTCAACTTTCAAGGCAAACTGATATGCTTCTTCCAAAGATGTCATCCTTACCAAGCTTAGTTCCTCTTGAATGTTCAATCTCAATCCATTGATGTATCTAGCCACTTTCTCCTTGTTTGCTTCACTATGTCCTATCCTTATGATAATTTTATGAAATTCTTCAGTATACTCCTTCACATATTTCTCCTTTTGTCTCATGTTTTGCAATCTTTTCAACAGTTCAAACTCATAGTCAGCTGGTATAAACTGATTCTTCAACTTTGTCACCATCCTATCCCATTTTGTAATCTTTTCTTTTCCTCTTCTATTTCTTTCCAACTAAACTTATTTCCACCATATAGCAACATGTCCTTTCAACTTTGTCTTTGCAAATTTCACCTTCTCCAGATCTTTAGTTTCCTCATATTCAAAGTATTCTTCTATGTCATTTATCTAGTCAATCAACTCTTCAGGGTTCAAATTATTAGTATAGTTGGGCACATCAACTCTAGGTCTCATTACAATCTTTGTAATAGCTCACAACATCTTTACTTGATCTGATTCTTCTTCTTCTTCACCTCCCAAGGTTTCGCCAGTTTGTTCAACAAATTGAAATTCTTCTTCATCGTCGCTTTCAACATTAGGTCTCGGTGTCAATCCTCTTCGCCTATCTTCTTCAACAACATCCAAACAAATTTGCATTGTTTTCATCATTTCCATCATCTCATCCATTCTACCAGCCATTGTTTCAACAATAATAACTCATCGGTGGCATTGTTCCTAGGATCAAGTGCAAACTACCTCAGGTACGGTGATGGAGCTACAATGTGACAACTGCCTCACAATCGATAATTGGTTGTGACACAAGTAACCTGCCTTAATTTGGTGATCTGTCCACAGCAAGATCTTATGGAATCTCCTCACCAACTTCACTCAATTCACTCCCAAAGATTCAAAGTTTCACTCTGATACCACTTGGTGCAGTCACTGTAGGAGGGTTCACAGAATTAACTGTCCATACCATGCAACAAGAGTAAACACAATGGAAACAACTCAAAGAAATGAAGCAAATGTAGATTCAGTTATTCAATATATCATAGAATTCAAATACAATCTAGTCGGTAACATGCGGGCTTACAATTAGGGCTCACAAGCCTGATTACATACATGCGCAAGATAAAGCTTTGAATCTCCTCATAGAAAATCCAAACTATCAATCTTCTAAATCATGAGAACTTGATAACTACTTTCCTAAGGATCTATTACATCAATATATATCATTTCCGGACCAATAGATTCCTCCACGTTGGCCAAGGGAGGTCACAAACTCCAATGAAGAGTTGTAACGTGTTCATAGATAAGTTGGACCTAAATGCATAGAACACTTCCTCAAATGAAAGGAATAACATGTTGACTCTAGGAGAAGGTTGGCCATGAACCAAAGATCATTGAATGATGTGTCATTAAGATCCGCAAGTCAAGGAATGATTTGTAAGCCTTCTCCTTCAACTGATTGTCTGAGACTGTCAAGATGCTTTATTCTAAAAATAGTCAATCTTTTAATAGCGATATCTTTCTAGTAATTAATCCAAATACTCTGAATTCTAGATATGATGTGGATGAATGAGTCTAGATACTAAGTCCATATCCGCAAGGTGTGAAATGAAACTACATCCAAATATCAAACCAAAAGTTGAAACTGCTTCTAACTGAATTGCCTAAACTGGAAAATGCAAAGAAACAAACTGAACTGCAAACAAACTGAAATGCAAATGTTTTTGGTTGATGCAGGATTGCTCTTGAATCAGGGATGCTCCTACATCAGGGAGGCTCCCTCTGATTGCTAGATATTACAAACTAATAACTGATAAAACTTATTTACACTAAGAACTATATTTGGGGTGATTCCATTCCATCATATTCTCTTTTTAGAATATATGTTTACACTTTAAGATGATGATTTCAACAAAACTGATACAATGCAAAGAACACAAAACCCACGGAAACACAAAGTCTTTCGTTGCTTTGTTCACCAACAAAGAGATGAAGGATCAATACAAAGTCTTTCGTTGCTTTGTTCACCAACTAAAAATAAAGTGATTTTTTGTAATACTGCAGTTAATTGTTCTGCTCTGGCTTTGTATTGATCCTTCATCTCTTTCTCATGATCAAACTTTACAATTAGAGAATTTAGAGTTGATTGAACATCAACTTTTGCACTCTCATGAGTGATTTTTCCTAGCTCAATCCTTGAGATTGAATAGTCATTCATATTGAAATCCTTAATGGTTGCATCAAGCATAGGTTGAGCTATCTCTACATACGTATGACCCTAATCTTCAAGTTGCTTGGAAAGAGTCTTAGGCTTCTTCTTGGTCTTCACCTTGATAGGTGCTAGCTTCTCAAAATTAAAGTCATCTGGAGAGTATATGATGAGAGCCGTGGAGGAAGCACTAATAAACTAGCACTTGGATTAGAATCCATTATTGGTATAGAAGGAGTTGCACTCATACTGGTTGTAGTAACAATTGGAGAAGTGTTTGTAAAGATGGCACCTGGCACATTGGCATTGGCAGTCTACTCAGTACTTGAAACAAATTGATCCAAAACTATTTGATCACCAATATTATAGGAAGGAGAAGATAAACTTGGAAAAGATCCTAAAGAACCAAAAATAGCATTAAAGGCAGCCTTAGGACTATCAAAAATTGTCCTAGATGAATATGGTGAAGAACCAGAAGATTGAACAATAGTTGGAGACAATGAGGTATTTGAGACAATAGGTATGGAATCTGAAACAAGTAAGGTAGGCAAAGGAGAAGAAGATTGAGGTTCTTGTGTCATGTCTTTTTGAGGAGACATGGTTGGTTCCTCTAGTTGTTCATGCTCATCTTCTTTCTTTGCTTCCTATTCATCCTCCTTTTCCTTTGAAGACTTCTCTTCAGTAGCCATTTCCTTAGCAGTAGGCTCTTTAGTTGCATGTTCTTCTATTTCCTTTTCTCCTCCACTTGGTTCATCCTCAGTCACTTTAGCTTTACTACCTTTTGATACAAACTTTATTTTTAGGCTTGGGAGCCTTGGAGGAACTCAGTACATCATTCTTATTTTTTGTTCTTGTCTCCACCTTTTTACCTATTTGCTCCTAAGTTTCCTCCTCAAAGCTAGTGATAAAATCTTTCAACTGAATCCCTTTACATTTTAGCCATACATTTGTGTTCGCCAAGATGGGTTCAAATCTTTTCCTTATTGAAGTTAATTATTTCTTTGACCATAGAACAATAGGCAAAGAAGAACCCTCAATATTATCATTAACATATTTTGAATTCAAAATGTTTTCATCATCCACCATACCTTCTGGAATGTCAGCCAATTCTAAGTCTTCAATTTGACTTAGTGTTAATCTGTAATAGTCTAGTTTCCTAATCTTCTCTTGAGTTCTCAATTCAGCCCATACATCTTCCACCATAGGGATATGTGATAGAGACTTTCTCTTTATCTTGTACTTTACCCTTTTGAAGTCAAAGTTATTTCTCTTTTTGAAATGCTTCATTGTTACCAGCTGCATCTCAGTTTCAATAGCCTTAGCCTTAGAAGAAGTAGCAATGGAGTACCTACGAATCTTAATGGGAAATTTGAAGTCAGGTTTCTTTAACTCCATTTGCTTGTTATGCACAACAATCATTTTCCAGCATAATTCCATCAACACAATTCTATCACTTGGAAATTTAGGCAACATATATGGATAGCCTTGAAAATAACCAACCCTTAGGTAAGTGAAAGTTGGGAATTAGAGGTACAAACAACCAAAAATGTTCACAACTTCCCATGCTTCATCTAAAACTCTCTTCTGCTCTAGTTGAGGATAAAAAAGACACATAAAAATTGTAAACAAAGCATCATTTACTCTTTGGAAGTGATGGATTGATCCCTTTAGAGTCAACTGGGGGTAATATTGATATACAAGTACAACTCTTTGGTCCCCTTCTGATGTTAATCCTGGGAAACTTCTCATTGAAGTAATTGCATAGACCAGATAAGATGTCATGTAGAATCTAGAGGTTGTAGATACTTTGGTCAATTGCTCATGAAGAGCATTGCTTATTTGTTCACCCTAGAAGATCCATTATTTTCCTTGGAGGATGAGTTTAATATAAGGGTACATCCACTTATGAAAAGTGGAAGAAGAAGAAAGCCCCCTAACTCTGCTGAGAAGAGTTATTAGGTCACTGACCTCTTTGACAAAATCACTTCTTGGGAAACTTTTAGGCCATCTGGAAATATTAGCCCTTGCAAATTTTAGCCATTTGGTATTTATGACCCTCTTTGCTTTATTGGGATCTTTATCATACTCCTAAGCAATAGTGAAGTCAATCTTTGCACAATCCTCTGAACCAAGACACATAAAGACTTTGTCCATGAATTTTGCATCTAACCTGATAATCACATTATCTTGAGCATCTGCAACTGTTCTATTATTCATGTTGTAGAAATGAGCCACCTGAAGAAGAAATTCAGGATTATGTACTGCCACAGGAAAAGAAGCAACCAAATGAATATTACTCTCCACAATCCTCTTCATATAATGACTTGGAAATTGTTGCTTTGTCCTTTCCATGAACTTGGCCATATCCACATGACCAATTTTTGTATCCCAGATTTCATCCACATTAGATGTTACTGAGGTCACGAGAAACTTTCCCTGGTATTTATACTTCATGGCTTTAGCTTTCTTCAACAAAGGATCATTCATCTGAAACACAGACTCCCTTGGTTGAAAAA
The DNA here is from genome assembly GCA_027924645.1 of Cunninghamia lanceolata. Lineage (NCBI taxonomy): Eukaryota > Viridiplantae > Streptophyta > Pinopsida > Cupressales > Cupressaceae > Cunninghamia > Cunninghamia lanceolata. Next base: position 1,417,670 of record BSBN01000921.1, read on the forward strand.
TAGATCTCGGTAATCTTGTAGAAGCAACTGTAACATAAAAGGCATGATTTTGCAGTGTTAGGGAAAATTTGGCAAATGGGGAACTACAATGTTGAAGATCATGGTCAATAGCATGAGCTTGGTGAGGCTAGAGAGCAATAAAAGCAAGAAACTGAGTGAAAGCAGGCTAAAGTTAATAAATGTAAAAAATTCTCTAGAGTTAGAGAAATTTAGGAAGGTGGTGCAAGGGTGGCAAAAATCACCGCCTCTGCATGTAGGAGGAATTGCACTTTGATGTAAGGGGCGCAAAAATTGTCGTCCCTACATTTTGGTAGAACTCAAGGTAATATGTATGGGTGGCAATTTTTGTCGCTCCTACATATGGGGAAAAAACAAGTTTTAAGCATGGGCGGCGAATTTTGCTGCTCATGCACATTATGAAAAAAAATGTAATGTCTATGTATGGGCAGTGAAATTCACCACCCCTACATCTAGAAATTTTTTTTGTAAACACTAACAACAAAAACTGTCGCTAAAACATGATACAAGAAACCATCTTTAATATTAGGTCAGTGAAAAACACTGCAATTACATCAAGGACGAGGTTTCAAAGGAAAATGAAAAGTTAACAAAAATGTTAATTATACAATGGAAAAACATAGAGATCCAAACTCTATAGGAAAATAGAAAATGACTTAAAAGTGGAAAATATTGTTTCCAAAATAAAAGAGATAAAAGTTAACATAAGAAATGATTAGGGTTACAAGGACATACACATGGACTCAAATCTTAATCGTTAAAAAGAATGAAACAAATGAATTCAACAACAAACCCTAAAATGATAATGGAAGAAAATAGAGAATAGGAAAAGAAAAGAAGAAACCCACCTGGAAAACCCTAGCTCAAAATGACACTCAGATCCGCTCAAACGCGTGCCAAAGAGGTTTGAGGATTCGCTGAATGCTTGAGGGGATCACGAAGGCAAAGAAACAAAATGAAAAATGAAAAATAAAACATTTAAAACCCATAAAAAACTTTTACTAAACTCAACTCAAAGTGCATTTATTACACTTGAGATGAACTAAAAGATGATCAAGCGGTAAAATTTGTCGCCTGAACATACAAAGGAGGACAACATGCATGGGTGGAAAATTTTGCAGCCCTTGCATGTGACAAAGGTATTAACATGCATCAGTGGAAAAATTTATCGCCCATGCATATAACTTAAAACATCAGTTGACATGTAGTGGCAGGCAAAAATATTGCCCTTGCATATGACTTAAAATACTCTAACTCCCAAAAATATCAAACTCAATTCTTTGATTCATTTGCAATTTAACTTAATTATGCAAACTTCGAGACACTGAAACGAGGGGGAACTCGAATAGATTTTTTGGAGCTAGGGAACCACACACAAGGGAAAATGGACTCACCTCATTTTGTGTGCTTAGAGTTGTAGGCTACGAAACAGACAAGTTTTGTAGGGGTCATCCTACAAAATCAAGCACAACTAATTTTGAGGATAACAAACCCCAAACCCCTAAACCCTAAACCCTAAATCCAAGTAACCCTAAACCTCTATCTCCCTATCTCTCCCCTATCTCCCTATCACCTTTGTCCCTCTACCTCTCAATCTCTCTCCCTATCTCTGGAGATCTCACTCAATCTCTATCTCCCTATCTCTCCCTTTGTCTCTTCTATCTCTCCCAATCTATCTTCTTTCTCTCTACCTATCTATCTCTCCCTATCTCTTGCCTCTCTCTCCCCTATCATTCCCCTATCTCCCTATCTCTCTAGACATCTCGCTCACTCTCTATCTCCCTATCTCTCCCCTTTGTCTCCTCTATCTCTCCCTATTTGTCTCGTCTCTCTCTCTCTATCTAGCTATCTCCAAACCCAAGCAACCCTAAACCCTAAATCCAAGAAACTCTAAACCTCTATCTCCCTATCTCTATCATCCCTCTACCTCTCAATCTCTCTCCCTATGTCCCTGGCCATGTGCCTCACTCTCTATCTCCCTATCTCTCTCCTTAATCTCCTCTATATCTCCCTATCATTCCTCTCTCTATAAACCCTAAACCCTAAACCTCTAAACATAAACTCCTAACCCCTAACAATAAACCATAAACCCTAAATAATGCCCCTAAACCCTAACCCCTAACCCATAAACCTAAGAAACCCTAAACCCTAAACCCATAACCCCTAAACCCTAAACCCAAGTAACCCTAAACGTCTATCTCCCTAACTCTCCCCTATCTCCCTATCACCTTTGTCCCTCACTCTTTATCTCCCTATCTCTCCCTTCAGTCTCCTCTATATCTCCCTACTGGTCCTCTATATCTCTCTAAACCCTAAACCCTAAACCTCTAAACGTTAACCCCTAACCCCAAAACCATAAATCCTAAACCCTAAATAATGCCCCTAAAACCAAGCAACCCTAAACCTCTATTTCCCTATCTCTCCCTATCTCCCTATCTCTATCATCCCTCTACCAATCAATCTCTCCCTATGTCTCTGGACATGTCTCTCACTCTCTATCTCCCTATCTCTCCCCTCTGTCTCCTTTATCTCTCCCAATCTCTATCATTCCCCTCTCTATCTCTCTTTAAACCTTAAACCCTAAACCCCTAAACCCTAAACCCTAAACCTGAGCAACCCTTAACCCCTAAACCCTAAATAATTCCCCTAAATGCTAACCCCTAAACCCTAAACCCTAAGCTTGAGCAATGCTAAACTCATAAACCCTGACTCCTAACCCCAAGCAACCCCCCTCTCGCTCTCTCCCAAAACCCCAAAACCCCAAAACCCTAAATAATGACCTTAAACCCTAACCCCTAAACCCTAAACCTCTATCTCCCTATCTCTCCCTTATCTCCCTATCTCTATCGTCCCTCTTCCTCTCAATCCTTCTCCCTATCTCTCTGGACATCTCTCTCTCTATATATATATATATATATATCCACCCTCTCTTCCTCTTCGTCCCTATCCGTCTCCCTTATCGACAAAGCAAATGGAAACAAGAATACTAGGACATGCAAAGAGGGTTGAGGATATAAATAGGGAGGATGAAATGGAAACAAGAAAAATTTAAAGTTCATTGGATGGGAAGAATGATGAGAGGAGAGGTAGAAAATAGTAAAATAGGGAAAAATTGGCAGGATCTATAGGGAAATTGGAAAGGAAAAGGAAACCTAGGAAAGCTAGGAAAAGGATTTAACTAGGAGGTAGATAGGTCAGAGAGAACGAGGGGGGATATTGAGAGATATAGATAGAAAGGGAGAGATATAGAGAGATTGGAAGATAGAGAGAGATAGATAGATAACAATAGAGAGAGAGAGGGAAAGAGGTAGAGACAGAGATAGAGATAGAGAGGGGTAGAGATAGAGAGAGGATATAGAGATGGAGAGATATACATATAGAGGGGTAGAGATAGAAAGAGAGGATTGAGAGAGAGAGGTAGGGAAATATATATAGAGATAGAGATTGAGAGGGGGGATATTGAGATATATATATATATATATATATATATAGAGAGAGAGAGAGAGAGAGAGAGAGATTGGAAGATAGAGAGGGAGAGATAGATAGATAGCAATAGAGAGAAAGAGAGGGATAGAGATAGAGATAGAGATAGAGAGGGGTAGAGATAGAGAGACAAGATATAGAGATGGAGAGATAGAGAGATATAGATACAGAGGGGTAGCGATAGAAAGAAAGGATTGAGAGATAGAGATAGAGAGAGATGGAGAAGGATAGAGACAAAGAGAGAGCTAGAGAGAGAGATTTCTATAGTTCCAGAAAGGGATATCCATTTCTGGGCTCCCCAAAATGGATATCCATTATTTAAATAATGAATATCCATTATTAATGGATATCCGTTAGTAATGGATATCTGTTTTTCTTCAGTTTTGCCTTGTATTTAGGCTCGGAACTATCATAGTTGACTTTCCCTAAATTCTAATGTGTTTACTAGTTTCACTCTCTTCTTCGAACTTCACCCTTCGTGCTGACAACTTTTTTTATGCAAAATTGATAAAATGAAAAGGATTTATAGAAGAAATTGTCAGCTTTCTAAAAATATAAGATTTGTTTGGTTATCATTTTATTAAATAATTATTAATAATTTTCTATATAGTGTGTGTGTCTGAAATCCCGATGGACACACTGATTGAAAAACATCCATAACTTTCAAACCATTTCACCTTTTTGAGATCCAAAAGTTGCGTCACACTCTATGCTTTTCTGGCTATAGGTTAAAAAAAAATTAATTCCAATTTTTTTGATCAATTTAGGATGGCCAGAAAATTACTTTTTAGTTTTTAAAAAAAATCACAGTAAAAAAATCATAACTAATTATTTTATTGGAAATTTTTTTAAAAAAATATGCGTCACATCTGGACATGAGTCCTTTACTTATTTTGAAAGTTAAAAAATAAAATAAAATTTGCTCATAGTTAGGTTGGCTGGAATGACACCCACTTTTTATTTTTTTCTAAAAAATTTAATAGTTGTTCATTGAAATATTCATTTTTCACTAAGTAAATTTAGTTTTTTTAAAAAAAATAGTAACCCATAAACTAGATTCAATTCTCTACAAATTTCGTTCTTACATCTTTTTCAAATTGTGTAGACAATTCATTCAAATTTTCACATGAACTTGATTAAGTCTGATTTTTGTATTTTCATTGTCACTTAGAGGCATAGTTTGGCCCATCATGATCCTACACATACCCTTATATTAATTGATATAAATTTATATAAGGGGATGGATTAAGGAGACTAAGGGGACTTAAAGGAACACATTAAGGGGAGTAGGGAGACATAAGGGTACATAAGGAGGATTAATTGGATGAATTAAGGGGACTAAGTGGAATTAATGGGATGAATTAAGGGGACTTAAGAAAATTAATTTTTTAGTTCCATGTTAACTATTTGAGCTTATTCAATTGCCACCTCAATTCTCATCAAATTATAAAAATATTCAATAAAATAATATTATTATTCATCCTCTCATACTAATGCTTGTAATTGTAATGCTATGCTTCCTATAATTTTATTTTAATGTTGTGCTTCCATAAAAATCATTATACAAGAAAATAATGTGCATCATAAACCAAATAATCATCTAATCAAAACTCATTAACCACATCATAAGAAGATAAACAAAGTTAAGATCAATCAACAAAATCATCAATATTCATCACACTAGGTACACATCAAGTCATAAGAATAGATTTTATTAGATGTGTGGTCATCAAGAATATAAATAAGTAAATCAAAATACCTATCAAAGAAATATTATCAAGTATATCAATATAAGTACATCAAAATGTCGTCAAATGTAAATCAAACCATATCAATTGGTTTAGATCTCTCAACAAATTTCATGCAATATTTTCTCATGATCTTCTCTATCTAGTTTCCACTTATAATGATCATGTGCATGTGATGCACTACAAAGAGCTATTTCAGTAGCAAATACTAGGTGACTATAATGATACACCTTATTATGATTTTTGTAATCAATAAAATAGATCCCATTATGAACAATTTTTTACTTTTCTCAAATTTGTTCCCTACAAGACAACTAGTCCAATGTGAAGCATTGAACTCTCAATTTCTTCTCATTGTACTCGCTTCATTCTATCCTATGCTCAACACAATAAGTATTATTCACATTCTCTAGATTTCCAAATTTTATAATTACTACAAAAACATCCCTTAACACAACATGTAAAAAGATAAAAGAATATAAGAAGCATATATACACATGTACATGTAATTTTTTCAATGTCAAGTATAACAATACTCAAACCTTTTCTAATTAATCCTTAAATGTGGTAATAATCAATTGGAATTATAGGAGTATCCTTAAATTTATCATCTTCCTCTTGTCCATATGCATCATTCACAATGAGAGGCACTATTAGTCATTCAACTACATAGTCATGATATTGGTTCATGCATCTTTCATATGACCCCAAAATGCATTCAATACAAAGACATGAGTAGTCCTTCATACAAAGTATCTAATTTAATTAATTTGTACTCATCATAGAATGGATTGATTATCTTATCTATCCTTAACAACGATGAGATGTTCTTTGATCCAACTGTACATAAAAAATTAATTAAATTTTATAAATTTTGAAAACACTTTCTCAAATACAATTTTAATTTTAATAATATAAATGTAACTTTTTGTGTACCACATAATATCCCATAAAAGTCTATATAGAGGTGGATTCCTCCCTAAAGTGTGCATGTCACATGTGAAATAATTCTGACACCATTCAATGATGGAATGTGCATAATTCAAGTGATCTTAATAATTGGTTTGATGTTTTCTAAGTGCATGATTGATGAAAGCCCATGCATCATAGTGTTCACACTTCCTATAACCACTCTCAAAAGCTCCCAATATGAGGCTTATGTAGAAATTAAAAAAATTGACAAAGCTAAAAAAAATAGCTATGATAATTTGAATTGTGAGGCACAACCATCTAACAAAACAAAAAAATCTATTCTTATACCCTTTCACCAAGACATAAAAAATAATTGAAAGTAGTCTTGCATGAAGTCTATGTCATAATCTTTATCATCACTAATATAAAAGTGATACTCTTTCTTGATGACTCATTGGAGATAATTAATCTCAATCTCACCCAAGTACATATGTGGATACCAATAAAACACATGTACCATGATAGTCACTTGTTATGTATGATAGTATTGCGTTTTAATCTCCTTTTGATGGGAAAATGAGTAATTCTCTAAAAATTCAACCACTAATAAGATTGTTCCAAGAGGAAAAGTATCCTTAAATGTCTTAAACTAATTTTTCCTTCCACATAAAATAGCTATGTTGTATGTATGGAACTATCAATTTTTAAAAACTTTCCATAAATTTTCCAAGAGGTAATCATCTTCCACATAATCTAGTCTTTTTGCTCCTTTACTAGATTTAGTTTCATACTAGATATACTTGTTCCACAAAGTTATTTTATGCATTTAATTGGACCACCGACATCATCCTCTAATTTATCACACATAATGGAGGATTTCAATTTATTGAGCCATTTAGGAGGTATATTTTCAACACCATAATTTTCTTCTATAAGCTTTTAGAGCACCTGATAATAAAGATTTAATGTGGTGTTAACAAAAACAAGTTTCAAGGAATTTGTTTGGCTTCACATACCAAGGACTTGGTGTCTCAAACATCTATTACCCAATATTCAAATGAGGATTACCAACACAAAATTATAAATACATCTCATGTGAAGTTATATCTAGAAAATGTTTTGCATGTTGTGCATAGACATTCTTCTCAATATTGTGTTTGAGAACATATTTGACATTTGCTAAAGGCCAAGTATGGTCATTCCAATAATAAAAAATTGACCTCCTTACATTGTCCTCGCTTTTGTTAGATCAAAGATCTTTGCACATTAATGCTCAATTTCCTTCTACATTATTATCAGTCAAAATCTTCCTCTTTTTTCCACATATCACTATAGTCTTCCTACTCACACCAAATTCATTTAAAACTAAATGAACATGGCATTTTTTAAATGTTTCTAAACTTACTATTGAAGTTAACATCACTCTTCTAGAAATTATTTTATTTACATTGTGTGATCTTTTACCAATTGAAGAAAAACTCGTTGTGTGGTCCCACAACACGTGCCATTTTGTCTTGACAAAATGAGGACCCAACCCTCCTTTTTTTCTTGGTTGGTCTTTTGTTTTTTTCCTGGGTAGTATAGGTAAAATGCCAAGTTATTGAGGGTGAATGTCAAGTTACAAATTTTCCCCTAAAATGGTCATGAATAGATAGAGGATGGAATTTTAGCCAAGGTTTCCTTTTGAAGTTTTTGAAAATTTGCTAAAATGAACAAGTTATGTCAACTAGATATTATAGTCAACTAGACATGGAACTTTATGAGGTATTGATGTCATGTTTGATGTCTATATCAGGTTGTAAATGCTTTATAAAAATGCCCAAACCCAAAGCTAAATTCAAATGTTATCAATTAGTCACTGAACCTGATCGAGATATTAGCACATTCAGTAAGTTTATGTCTAGATCTTGTAGAAGCCACCAAATTTATCCTTTATAGTTCTGAACTTGAAGCATAAGAAAAAGTGTTTGATCCTACCGGACATAATATTTTGACCAGACATTTGGACTGGACATTTCTCACGTCTAGTTCTATATCCAGATCTTGTCCAAGCATTAATAGTATTTTATTTCGTCTCGTTGACCTTTGACTTTCAACCTGACATATTTTTACTGGACATTCCCATGTCTGGATCTATTGAATAGGATGTGAAGACCTGTCTACTCTCCTGAACATCTATTCAACATAAGTTTGACCACAACCATGATGATGTCATCCAAACAGGTCATCATGATATCCCTTACCCAACATTAGCCAAAGTTGAATCAAACATTTTACATAGGATATTTTGATCGAATATCACACATGAGGTCTTGATGTCCATCCAGTCCTATTCACATTAAACTCCCATAAAGAAAATTGTTTTTACCATTGGATTTCAAATTTAAATAAGAACTAATCCAAATGTCATGTTTCCTTGCTCCTAGTGAGTAATTGTCCACCTACTATACCAATGTATTGAAGGCATCCACACTTAGTGAATTTCACGAGAGATTGATTTGTTAATTACAAGACATTCAAACAATTAGTGAGAATTTTTAGAGAGATTTTAAATGCAATTTGCAAAGATCTTAAGGTGGACGGAAGTGGAAATTATAGAATGAGCTAGTGGAATGCGCCAAAGGTAAACAGACATCCGTTGCAGAACCTTACAAAGGTGAAATTTCCACTTACACAGGTACGTATAAGAAAAATTCTTTAACTTGTCGATTACAGTAGGGTAACTTCGTTTACTTAGGGTAAATCTGATTTGGTTCTTTACTATAGTAAAATCTCATTATTTTCTATAGGTTTTAACCTGTAACCCTATATTCTGTGAAATTTAGTTTTAACTAGTGCAATGAAAGAGATTAACATGTAGCCCTATCCCCCACACAGGCAAGTAATTTTTGTGTGTGTGCATCATGCAAGACATGATGATGAAAAGGTTGAAATAAAGGGATGACAAGTTCAAAGACCCAATGGGTCAAACTCCTAGAGGGGATTGGTGCAAATTCAGTTATGCCTCAGACACTCACCGTGGCAATGTGGACATAGAGGCATTTAGGATGAAGATCATTGCCCATGATGCAAGCGAAGTACTAAAGAATATTGTCAGTAGTGGCATGTACAATGCGATGGGATTTCTAGTCATCATAGATGGCTTGGAGCTAGTTATCTAGTGTGCACATAAGTATAATCCAGTCAATCGGCATGTAGAACATCAAGGCCAAACATATGCAGATTTCTCACCCAAGGGAATTATAGACATTCAACCTCCCGAGGAGTAAGGATGTATTTGAGATTGACATAAATGCATTAACAACACAATATAATTGAAATGTTGTTGGGTTCAGGTAGGTGATGCACAATTCATGGCTAGACCCAACAAGGCTGAAGGCAGTGTCCAAAATGGCTCAAATGCTATACAAGTTTGACTTCAATGACGAGGTCTAGTACATGATCACCTTGCTCAATAGGATGGTCGGGAATGAGGATGTTGGGTCCCTAGAGCTATGGATGTTTGGGTTGATCAGGTCAGTGAAAGATGATGGAGGTGTTGTGCACTGGGCACAACTAATCAATGATGCCATGCACAACGGTTTAATAGGTTGGAAGAAGAAGAGGAGGTTCTTCATGACCTCATATGTTGTTTATTCTTGTTCTTTTAAGTCATAGTTTGATGGCTTGTATACAATGAGAAAGCTGGGAAGTAAGGATGGAAAACAACTGGTCTGGCAATATTATCCTCAGCTGGAGAGGAATCAATCCATTGCTCATTTCCAAAGGGTGAATGATTGTTTCCTGATGTGGCTTATGTGATTGATGGAGGGTGACAAATCAAAGGGGATATCCTGAGAGGCTCAGATAGCCATCACCCGCCATGGATCCTGGTATATATAGTTCTAAACCTTCACTTATATCCAGATGGAGGGGTTTAAAGGTTTCCCATACATGCTACCAAGGTATCCTACATACAAGATATTGCTTCTAGAAATAACTAGACATATTATTCCCTCTTATGAAGCATATGTGAGGAAGCAAGGCTAGGTAACAATGAAGTTTCCATTGGATGTCAGGTAGTTCAGGTGTGCAGAGTTCAAGGACTCCAAGTTATCTGAAGCTGAATTGCAAATGTTGAACCTACAACCATTTCTACTCCAAAGTATGTTTGATCCTTATCATAGAATGGAGAACTATGTGGACAAGAAATGGTAGCATGTACCTCATCTAGAGGACTTCTGGATGGACTGTAATGATGAAGAGGATGTAAGTAAAAGGGAATATCAATGCCTAACACTTAAACAAATGAGAACTTTGGGTAAATCAAATCTGATGATGGTCTAACATAGGACCTGGATTGTGATAACAAATAAATATACAAGGAGACACTACCTCTCCCAGACTAGACAAAGCTAGATGAGACATCAATTAATGTCGTGTCCAAGAATTTCTTGTCTGCTACCCAGAAATGGGTAGATAAACAAGTGAATGAATTGAAGTCCAAAGGAGTGGACATAACCTATGGAAAGAAAAGGAAGAGGAAAGATTAGATAGATGAATATTATGATGACTTCTTTATAGTTAAGAGGAGAGTCATGGAGGCCACATTGGCCAAAGAAGGTGCATCCAGCTCTAGGGTGCCCATAACCTTAGTTGAAGTTAGTGTGGCCACATTCCTTCATTAGAAAGGGAACAACCAATAGGTGCTATCCCATTGTCATATGCAACTCCACTAGAGTGCTCGGTAGTAGACATCCTAGAAGGGTTAGAAATCCCTAGGAAAAAGAGGAGGATGCCCCAGCCAACAACACATATGAGGGAAACTGAGCTCTCAAAGAAGGCAAAGTAGAGAAAAAGAGACATTCAAATCTGCTACTGCCATGGATACATTATTTTCTTCTACTCCTTCCCAACCCAAACTTCTAGTGTCTCAAATGCAAGCACCTCTGGCTCAACAGGCGATAATCCATGAAGTTCAAGATAGCTAGCTAATAATAGAGTCACCTCAAGCCCCAAAGATACCAAATATCATTTAGGTGAGAAGAGAAATGGCCGAGGAGATGAAGAAAGATTGAGAGATCCAACAACAAGCAAGGGTAGAAGGTATGCAATTGCCCCTAGATCAGGTTGTAAACCTGATAGATGATGATGCCACCATAGACTTGGTAAATAACCCAATTTATTCTCTGTTCACTCCTCAAGCATCACAACCTGATGAGTCACAACAAGCACATGTTGAGGCAGAGGGAATAAAAGGTCTGGAAGTTGAAGGGATATAGAACACAGGGATGTTGAGACCTCAAGATGCACCAAAAGACAACCTTAAATAGGTCAAAGAGGTAGGCACGACAACACATGAAGAGGTAGGTCCATCACAACAGATGGAGATAGCATAAGCAAACATAGATACCACCCCTCTAGAAGATAAAGAGGATGTTCCTAAAGATATCCCAAAAGGAGATGATGTACATCAAGTTGAAGAGCATCCAACATGGGATCTAAGATAAAGAGATGCAACAAAAGATAGCATCAGACGAGGGTCAAAAGGACTAGGGTATTGGAGAGGGGCCTCATGAAGAAGAAAACCTAGAGCCCTAGTCCATTGATGAGGATCAATATGATGTAGAAAAGATAAAGGTATTGAGGTTGGGCAGGTTGAACAGGATCCTGAGACAAACAAGGGTGAACAAAACCTAGAAGAGGGATAGGGTTAAGGTGAAACTCCTCATCATGAAGATGAACAACACAAAGAAGATGAAATACAAATAGAAGATGTTAAAATTGAACAATCTAGTCAAGAAGGACCTACAATTGATATTCTTGGATGGCTAGCATCGGAGGCACAAGATCCTCCCATTTGTTTAATTCCTTTTGATTTTAAGAGATTATTTTTTGCATAAGAAATAAAGCCCAAGAGAAAGGCAAGGGCAGTATCATCCATCAAGTGGGATGCAACTGGACGTAGGACAACCCAACTACCTATGCCTATAGTTGACAAGGATAAGAGAGCGATAAACATGGGTGAGTACCAGATAACCACTCTGGACTTGGGGCATGCCACTATGGAGCAGGAAATAGATTATCTCAAAGGCAGTGCAGAGCCTATAGTAGCCCAAATAAGAAAGGACAAATTGAAGAAGCGGGAATTGAAAGAGTGCATTGCCCAATTGGAGTCATTTATTAAGGGGTTATTCACCCCTGGAACTTCAATAATTGAGGTCCTGACCAATTTAACATTTATGACCTGGGATTAGATCAAAGAGCTAGATGCAAAGAAACATTAGGCTCAGGTCATGGAAGGGTGGTACCAGAAGTTCTTGGAAGAAGGGAAGGAGGTCATCCAAACCACTTTATCAAGCTAGGACACCCTGACCTTCATCAAGAATAAGGTTGATGCCCTAAAGACATAATGTGTAGTAGGACTAGATCAAAATGATTAAGATCTAACCAAGCTAAAGGTCTTCTAGACATTGTCTGATAAGTTGCTCATAAGCAAGAATATCATGACAATCCAAACCATATTGCGTATATTATCATGGATGAAGGAATTGAATTTTGAGGGAGAGATATTGAGAGGATGTCGGTACAAAGCCATCAAGATCAATAGTAAAGTTCATGAACTCCTCGTGGATGAAATGGAGATTTTGGAGGAGATAATTGGCCAAATGGTGAATGAGAAGGAAATATATAGGAGAAATCCTCAGTTGCGACTTCAAGGCCAAGTATAAGTTTTAGAAGATCCCAGTAGACCATTTCTTAGAAGATGTCATCAATGAGATAATGGACCTGTATATGAAGGTGAAGGCATATAAGGGCAAGTTGGATGCTCACACGAGTAAATAGATAACCTTGAGCGATCAACTCCAAACGCAGGAATATGCTAAGGTTAAAGCTCAAGCTTTTGATAGGGATGGCATCACAAAGATAATTGCATTCTATGATGCATACAGGGCTAGGGAGTTTGGGTAGATGTTTGTCAAGGATGACATAGGTTCTAATATAGAGTAGAGAAGCTCTCCAACATTAAGTATTTTTTGAGATAATTAGATATGGATGGTGGATACTCTGATCAGTGGATTCAAATGGTCAACCGGATATGGGAAATTTTGGAGATGATGCCTTCAAACTAGATATATAGAAGGATAGCACAGTAGTGCTAGGGGTAGTGGATATCCAATTAGGATATACCTTTTGACAAAGTGAAATGTGATAGACATCTAGATGACAATTGCAGAGTAGATGCCAAAAAGTGAAGAATAGTTGAAAGGTAAAGTGTCCAAAGGGGGATATTTTATAATATTCCTAGATCTTGATCCAGTAGAAATAATATTCTTTGGAGCCAATTGTCATCCATATCAAATGCCAATTGGCATTCACATGCCTCATTTCTTGACTGTTGATTTTGAAAAGTGAAATCTTGACCATTTGTTATTGTAACTAATTCTGGATCCTTGTCTTATAAAAGGCATCCGAATCAATGTAAACAAGGGGGATGAAATTGATGAAATTCATTAAGACGTAAGTTAGTTACACTTGTAACTTTTGACTTAGTGAGATCATTTGTATATTTTGTGCATGTGAATGGATTGAAGGATATGGATTACTACCTTATTGTAAATCATAAGTGATCTTCATATTGATTTCTGGTTACGAAATATCAAATTTATATGTCCCTTGTAGTGCATTTGAATCATTTCTTACTGTCATCAATTGTCCTTTGAAGATTTGCATCTATTATGCATAGTCGTGGACCACCTGGTGAAGTATAACTAGATTTTAACTTCAATTCATAAATTTGTCAGGATATATGTGTGAAATCACTGGAAACTTGTTGGAATAATAAGGATCACTAAGAGGTGGGGGGGTGAATAAGTGATCAGATAAAACTAATACTAAAACTAAGATCTTCACACAATAAAACAATCTAACATGATCATGAAACACAAGACAGTTCAATCAGGATATGAAAGCATTAACAAAGCACATGAGACAGATAGAATCAACACATAACACATGTGATTGAGTGGAAAACCCCAAAAGGATAAAAACCACTATAAAATTGATCTCCATTAAGCCTCACTGGCAAACCTCACTAGTTACAGTCTATGTGTCACTGGCAAACCTCATTGGTTACAGACTATGCCCCACTAGCAAACCTCACTAGCTAGGATCTCACTGATCACAAATAGGCCTCACTGGCCATAAACCTCACTGGTTACAATGCCTCACTGGCAAAGATATGATCTCATTGATCTCAAATCCTATGCCTCAATGGCAATAGGAGTACATACAACAATCTCAGAAAAACATAAAGAGTACAGAGGGTTACTCTATTTCAATACAAATAACTGAACTTGCATATCCCCTTGCAATCGCACTCAACTCAATCTACATTTCCTTCTCAATATCTCAATTCATCTGTATCAAAAATCATGAACACATTAAAGTGCACAAACACCCTCATGAAGCAAACAACTCTATCATGTTGGACAAACCTTGAAACCTTGTATGAAGCATTGATTACCTTGTCATGTAGCATCATCACCATAAAATGAATACATGGACCTATTCACTAACCTTTGACATCAACATAAAGTTTTGATTTTGCAACAAAAACCTATCTTTCTCTGCCCTCTATATTCTTTGCACAATCAGCTGCATAGTGTCATCATTCTGTGCATAAATCACCTGCAATAAGAACTCTCATACTCCTTAATTCTCAGACAAGAAAATTCATCCTCACACCCATCTAATTCACCTTCATTTTCTCATTCAAAAACCCACACCTCATTGCTCATTCATAATTCTCTATCAAAGAAATAAATCCTCTGTCTATATGCAGTCGATTCCCACTTCATTCTCACATCAAGTCCTCTCTCCAAAAAGAAAAAACCATCACTCATAAAACCCACTCTCAAAAACAATAATTTACAACACTTAATATTCTTCTATTTTTATTTTCATAAATCCCTGTCAAAACATAATTCCATCTGCTCGTTCCCCATATCACACTGTCATTCAATTTTTCCATAAAACATGTCTTCATAAAGCACTTTTTGAAATTAAATCCACACTCTGCATACACTAAAACTACCTACCCACTAACTTGCATTTTTAATTATTTGTTTCTCCACTTCATGCCTTTTTAATTCAAATATAGGAAATATCTATAATAATAGAAAGTGGTTTGCAGAAACCTTTTTGCATGTCAAGGGAATAAAAAAACAGACCTCCATATACTATTTTAAGCCTCCAAAAAGATCTCTTTTGCTGTCAAAAGTAGAATGACGGCCCATGGCATATCAAAGTCAAATCACAAGATAAGGGACTCATAATTTAAATGGTGACCATCGATCATAAAGTGCGCACCCATTGAAACTTTAAAGTAGAGCCTTTGATGTGTTTTTTGTTGCCCACACGAAGGTTAAGAGACCGGTGGAGCTGGTGGCACTAGGTATAGGGGGTCAGTCCCCCAATGATGTTGATACCCTCAAGATGTAACTTAAGTTACATGCAACCTTCGATAGGGAGTCACCTTCAAATTAAAACATAAAGTGCTTTCTTTGAGTGATGGTTAGGTGTAGGTGATTAAAGCACATGAACTAGGGTTTAGACCATTAGGATATTTAGAGTTCAAAGACTGTAAATTAGTTTTTATAAGAGAAAGATAAACCCTAATTTTCTTGATCAAGGTCCTAAATCAACAGTGCATCACTATGCCTTTGATATAACTGCAAAAAGACTTCTCAAGGTAAATTCACAATAAGCTTCCACTATGAAAGATATCACCTTGTCATGTTGACATGAGCATGAACACCAAGACATTAATCAAGAAATCATTATTGCACCATTATTTCACTGTGAAATTGCATAATCATCAATGTGGATCATCGCTTCATATCATGTGTGCTATGAAAACAATGCCAAATTGTAACTTGAGAACACATCTCGTGACATGCATCTTGGGCATCAACAATCTTGAAACACATAGGACATGAATGAACTCCTTTGATCAACACACAAACTCCTTATCATGAAGACATCCTGATATCATGAAGGTATCCATATGAACTCCTTAAGTAGGATCAAGACATGAACATCATGAAACATAACCTTTTGACATTAATGACAAACCTCAATCCAACAAAACTTACACATCACTATGAATAAGATCCAAAATCCCATGAGATGTATGCGAGCTTGAGTAAAAGTGAACATGATTCTATTTACCATAAATACAATGCTCATAAAATTAAAATTCAATAAAAAATCAATCAACCCCTCAACAAGATTTCTATTTTTCAAGGTCCTAATCTACCCTTCTTTCCTATTTGGCCCATGCACTCATGTCACAACATAGTCTTCTCAGCCGATAGCTTGCTCTTTGAGGTGTGATCATTTTAGGAACCTACACTACATTTATAGGTGTTGCAAGTCCCTTTATTACAAGTTCCTTTGTCACAAATTCCTTTGTTGCAGTTCCTAATGCTACAAGTATCAATTGTGTAGGTGTAGATGTCGTATGTACTAAAGTTATAGGCTTAGATGTTGTAAATCCCTTCACTGTAGATACTACTAAACTATTATACTAAACGTTGGTGCTATTATCAAGGTAGAAAAGAGTGCCAACCTAAAGTCTCTTTTCCAACACCATCTTACACCCACAAATACTAAAGAGTACTTGCACATCTGCATCATTAGTCTTGTTAACAGATAATAAGTTTCATGCCAAACCTAGGTTGTGTAGAACTCTTGAAATACCTTGAATCCCCTTGTTAGAGAATTTGATCTCGACTCATCCATGCCCAACAATACTCATAAAAGAGTTTTCACCATATTTCTGAAATTTAACTTCTCATTGTCATAAAATAACTCTATGTTAGGAGATATGTAGAAAGAGGTACCAAAGTCAATCATCCATGCATCCTCACATGAATGCATAACAAAGGTTGCAACAAATGCATTTGATTCATCCTAAGAATCTATAGAATATAAATCATCATCTAACCCATTCTTTTCTTTCTTCTTCTCCTTTAAGTCCTTATTGATGTAGCCTTTCTTACCATAGTTTCAATATTTTACCTTGAATTTACTAGGAGACTTAGATCTACTCTTGTCCTTCTTATTTCCTTTTTACTTTGACCATCCACAAACAACTAGTGTTTCCTTGGTATATTTGGAAGCCTTCCACCCCATATCCTCTAAGAGAAGAGAAGCCACTACCTCATCAAGTAGAAAGTTTAAAGTATTACTTCCAATGGCCATCACCAAATTGTCCCATAAGTCTAACAAAGAACATAACAAGATCATGCAACAATCTTCTTTTTCTATCTTCACACTAATAGACTATAACTAGCTTACAATGGTGTTAAATGCATTCAAGTGTTTAACAATTGAGTCCCCATCACCCATCCTCAAAGTATATAGCTTCTGCCATAGAAAAAGCTTGTTCACTAGGGATTTAGCCTGATACAACTTTCCCAAAATTTCTTAGAGGGTTTTAGTAGTTGGTTCTCTCACAACATTTAGGAGCACTATATCTACCAAACAAAGTGGAATGAGTCTTTATATTTTTTATCTAAAACATCCTAGTCTTTGTCTCAAGCATTTCTATATGTTTACTTTTAGAGACTGCTAATCATCGATCCTCCATCTTGAGCTTCCATGGATCAAAGTTTGTGCCATTAAACTATTCCATCTCCAACTTGATCTACTTTCTATTTTCCTTTAAAACATAGTTCTTTTACACATGGCTCCCACTCAAACCAAGATTAGTCCAAAAAAAACCTTTTTCTTACCACTTATAAAATATAGTTGATCAAGGTCTGATACTAAATAAAAGGAAGTTGATAGCATAAATACTATCAACACTAATCAATGAGGAGAGAAATAAATGCAAAATATGATCAAGTAGTTCTAAAAGAAAATAATATACACATCAAAACAATACCATAATGGCATAGTATTTATCATGGGAAAAACTTAGTATCCAAATCTCAAACCAATGTATTCATAGTACCAATTTGGTTACAATACATCAATAAGCTCAAGTCTTCAACGGAGAACAACCAACACAAGTCTAGAGAAATTTTGGTGGCATGATCCCCTACAAAAATTACATCATACTATATCTCCATCCTAGGCACCAATATATAGAAGATACAAAACAAGAAACCACAAATGGTAAACCATATACCATGGGAGAATACCACACCCAAAAGTGGTACCTAAATTTCCATAAGGAATTCCAATTCCCAACTCCTATGATGACTCAATATGCTAATATTAGATCTTTTTACACTATCTAATCTATCATAACCAACTCACCAACATGGGCACACCATTTTGGCTCTATTATCCCATTCAAAGATGTCTTATGATGCATCATAATGTTGTTCAATATTCTAGTGTAACTCCTCTATAATCATGCTCTTGTACATCATAGAATCTACCATAAGTAACTCTTATCTTATAATGTTGAATGCTCTTACACATAATGATGACATTAAATGCTCTTACAATCTCTTACAAGCATTACAAAATATTGACACATGGCCAATAATGCCACCTCAAAGTGGGATGACCTCTTTCCCATGTGAGGATAAAATAATAAATAAATACAACTAATTAATAGATACAAAACACTAGGATGCAAGGTTGAGTTACCTTTCCCAACAATTATAACAAGGTTCTCATCTAGTTTTCACATTCTTTTTACATACCATGATAAAAATGCAAAGAGCATAAAAAGGGCCACACCATTTCTACTACCAACCAACCTTCTAGAATACTCCATCACATTAACGTCATTCAACTAAGCCTCTCATCACTTGAAATAAGAAACATAAACATGTAATATTATTATCCTTACATCTCTGTATGATCCAAATTTCAATCAAAATTAAGAACATTAATGAAGAAAATCCTCATGAGACTAGAAAAATAATTTATCTTGCATCCTTATAACAACCATAAACACAATTTTTATATGATCTTCCCACAAGAAACTTCTAATATACTTAATAACATATGCTAATTAATAATACACTACATAATCTAAAATAACTACCAATATTGAGATAAATTGTTGCCATCAATAAATGCTTTGAGATCTCATCAAGTTTGATGAACTATTAATTAAGCTTTCATTTCATTACAATAAATATTTAAATATATGCATAATTTGTTAGGCTATCCTTGGGGGAATAAATTCATAATGTATAAGGAAAAGACATGTGGTACCACTACCTACCATGCCACATAAGCCTCCATGAGTTGTTATGCAAATCTATGGGATATGTCATAGATATCATCGAATATCCACAAGTTGCCATAAACCTTGATCCAAACAAATTGAATGGTTGATGATTAATTCTTGAACTTATTTCTCCAAAATTTTGTGGGTATGATTTTTTTCCCAAAATAGAACATTAGCCATCCATCATTGTTAATTGGATAATGTGTGTTTGTTCCTAAATTAAAGTTGATAATTCGCCAAACAAATTAATCTTTATCTGTTTGCATTAGAATGTTTTTTCCATCCATATTGTACAATATTTTAAAGGGGTTTCTTAAATTTATCATTGCTTTCCTATATCATTGTCCATCACAATTTTTAGGAACTATGGGATTAATGTTAATGATTCTAGTGAATTTAGAGCTTCACCATTTTGGAGAGCACATGGCTTGCTTAGTCACATCCACACACTTCATACTTAAACTCCCACCTCAATAATAAATCCTTTAATTGTTGCCAGATAGAGGCATGTGGTATTTTGTCCCCCAATAAAAAATTAGAAAAAATCAATTTTAGCTAAGAATGAATGCTTGACCTTGGGCCTAAGGTGGTGTCAATCAACCCTTAAACAATATTTACAAAATTTACACATGCTTACATTTAAACATTACCAAATTTTGGGAGATTGCAGTGCATACTTTATGAGACACATCACTATAAGATTGAGCCAACTACTGTATTGAAGGTATATGTTATAGTATCCCCTTGTGTAGTGCCCCTCCATTTTCACCTTGGATGTACAAGTAAACTGATCAAGGTGCTTGAAGATAAAGGTAAAATAACAGGAATAATTAAGGTAAGGTAAACAATTGATGCTGTACAATATAGATAGATGTTTCATCCATGTGAGGTTTCATATGATAGTTAATGTGTTTTATTGATAATCTCAATTGCGACACTAATAATGCAGGCTTTGACATTGTTTTGCATTCCAATGATTAAGACGTCGATCTTACTACAATTGTTATATGTTAGAATGGATCTCATGGACTGATTCTGTTAGATTTATTTGTTATGATGATACTTCTGAGACTTATTCAATTTCATGCACCTATATGTTCAATGTAAGGTTCAGTTCAGATAATGAGATAGATTCAATTTGGTTATGACTATGTGTTATCTAATCTAGATTGATATGATGTGGAGAGGATGATGTTGCATCACTTGCTCGCGAGTGCCCTGCGATGTTGTGATTCCTTTTCACCTAGTGTCAGCTTTTGTGCACCTATATATGCTTAACTGTGTCATTTGTTGTAGGATGCAAGTATCTGGCATCGACTCCACTTGAATTAACAGGTTTGAGTGTGCCCTGAAACCAATGGATAAGTTATTTCGGAGATAACTTAAGGTCCCACATCCCAAGTCATCATCCTCAATCAGGATGCATGACATGTCTAGTTAAACCTGTCAGTTCTGTCAGTATGTCAGGTCTTGCAATTGAGTTATATTTGATGGAGCTTGTTGGTTAAGTGTGTTTTGGCCTGGCTTGTGAACATGTTTGATTTGGCTTTTAATAGCTATCCTACTCAGTGGGTTATGTTGTATGCCTAGATTTCATTATATAGTCATGCTATTATGTGATCCACTATAATACTTAACAGGATTACATCAATTATCATTATTAATATTAAATAAGGTCAAAATAATAATTGATAATTACCTAGTTCAAGGTAATTATCCAACGTTGTTTGAATGTAAATTATTTTAGTACAGTTATTAAATTTATTTATTTGAGGGTAATTATAAATCTAAATAAGTAGTCATGTCTGTAAAAGTTAGGATTAATGTCATCACATATTATTTTGTTCTGATTACTATACCTATTATTTAGATATTGGCCTCATGTCCATATTCCAAGGAATTCAACCTCGTCAATCCACTCATTCATGAACATGGGAATATTTGTGAAAGGAGAAATACTGTGATATTCAACATATCTTATGCTTGATTGGTTTGTACATTGATAAAATTAAAATATGAAAATAAAATACATAAACTAGTAGGTATTATTATTCAAAAGTTATAAAAATAAGGCATAAATAATTATAATATATATGTAATAAAATATATATATAATAAAATATTAAAATAAATAAAATAAAACATTATAATATTAAGTTGTAATGTAACTCATGAGTTGTAAGTGATAAATTTAATAAATAGTTGTTATAGTTGGCATTGGATCATGTGCCAAGCCTCCTACAAAGGTGGGAAAAATTTGGAAATAGAGGAGGGCTTATATCTCTCTCTTCCACTGTGAAAGGGGAGGAGGAGCTGCAAGCGGGAAGATTGGTTTAGGCTACCGTAGGAGAGATTACAGCATCAAATCCAGGTTCCCTCATCATTTTTTTATTATCTCTTATTGATGAAATTGTCTGTAAATTTGTCAATTACATTTGCCTAATTGTTTCTAAAGTTTTTTAATTAAATCCATTATGCATGCATCCTGCAATCTGTATTTGCATTTGCTAGCAGTTTCTAGAGCCTAAGTGGCTTTCAATTGAGGATGGATACTTTTATTCTATTGAGATCTATATATTGGCTGGATACTATGCAGAATATATCAACTCCTTATTCATGCCCACTTCTTCAAAACCTTCGTGGCAGCCTCACTCTCTTCTAATGTTTTTTTTATCCTCACCTAGTCCACCGTGTATTTTGTGAGAAGCTATCTATTGGTCATAACCTCCCTATTTGCAACATCTTTATAGGGGTGATCAGACCCCACTATCTCCTCCTTCAATTTTGGACTCTTGGTATGATTATTCAGAGCATCCTCCTTCCTTCCATGATAGTTTTTGCACAACAAATCTTAAAGGCTTAATCTGCTGTACGTGGGCTCCAAATGTACGAGCAATCTGTTTTTCATTAGAATTGCAGATGTAGCTAGAAAATTGCTTTCTACAAGTATTCCTTTGTACCTGTTACGGTCTCTATCACTAAGCCTCTATAGAAACCCATTTACGCATAATGTTGTTTAACGTTTTTAGGGTTTTTTTTAGGCTTTGAAGGTTTAGAATCGTACCATCTGTTATTGTTTAAACGAATGTAATTCAGGAAAGATCTCATGCCACTTACTTGTTTCCAGCTTGAAGCGCTGGAAATGCTTATTTTATTTAATTTTATTTTTATCAAGATAAAGGTAAGGGAAACGGTAGGAATCCAATAAACATGATGAGTATATCAAATTACAAGATGTGAGGTGAGCTGACGGAAGAGCGATCAGAAAACTGATGAATTACTATTGTTAAAAAGTTTCTAATCCTTACGACAAATCCATTTTGTGTAAATTCTGCAACCATTGTATTTTGTAAGAAGCCATCTATTGCTGCGCTCTGTCAAACAGTACATGTGCCTTGCTAATGTTTCTACATTTCGCATACATGTTTAGTAGGGCCATTGCAACCACCACATTTGATAGATGCCTTCTATCCTTTATGCTTCGATAGATGCTATACCCGCAGAATGATCCACTGTAGGCGTAATACAATTAGGGTATACATGTAACTGAAGTATGTGCAGCGCTCATCCAAATACTTGCGAGACTGCATGCAGGCGAAACTTACAATGTTTGAATGAATTTCAGAGTGCTTTAAAAAAAAAAGGGAGTCATGCAAATCTGTTAGCTATTTATCCTGCAATCGTTGCATTCCAAAATAGCCACAAAGACGCCCCTCTGAGGCATCCCATCAACAGTCGTGCCTTGTCTAAGCTCCTATTTTGGGAGACTGCTGGTAAAGAATGTTGGTTTAGGTTTTATACTGACTTAAAGTAGGTGAAAGTTTATGTTCCCTTATAGTCCTGTAATCATATGTGATCTATAGTCACCAGGAGAACTTATTGATACCACAACACAGATTTAACAGATATTTCAATGACAAAATTAGGGTTTCTTCAAGGTTGCCATCACGGGCAATAGAGTCAATCATGTACTGTAATGTAACCGAGTTACAATTGTGATCGAAGGATATATAGTTCTCATCTAGTTCGCCACCCCAGCCATAACCAATTTCTAGCACCTCATGGCTGAGCCTGGTGAAAGCTTTGAAGACCATAAATGAAATAATAGAAAAAGTCACTTAAGACATCTATCAATTGAATATTGTTTGTCCTTATAGAGTGTGTAAAGGAAATTATGTGAATCTAAACATGTACAACCAGGTTAGCTCACTTTGTCTATCAATAAGTGTATTTTTTTCGCATCCGGGCATCCTTCAGCAGTTCATCTGGTCTCTAAATTCATTTTCAAATGAGTATAAGATATCGTGGTCCTTGAAATTCATTTCTAAACAATAGTAAAAGATAACATGTATAAATTTTCTTATTTTACCATGGACAATAGTCCAAAATATTTGTGGAATCTTTAGTGGGGATCACTCCGAAGACATTTATTTGGTGACACTCAGATATGTGCTGAAAGATCAATTATTTATTGTGAAATCCAAATTTAAGAAGTAAACTTCAAAGCATAATGTATGATACCTAGCAACCGATATGTTGTGGAACTCCACAAGAGGATTCATTTTTCCATTTATCTAATATATTGTTCAAATTTTGTTCCCCTACCCAATGGCCAAGCTTGAGATTAAACCCAATTTTGCAAATCCATCTATACAACATGATCAATAAAATCATCTCCAAGCTTATTGCCTCAAGGTTGAATTTGCACCCTCCAAAAGATTATCTGAAAAACACAATTGGTCTTTGTTCCAGGAAGACAAATTATAGATAATATAGTAGTGATACAAGAACCGATCCACTCGGCAAAAGACCACAGCTGGCCTAGAGTCTTCCTGAAACTGGACATGTCAAAAGCACTTGACAGATGCATTTGGAATTTTTTTCCAAGGTGTGTCAGCAACTCTATCTTCTCTATTGTCGGCAATAGACGAAAGGGGCATGATTGAAGACAACTGGAGGATTAAGGCAAGGAGAGCCATGAGACCATACCTATTTATCTTATTGGGGGAAACTCTTCCAAGATCCTTAATCAAAAAAAACAAACTGCAAAAAAATACATGGACTTCGAGCTACAAATGGAGGCAAGAGCTATGGATATCAATTTGTAGATGACACCACTCCTTGCTCAACCAGTAGTTTAGCAAACATGAAAACAACTAAAGCAATCTTGCTACATTAGCAGCAAACAGTAAGACAAAGTATCAACATGTGCAAGTCTAGCATTAAATTTTCCAACACCCTTGTTAGAAAACAGAGCAGATATGCTTGTTTCTAGGGTACCAAGGAGGTATGCTACTAATGACATAAATGGGATTTCCAATCCATTGGAAAGAAAATAAACGCCTATGGATGACAATAATCTACCAACTACAACAAAAGACTCAAATTGGACAACCAAATGGCTTTCACTAAATGGAAAAGTCCACCTCATATGGTCTATTTTTCAATCAATGCTAATCCACCTATTAACTCTACTGAAAATATGGCCATCCAATGAAAATTTCTAGAAAAAAGTCTTTGTATACATGGTCAAACAATCAATAGCAATTTTACACCTCATCTTCAACAAAAGTGGTAAATAAATGTTCAATTATTTTTATTGACCAAATTTTACTTACACATCTGTGCTTAAACACACATATAAATACATCTGTATATCATATAAATATATATGATTAGATTATTGAATTACGAAATAAAGGAAATGTAGTTATAGATTAATACAAATTTTTCGATATGATTATTCTATAATTTGGCATTGATTTTATTATTGTGTTGTTAGCAGAAATTTGATAAATGGGTTTGAATTTATAAATGTTGTAATTAGTATTTGATCTATAAGCATCTGTAATTGATATTACCTATGCATTTGTTTAGCTTGACAGTTATATTTATATGTAATTGATGATTGATTTAATATAATAGATAGAATTAATATTTATTAAATTAGACTTAGGTTTAATGAATGCTTGTGGAGATATAACTTGAATTTAGTTGATAAACGATTAAATGTAAATAGATATGACAAAATAATTAGGGTAGGTGAAATTTAATCTAGTTGATTAATTTAGTAAAGATTTTTTCATAATGATTTTGTTAAGTTGAAATTGGATTTAAAAGCTTGGAATTAGGTTAAGCAACAATGTATTTGAAAATTTAGCCTTAGAAGTAAAACTTATAGGTAACTAGATAACTAAGAGATTGAATTACTCTTGTAAGAACAATGTATGTTGTCAATGAGTTGATTTGTTGAAATTGCTTATTGCAAGCAAAGTTTTTCATGTGAGTTGGTCCATGTGTAAATTGTCAAGTTTAGGTTCCAGAGGCATAAGGTAATATGATTTGATTGTATGTATTCTGTTCATAGGTGTCTTGAAATGAAGATGTTGCAAGAACATGATGTCTCTTGTCTATGTATGTGGGTCTCGGTAAACAATAATGTGAGATGATGTACAGACTGTGTTGTGAATATATTATGATGGGTTTAAATTTCCTTCACGTATGTGTTGATATCGAGCTTGTGTTTAGTATGGAAATGGGGAGACCTTGTAATTGTAATGGGAAACTATTTTGGTTCATAGCTGAGATTTGAGAGCGAGATGAGCCATACCTTGCTCTGGATATGTGTTGTTATGGTTATTGCGATTGATGAACTGAAAGTTTTGGGACAATGATCTAAAGGTTGGTCATTGTGATTATGTTTTGTATGCAAGAAGGTAAATGCCTTGCATTGTTTATGTATACTTAACAATATGATAGTGATTGTTTGGCTTGATGGTTAGGGATTCTAGATGCATGTAGGGGAGTGACTTTCAATGTGGGGCCGGCACCCAAAGTGGTTGTCAGGATAACCCATTGAAAGTTGTTAATTAAGTGAAAACCTAAAAAAATGAACTGGGGGGGAAAAGGTAAATTACACATTAACAAGATAATTGGATTTCCTCTCCCATGCCTGTAGTGCTCATTTAGACTAAGGATGGGTAGAGAAGGCCTGGTTGGCAAGATCAACTTCCTTGTCCTCACGAAAGGAAGGTTGATTCCGCATGAGTCACCCTATGGGGTCGGCGCCTAGTGAGAGGCTGTCAGGATAACCATAGATGGGGTTTGCGCCTAGTGAGAGGCTGTCAGGATAACCATGGATGGGGGCCGGTGCCTAGTGAGAGGCTGTCAGGATAACCCACATTAGGGCCATGCGATGACACTCTCCCTACTGTAGCCTAGCATTCCCTAGTTGTATTCTCCCTCTTCATCGTGTGTTGCCTCTGGAAGTGATATTGAGTTGCTTGTGATGTCGTCATGTGTTGTAATGGAGTCATGTTCAGTCCTTGTTCATGTTAGTTAATTGTCTACCTGACTGTTTGATGTTTGGGACCTTATGTTATCTCCTAGCACAGGGGGTGGACCTTAGGGTTCCACATGGTCGGGTGGATGTGCTTTATCTCCATTGGTTTTTCCTTGCCTTTGTTCGTGTGCAAGAAGGTTGTAACTCCTATAGTAGATTCAGATCTTGTACCAGCCTATAAAGATAGTTATTTAGGCTCATGTACTATCCTGTGTATCAGAATATTCATTGTGTTTGTAATCCAATGTAATTGAAAGTTGATGATGTAAACAATGTAATACTGTATCCTCATGTGTATGGGAAAATTGTAGTTGTACTTGATCTGGATGATTATTTATCTGATGTAATGGAAATATATATGGTTATTCATTTAGTGCAATAGATTCAGAATGAATTATTGTTGTCAGTTATTGCATGATGAATGAGTGAACATGATAGTAGTTATCGGTAATGCCGCCATGGAACCCTGAGAGAATGTTACTTAGTATAGGTTTGTTAAATATTATCTTGTTATTTCTTGCATAAAAAAAAAAATTTGTCCTTTTTGTATAGTGTAATTGTGTTGTTCTCTAGAGTTCCCTAGCAGGGCGTTACATCTGGTATCAGAGCCAGGTTTTGCAACACTGGGATCTCTGGTTCTTGTCATTGTTCTAGGTTAGACATTTTTTTTCTTATGGTGAGTTGGTAATAGTACCTCTCACCTAAGATCCTTAGTATGGTATTAGAAGGATGATAAACTTACAGACTTGTGGTTGACTGTAGAAGAAATAAATCCTTTATGCTTTGTTCTACTTGTGTGTCTGTTATGCGAAAATGTGACAATATATCTAACAATATGTCTTCCCTGAACACTAGTGCTTGCTGATTGTTGAGGTCTCCAGTTCCTCTTGTGGTCTCTAGTGCTTCCTAAGATAGAAGCCCAGGTACTTTTAGTGCATGGAATCAAGAGAATGGAATTGCCTCTCTAGTGATGTGAATATCCTGAACCCATTTTATGTGGGGTATTGTGAAAGGACAGTGGTGTTTGTCTTCCCTAGTTTGGTGAAGTAACCATACCTTGGGAGGTTATGTTTAGGGCGTGGAAGCACCATAGCATCTTTATGTTAATGGCATTATTTGTGTAAGTATTGGAATGATTTGGAGGCATCATGCATTACAAGATATGTGGTTAAGTGGTATTGTCGTGTGTGGGTATCTTAAAGTAGTAGTTTGACATCTATTTTTTTTTTAGTGGCCATGACTTCATGTGGAAGTTCTTTTGTGGATTATGAAAGTTATCATTGTGTATGTATGTAAAAACCGAATGCAAGAGGTCAAACTGGATCTTGTGTTAGACCCATCTCATATAAATGTGATACATAAAGTAAAATGTAGCCTTGATTAAGTATGTTCTTATGTGCAATATTATCTATTCTTCCTCACATAAAGAAATTGTATTGCATTAAAGGTAGAAATTGTTGTAAATAAATAATGACTTTGTTACCTTATATCCTAGTATAAAAGTTGTTTAGGTATGAGGATGTAGATAACCTAATTATCTGTGTTGTTGTACATTCTCTAATACATCCTGGACTTTGTGTCCTTGGGTGTTGTGTAGCAGATACTCCCTTTTTGTGGCTAAAATAAGTCGCATCGTGATGTGGAGTTGTTTTGTACTTTGGTTGTTTTAGAAATTTTGATGGTTGTTTCATGTGTTGATAGGGGCTAATAGTGAATTTGTTTTCTTTGAAATTTCTTATGACAGGAGTGGTCACTAAAACTCTTTTCTCTATACTTGATTTATTGTTGGAAATTGTCGGCATTTTGTGACTTAAGATTGGATTGGGTTATTTTCCCACTTGGGTTTTTACCTTCTTAAAAACTTTGATGGTAACTATTCCGAATGTTTGTTTTTGTTAGCCCTGTATTGTGTCAAGTGTTGTTTCTATCATGTTCATTTTGAATCTCTGATAGTGTGTACAAGGGAGGACTCTGCAGAGAATTGTACTTGAATACTTGGTAATTAGTCAGAACCATGGGGGAAATAAGAAATGAGATGTAATTTTCCTTGATAATATGTAAACATAGATCCCTGAATCGAATGAAATTCTCAAAATATGTGCGAATTGTTATAAGTAGATTACATGATACACCTTTAAGGTAAGGAATTGATGTCTTTTATGCCTGTATTGAATGACTGTGCTTGTTTTGGGAACAATTGCTTAAGGTGAATGCATATGTTGGCAATAGAAAAATGTAATACTAATATGTTATGTCTTCACCCTAGTCTGTGACTTCCAAGAGTAAGTTAGGTTTTAGGGGGGGAGGATGTAGTGCCTCTCCGTTTTCACCTTGGATGTACAAGTAAACTGATCAAGGCACTTGAAAATGAAGGTAAAATAATAGGAATAATTAAGGTAAGGTAAACAATTGATGTTGTACAATATAGATAGATGTTTCATCCATGTGTGGTTTCATATGATAGTTAATGTGTTTTATTGATAATCTCCATTGCTACACTAATAATGTAGGCTTTGACATTGTTTTGCATTCCAATGATTAAGACGTCGATCTTACTACAATTGTTATATGTTAGAATGGATCTCATGGACTAATTCTGTTAGATTTATTTGTTATGATGATTCTTCTGAGACTTATTCAATTTCATGCACCTATATGTTCAGTGTAAGGTTCTGTTCAGATAATGAGGTAGATTCGATTTGGTTATGACTACGTGTTAGCTAATCTAGATTGATATGATGTGGAGAGGATGATGTTACATCACTTGCTCGCGAGTGCCCTGCGATGTTGTGATTCCTTTTCACCTAGTGTCAGCTTTTGTGCACCTATATATGCTTAACTGTGTCATTTGTTGCAGGATGCAGGTATTTGGCACCGACTCCACCTGAATTAACAGGTCTGAGTGTGCCCTGAACCAAATGGATAAGTTGTTTCGAAGATAACTTAAGGTCCCACATCCCAAGTCATCATCCTCAATCAAGATGCATGACATGTCTAGTTAAACCTGTCAGTTCTGTCAGTATGTTTGGTCTCGCAATTGAGTTATATTTGATGGAGCTTATTGGTTAAGTGTGTTTTGGCCTGGCTTGTGAACATGTTTGATTTGGCTTTTAACGGTTGTCCTACTCAGTGGGTTATGTTGTATGCCTAGATTTCGTTATATAGTCATGCTATTATGTGATCCACTATAATACTTAACAAGATTACATCAATTATCATTATTAATATTAAATAAGGTCAAAATAATAATTGATAATTACCTAGTTCAAGGTAATTATCCAACGTTGTTTGAATGTAAATTATTTTAGTACAGTTATTAAATTTATTTAATTCAGGGTATTTATAAATCTAAATAAGTAGTCATGTCTGTAAAAGTTAGGATTAATGTCATCACATATTATTTTGTTCTGATTACTATATCTATTATTCAGATATTGGCCTCATGTCCATATTCCAAGGAATTCAACCTCGTCAATCCACTCATTCATGAACATGGGAATATTTGTGAAAGGAGAAATACTGTGATATTCAACATATCTTATGCTTGATTGGTTTGTACATTGATAAAATTAAAATATGAAAATAAAATACATAAACTAGTAGGTATTATGATTCAAAAGTTATAAAAATAAGGCATAAATAATTATAATATATATGTGATAAAATATATATATAATAAAATATTAAAATAAATAAAATAAAACATTATAATATTAAGTTGTAATGTAAGTCATGAGTTGTAAGTGATAAATTTAATAAATAGTTGTTATAGTTGGCATTGGATCATGTGCCAAGCCTCCTACAAAGGTGGGAAAAATTTGGAAATAGAGGAGGGCTTATATCTCTCTCTTCCACTGTGAAAGGGGAGGAGAAGGAGTTGCAAGTGGGAAGATTGGTTTAGGCTGCCATAGGAGAGATTACAGCATCAAATCCAGGTTCCCTCATCATTTTTTTATTATCTGTGATTGATGAAATTGTCTCTAAATTTG
Source organism: Cunninghamia lanceolata (assembly GCA_027924645.1). Classification (NCBI taxonomy): domain Eukaryota; kingdom Viridiplantae; phylum Streptophyta; class Pinopsida; order Cupressales; family Cupressaceae; genus Cunninghamia; species Cunninghamia lanceolata. The sequence goes on from BSBN01000921.1 coordinate 1,448,402, forward strand.
TCAATTACATTTGCCTGATTGTTTCTAAAGTTTTTGAATTAAATCCATTATGCATGCATCCTGCAATCTGTATTTGCATTTGCTAGCAGTTTCTAGAGCCTAAGTGGCTTTCAATTGAGGATGGATACTTTTATTCTATTGAGATTTGTATATTGGCTGGATACTATGCAGAATATATCAACTCCTTATTCATGCCCACTTCTTCAGAACCTTCGTGGCAGCCTCACTCTCTTCTAATGTTTTTTTTTATCCTCACCTAGTCCACCGTGTATTTTGCAAGAAGTTGCCTATTGGTCATAACCTCCCTATTTGCAACATCTTTATAGGGGTGATCAGACCCCACTATCTCCTCCTTCAATTTTAGACTCTTGGTATGATTATTCAGAGCATCCTCCTTCCTTCCATGATAGTTTTTGCACAACAAATCTTAAAGGATTAATCTGCTGTGCATGGGCTCCAAATGTACGAGCAATTTGTTTTTCATTAGAATTGCAGATGTAGCTAGAAAATCGCTTTCTACAAGTATTCCTTTGTACCTGTTACGGTCTCTATCACTAAGCCTCTGTAGAAACCCATTTACGCATAATGTTGTTTAACATTTTTAGGGTTTTTTTTAGGCTTTGAAGGTTTAGAATCGTACCATCTGTTATTGTTTAAACGAATGTAATTCAGGAAAGATCTCATGCCACTTACTTGTTTCCAGCTTGAAGTGCTGGAAATGCTTATTTTATTTTATTTTATTTTTATCAAGATAAAGGTAAGGGAAACGGTAGGAAGCCAATAAACAAGATGAGTATATCAAATTACAAGATGTGAGGTGAGCTGAGGGAAGAGCGATCAGAAAACTGATGAATCGCTATTGTTAAAAAGTTTCTAATTCTTATGACAAATCCATTTTGTGTAAATTCTGCAACCATTGTATTTTGTAAGAAGCCATCTATTGCTGTGCTCTGTCAAACAGTACATGTGCCTTGCTAATGTTTCTACATTTTGCATACATGTTTAGTAGGGCCGTTGCAACCACCACATTTGATAGATGCCTTCTATCCTTTATGCTTCCATAGATGTTATACCCACAGAATGATCCACTATAGGCGTAATACAATTAGGGTATACATGTAACTGAAGTATGTGCAGCGCTCATCCAAATACTTGCGAGACTGCATGCAGGCGAAACTTACAATGTTTGAATGAATTTCAGAGTGCTTTAAAAAAAAAGGGAGTCATGCAAATCCATTAGGTATTTATCCTGCAATCGTTGCATTCCGAAATAGCCACAAAGATGCCCCTCTGAGGCATCCCATCAACAGTCGTGCCTTGTCTAAGCTCCTAGTTTGGGAGACTGCTGGTAAAGAATGTAGGTTTAGGTTTTATACTGACTTAAAGCAGGCAAAAGTTTATGTTCCCTTATAGTCTTGTAATCATATGTGATCTATAGTCACCAGGAAAACTTATTGATACCACAACACAGATTTAATAGATATTTCAATGACAAAATTTAGGGTTTCTTCAAGGTTGTCATCACGAGCAAGAGAGTCAATCATGTACTGTAATGCAACCAGGTTACAATTGTGATCGAAGGATATATAGTTCTCATCTAGTTCACCACCCCAGCCATAACCAATTTCTAGCACCTCATGGCTGAGCCTGGCGAAAGCTTTGCAGACCATAAATGAAATAATAGAAAAAGTCACTTAAGACATCTATCAATTGAATATTGTTTGTCCTTATAGAGTGTGTAAAGGAAATTATGTGAATCTAAACATGTACAACCAGGTTAGCTCACTTTGTCTATCAATAAGTGTATTTTTTTCGCATCTGGGCATCCTTCAGCAGTTCATCTGGTCTCTAAATTCATTTTCAAATGAGTATAAGATATCGTGGTCCTTGAAGTTCATTTCTAAACAATAGTAAAAGATAACATGTATAAATTTTCTTATTTTACCATGGACAATAGTCCAAAATATTTGTGGAATCTTTAGTGGGGATCACTCCTAAGACATTTATTTGGCGACACTCAGATATGTGCTGAAAGATCAATTATTTATTGTGAAATCTAAATTTAAACAGTAAACTTCAAAGCATAATGTATGATACCTAGCAACCGATATGTTGTGGAACTCCACAAGAGGATTCATTTTTCCATTTACCTAATATATTGTTCAAATTTTGTTCCCCTACCCAATGGCCAAGCTTGAGATTAAACCCAATTTTGCAAATCCATCTATACAACATGATCAATAAAATCATCTCCAAGCTTATTGCCTCAAGGCTGAATATTCACCCTCCAAAAGATTATCTGAAAAACACAATTGGTCTTTGTTCCAGGAAGACAAATTACAAATAATATAGTAGTGATACAAGAACTGATCCACTCCGCAAAAGACCACAGCTGGCCTGGAGTCTTCCTGAAACTGGACATGTCAAAAGCACTTAACAGATGCATTTGGAATTTTTTTCCAAGGTGTGTCAGCAACTCTATCTTCTCTATTGTCGGCAATAGACAAAAGGGGCATGATTGAAGACAACTGGAGGATTAAGGTAAGGAGAGCCCATGAGACCATACCTATTTATCTTATTGGGGGAAACTCTTCCAAGATCCTTAATCAAAAAAAACAAACTACAAAAAAATACATGGACTTCGAGCTACAAATGGAGGGAAGAGCTATGGATATCAATTTGTAGATGACACCACTCCTTGCTCAACCAGTAGTTTAGCAAACATGAAAACAACTAAAGCAATCTTGCTACATTAGCAGCAAACAGTAAGACAAAGGATCAACATGTGCAAGTCTAGCATTAAATTTTCCAACACCCTTGTTAGAAAACAAAGCAGATATGCTTGTTTCTATGGTACCAAGGAGGTATGCTACTGATGACATAAATGGGATTTCCAATCCATTGGAAAGAAAATAAACACCTATGGATGACAATAATCTACCAACTACAACAAAAGACTCAAATTGGACAACCAAATGGCTTTCACTAAATGGAAAAGTACACCTCATATGGTTTATTTTTCAATAAATGCTAATCCACCTATTAACTCTGCTGAAAATATGGCCATCCAATGAAAATTTCTAGAAAAAAGTCTTTGTATACATGGTCAAACAATCAATAGCAATTTTACACCTCATCTTCAACAAAAGTGGTAAATAAATGTTCAATTATTTTTATTGACCAAATTTTACTTACACATCTGTGCTTAAACACACATATAAATACATCTGTATATCATATAAATATATATATGATTAGATTATTGAATTACGAAATAAAGGAAATGTAGTTATAGATTAATACAAATTTTTCGATATGATTATTCTATAATTTGGCATTGATTTTATTATTATGTGTTGTTAGCAGAAATTTGATAAATGGGTTTGAATTTATAAATGTTGTAATTAGTATTTGATATATAAGCATCTGTAATTGATATTACCTATGCATTTGTTTAGCTTGACAGTTATATTTATATGTAATTGATGATTGATTTAATATAATAGATAGAATTAATATTTATTAAATTAGACTTAGGTTTAATGAATGCTTGTGGAGATATAACTTGAATTTAGTTGATAATACGATTAAATGTAAATAGATATGACAAAATAATTAGGGTAGGTGAAATTTAATCTAGTTGATTAATTTAGTAAAGATATTTTCATAATGATTTTGTTAAGTTGAAATTGGATTTAAAAGCTTGGAATTAGGTTAAGCAACAATGTATTTGAAAATTTAGCCTTAGAAGTTAAACTTATAGGTAACTAGATAACTAAGAGATTGAATTGCTCTTGTAAGAAAAATTTATGTTGTCAATGAGTTGATTTGTTGAAATTGCTTATTGCAAGCAAAGTTTTTCATGTGAGTTGGTCCATGTGTAAATTGTCAAGTTTAGGTTCCAGAGGCATAAGGTAATATGATTTGATTGTATGTATTCTGCTCATAGGTGTCTTGAAATAAAGATGTTGCAAGAACATGATGTCTCTTGTCTATGTATGTGGGTCTCGGTAAACAATAATGTGAGATGATGTACATACTGTGTAGTGAATATATTATGATGGGTTTAAATTTCCTTCACGTATGTGTTGATATCGAGCTTGTGTTTAGTATGGAAATGGGGAGACCTTGTAATTGTAATGGGAAACTATTTTGGTTCATAGCTGAGATTTGAGAGCAAGATGAGCCATACCTTGCTCTGGATATGTGTTGTTATGGTTATTGCGATTGATGAACTAAAAGTTTTGGGACAATGATCTAAAGGTTGGTCATTGTGATTATGTTTTGTATGCAAGAAGGTAAATGCCTTGCATTGTTTATGTATACTTAACAGTATGATAGTGATTGTCTGGCTTGATGGTTAGGGTTTCTAGATGCAGGTAGGGGAGTGGCTTTCAATGTGGTGTCGGCGCCCAAAGTGGCTGTTAGAATAACTCATTGAAAGTTGTTAATTAAGTGAAAACCTAAAAAAAATGAACTGGGGGGAAAGGGTAAATTACACATTAACAAGATAATTGGATTTCCTCTCCCATGCCTGTAGTGCTCATTTAGACTAAGGATGGGTAGAGAAGGCCTGGTTGGCAAGATCAACTTCCTTGTCCTCACGAAAGGAAGGTTGATTCTGCATGAGTTACCCTATGGGGCTGGCGCCTAGTGAGAGGCTGTCAGGATAACCATAGATGGGGCTGGCGCCTAGTGAGAGGCTGTCAGGATAACCATGGATGGGGGCCGGTGCCTAGTGAGAGGCTGTCAGGATAACCCACGTTAGGACCATGCGATGACACTCTCCCTACTATAGCCTAGCATTCCCTAGTTGTATTCTCCCCTTCGTCGTGTGTTGCTTCTGGAAGTGATATTATGTTGCTTGTGATGTCGTCATGTGTTGTAATGGAGTCATGTTCAGTCCTTGTTCATGTTAGTTAATTGTCTACCTAACTGTTTGATGTTTGGGACCTTATGTTATCTCCTAGCACAGGGGGTGGACCTTAGGGTTCCACATGGTTGGGTGGCTGTGCTTTATCTCCATTGGTTTTCCTTGCCTTTGTTCGTGTGCAAGAATGTTGTAACTCCTATAGTAGATTTAGATCTTGTACCAGCCTATAGTTATCTATGCTCATGTACTATCCTGTGTATCAGATTATTCATTGTGTTTGTAATCCAATGTAATTGAAAGTTGATGATGTAAACAATGTAATATTGTATCCTCATGTGTATGGGAAAATTGTAGTTGTACTTGATCTGGATGATTATTTATCTGATGTAATGAAAATATATATGGTTATTCATTTAATGCAATAGATACAGAATGAATTATTGTTGTCAGTTATTGCATGACGAATGAGTGAACATGATAGTAGTTATCGGTAATGCCGCCATGGAACCTTGAGAGAACGTTACTTAGTATAGGTATGTTAAATATTATCTTGTTATTTCTTGCATAAAAAAAAAAAATTGTCCTGTTTGTATAGTGTAATTATATTGTTCTCTAGAGTTCCCTGGCGGGCTGTTACACCTTGTTTGATTTTGAACATATAAAATGACTTGCCATCTAAGTTTTAGAGGTTGTGTACTTAGGGATAGAATCAATTAAAATGTTATTGTTATTTAAATGAGACTTGCATAATATATCCTTAAGTAGTACTACTAGATGGTTCACAACCTTCTGAGTTGTCATACTTTGAATCAAATGGTTGAGAGTGTACTTGGTCATCTTGCAAGGTTTTTATTAAGAGACCAAAGTAATTTAAACATTAAATTCCTATTGATACATGATTTGCCATTTGATTTTGTGGAAGTTAGTCATTTAGCTCTCTCTGTTAAGTGTAGTTCTATTCTAGTTTATATTAATACTAACATTGTTTTCCTTTAGAGATAAATATTTAGTGATCATTGGTCCCTTTTAGTGAAAGAAATCAATTATAGTAAATCAAATTTATAATTGCTTTTCCAAGACTATAAAGTTAGATTAAATAGTACATCGAACCAATCTATTATCACAGTAGTTAATATAAACTAAGTGTAGTTTACTAATATAGAACAAATATAAAAGATAAATAAAAAAATAGAGGTTTCTCACATGATTTTGCAATACCATCTTAATAAAGATTCACAAAGGGTACATTAAGTACCTAGTGCATGGTAATTAATTAATTATATTTTTTTATATTTTTTATTTCTTCGTAAGTAATTATAAATAAATTGAAATATTACATATTCCACCTCACTTGTAGTTTCCTTGTTTGAAATTTCATATCCACCTCATTTGAATAGTTGCAATCTCTTAATTTAAGACATTCTAGGATAAGTTGAGTCTATCAACACTTGTCATGGTTGGATGACACATGTAATAATATTTTTATTTAATTTTCTATTTATACATATATCTTTCAAAAGTATTGTGGTTAGAAATTAATTTGAAAATTACATTGTAATAATTTGAAATTAACTTATTTTCACTATATAAAATTTCTATGTACAAACTTATTATATAAATAAGTTTATATTGTATAATTTATCTTCTTTTAGATTTAATAATCAAATTTTGTAGCTTTCCTATTATAAAAATTCTTAATGTATACCTCTATTTACTAAGTTTTCATTATTTCACATATTATACATCTCTAAAACAATTAGCATAATTCTGTATACCATTTCTTTCCTCTCTATCATGCTAGAGTTGATGCAGTCTTGAATACAAATTTAAGGGAATGTTGGAAGGATAACAATAAAAAGAAAATGAGGCGAGTAGGAAAATAGGGCCAAAGAGCGGGCAAATCTTTCCAAGGGTTGCATAGGGCCTTCTTGGTCCCCCTTGGTGAACTTAGGAAGGTAGTCAACCTAGATACTTTGGTCCCTATGACTGGGGAGAGGGTGGTATCTTCTACAGTTTGGTGGATCTGATGCTTCCTCCCACTTCTGTTGTGTCGTTGAGGATGGGTTCAGCTAGGGAGTATGCCTCTTCCCCTTACTGGGTGTCAACAATGCAGCCTCTGATGGGGAAGGACGCTCATTGCAGTATCCCTACAACTTGCTTTGAGAGATCAGATGCATTGGGCATGTCAAGGGTTCTACAAATCCCTGATGCCCATATGGACATAACTCTATCCAAAATGAAGTGCAAGCATGTTAAATTTCTTGGATCAAGACTGAATGTGGACTATTTCAGAAGCTAGAAGGCTAAGAGGAAGTGGTCCCTCAATGGTGTTGTGGTGATCTTGGTGCTCATGAGGGGCTTCTTTTAATGGAATTTTCCCTCCTCGAAGATTGTGCTTGCATTCTTGAAGGAGGACCATGGTTTGGTCAACTCTTTCCTATTTATTAGTCCATGTCTTCCATAGTACTATTGCATCCACTAAGGCTTAACTAGTTATTAATCTATTAATAGTAAACCAATCAAGACACATGATTATTTTTCTTGTCCGGCAAATTCGATATAAATTTGAACTTTTCCTATGTCAAGATGATAGAATTTTAACAAAAAATCATTGAAAAATGATTTATCTCTATTGTGATTGGCTCAAAAAAATTGACCTCTTCTCAGTGGATTGTCGGAGAGTGCAACAAACACCTATAAATGTGGAGAGAAATTTGGTTTGAGGGGAGGATGTGGCAAGTAAATAAATTATGAACACTAATCTTACCTCCCACGAGTTAAGTCATGCCTAAACGGATGAGGATAATTGTGAGAGTGAAAAATCATCAGTTTTTTAGAATTTAAATTTTTATTTCATTACCTAAACTTCAAAATTACTTTTTGTCAAAGGTACAAAATCGTTATTATTTATAGTTATAATATTAATAATACTATTAATAATATTATTAATCCATTATTAATACTTCATATATTTTCTTAATTGATATTATAATATTATAATAATATTGTATAATAATATAATAATAAGTATAAACATAAATATAATATAATATAACAATATAATAAAAAACAAAAATATAATATAATACTATATAAAAATATTATAATATTAGAATAATGTAATAATATAAATATATTATTATCATATTTATAATATGAACATTATTTATTATCAATAAATAATTAATTATACTATTTCATTAATATTTAAACTAAAAAAATAATAAATTATACTATAAATATTACAATTTTGTTATAATATTTATATTGGCTTAAAAAAAATTATAATATTTATTCTAAGAAGAAAATTAAGTCAAATATTATATCAATTAATATTATACTATATTATAATACTAGAATATCAATTAAGATAATATATCAAGTGTTATAATAAATATTAATAATATAATTAATATTATTATTAATATTATAACTATAAATAATAACGATTTTGTTGGTTTGACAAAAAGTAAATTTGAAGTTTACCTAATGAATTAAAAAATTAAAACTAAAACACAACTATAATTACAACTAAAACACATACTATAATTACAACACTACAAGACAGGTACTCGCCACTATCTGGCAATTGTTAAGAGGTGGAATACAAGATTTAACCTTAAGAAAGAAACAATCAAGACAATTCTAGTCTGGGTGAGGCTTCCTGAGCTACTGCTGTAATATTGGCCATCTCATCACAGTGGACAATGTTACCAAAAGTAGAAAATGACTCCTATATGTGAGGTTCTATGTTAATGTGTTGGTTGATAAGGTGCTCCCTTCTTCGATCACCTTATCCTCTAATCTTGGTGATTGGGTTCAACAAATTAATTATGAGGACTCCATGGTTTTTTATAACCATTTCCTCATACTTGGCCATTCTTCACATAGATGTAGGGCTACCAAAGGCAAGTAACTTCATATAGAGGACCGGAGTGCTCCCTCGGCTGAGGATTTGGTTCCTTTTGGTGGAGTGGTCGATGGGCTGCTTGCAAACATGACTAACTTAAATCACCATTGCTTTGAGGAAAAAAGCTCATAGGAGCTTGGAAAAGGGAAGTTGATCGGTGTTGCTAGGGCCTCCCTCAAAAGGCAACACACTATTCCTAACAAGTAAAATAGGTGGGAGACTTAGAGGGAAAGGGCCTCCCCTCTTATCTCAGACCCGCATTCGGCTTCCAAATCTAGATTTATAGCTAAGGACAAGGCTGTTGTCCAAAGATCCTTGATGAAGTTTGGATTTAAGCAACCTTGAGCGGCAATTTTGTTTGTTGTTCCTGGGCTTTGACCTAGTTTTGTTTTGCCGACCCAACTGACTGGGTGGGTGTTGTTGGTTGGTAGTTTTTTGCTTCTTGTTGTTCCTCTTGGCTTTTGGTCCCTTTATTCTTTTATGCCTGTTGTTGTACAAGGGTGGGACCCTTTCAAAACCCCTTTTCCCAGTTAAAAACGTTTACCAATATCAAAAACAATAAAAAGGAAATGGAAACGTTTTGGAGAGGATGGCTAGCCATGACCAAACCACCTCTTTCCATGACTAACAATAAGGAAATCTTTCAAACAGAGTGGTGCACTCATCCGAGTCTCCAGCTTAACTACGAGCTAACTTCAAATTCATTGATTCATATTAACTATAATAATTATCAAGATTTCAGTCTCCCTTCACATAAATCAAAAAAACTATTTATGACAGCAATTGCTAAATGCAGGAACGTAATAAACTAAACAAGCTCAGTGTACAATGCATCAGACACCATTTGGAAAGTTAAAAATCAAAGTAACAACCTAACAAATATCCATTTATTCTATGTTTTGGATGCACCGCCAATCTTCTTTTGTAATTATTTCCACGAGTTTGTAATTTTTCATCTCTACCTTTTCCTGTCAGCACCCACTCCATTTTCTTGACTTTCTGTATCTGTCCTTTTTCAAATCCCATATATTTTAATCTCCCAGCAGGTTATTTCTTCCCACCGTCTCCCACTCATTATCACTTTTATGCAACCCTGTATTATTGTTGTTTTCCAGCCCACTGCGCTCATGTTCTCATGTCAATTTGTCATTTTCTCACAAACATACCCATATGTCAATTTTAGATATGAAAGAACTTTGTCCTTTCTCATTTTTTATATATTTAGTTTTATTTATGTCTGGCCTTTTTTATATTAGTTCCTGCCATGATAGGGATTTTGTGCATGTCATTATAGGGATTTTATAGTAGCGGAATCCAAACAAGAATTAAAGATAATTAGTTAATTATATTATTGTATTTTTCTTTTTTTAAAGTTTTGACAATATCTTCTAATGTTAATATTCTAAAAATAGTAATGTGAGTTATTTCTCCCATATCTTATTGGTCTATGTTGAACGAAAAGACAATTTTATGTCTTCTCTTCGATCTATTTTTCATTTAATTTCAATTCATTATTTTAAAAGACTGATCATATAACATTATTTTTTTTCAACTATAAAACTTATATAGTTGCGATTTTTCACCATATCATGTATGTTTTAAATGACACTGAAAACTATTATCACCACCATTATAGTCCTTTTGTTTTGTGAGCTGGTAGGCTAAATTAATATGATAATTACTTATGCCATCAAAGGAGACATCTTGTGTGAGAAATTACTTATAGTTGTTATGATTTCCCATTATATCTATTGTAGATGACAAATATTGAGTTTATGTTACTATATGCACACATCTTATTCAAATATTAATTCAAGACTAAAATTTCAACTCTATTAATTATCCATATTGAGTTGAAATGAGATTGACAATTGATTGAAAGATAGATTTGTATCTAGTGGTGGTACGCATAATTAATACATTTTATTTCAAGCTTCCTAATGTGTTTGACATAAGCAATGACATCAATGCTAACTTACAGTGTGATCTAGTCCTATAGTTTCATGATCTCACTTTTGCATTTTGAGAGGTTGTCAAGACCAAGCCCCTCGGCCTCTCCACATTCTGTGACACATCCTTGTCCTTTCTCTTCAGCCTTAGCATGACCTCCTCTAACTCACATATCAAGTTTAGCTCCTCCTCGCCCTACTCAAGTGTGTTTTAGCATGTAAATCTATATTATAAATTTACTACTCAATTAAACTTGTCCAAATCAAATGAACCATGCTTTTACCCTTCAAATATAATACACACTAGTTAATGATTGCATTTCAGCCTAGCATTGACACATGGGTTTCCAAAGTTTATAACATATTCGTTTGACTTTGCTAAATATTCAAAACTAGCAAATGATATGAAAGTGCACAACTTTTAAGTGGCAAGAGGTTTCAAAAGTAATAATTGTGGGCAAATTTTCAAGAATATTGTAGAAATAGAGATTAACTATTAACAACAATTACTATTATGTCTAGTTTAAAACATTTTGCAATAACAAGGACAACACTTGTTTACTTAAATATATGTGTCCATATATTTTAATCTTTTTTTTTAAATAAAAAATATTGATCTTGTATCATTCTTAAATATTAAGATTTTTTAAATAAAATAAGCATTTATATTAATTGTAAAAGTCTTTTAGAATATATTATATCACAAAAAGGTGGGCGGAGATAGTCACACCCCAAAGTCTAGGTAAGGTAAGAGCTATACAACCAATAGTAAGAGGTAGGCCATAGTCATCTAGTTCTAACACATCTAGATTTTCCTTGCCATCAAGAATATGCTCCCAACTACTAGGAGCACCATTCGGATTATCCTCATTAGTTTTCACCTCCTCATGAGGCTAAGAAGCAACCTTGGTAGGAGAAATGGCCAGAGTAAGCTATAAAAATTTTCTACTATCTATCCATACTAGAGCTCCTATAGAGTAGCATTAAGGAGAAGGTGAACACTAGTGGGAGGATTGAGACCAACCATGAACATTGTGACCACGAGCTATTCAAGTTGAAAAGCATGAGAATCATCATTTCCATTGGTATTCTAACTTCTACCACATTAACACCCTCAAGGAAGCGATTAGTGCCTATTTGGATGAGGGTAAGTCAATAGTGCTCTAGAAATCATATAAGGACCATTGTCCTAGTGGTTAAGAACCTATACGTAGGCCACCTCAAGTGCAACTTTATTATCTTGCACTTGTGTCTGCATTAACACATTGGAACATATCATAGATTTAGAATACATGGAGAAAACTATGTCAATAGTACATCTAACAAAAAGAGTAGAATTTCTATCTTTCCAAATGATAAATAGGATTTTCACTTTGAAAACATGTCATATCTAGGTATATTTAGCAAGGAATCTAGGCCAATCTCTTAGGAAGATCATATGCTAGGAAAATGACTTGGGTCTAAAGAGATTAAAAAATTATGAATCTAATGCCAAGCTATTTGAGCTTTAAGGCATGACTAGAAAAGGTATTTGAGAGTTTCCATATGCCCACAAAAAGGGTAACAAGGATTGGAAACTCCTAAATGAATCAATATGGAGCCAATAGGAAGGCCCTAAAATAATGTACTAAGCAAAATGAGAAAAATTTGGCTCAATGATAGTCTACTAGATAATTTGAAATCTATGTTGCCAAGTACCTAGTCAAGACTGAAGAGCCCATCTATCAACAAGATTTTGTACCATATATAGATGTGGTGAAAGGTAAGCATTGCCTTTGCAAGGTTGATAATTACGAAATGACATATCAAGATACCATTACTATATGGTTTGGAACTTATAACCATAATATTGTGCAATATTTCTATAGGAATGGAGTTAACAATAGTTTGGAAGAATTCAAAACCCTAATTGGTGAGTCTATACTCCACTTTAGATTTAGGTTGTTGGCAAGAAAATGGAGAGGGATACTAGTTTGGAGATTTAGTCCTCAGTTAAGTCTTTGCAATCAGTTTATACCCCAGTCAAGTAGTTAAAGATTGATAGCAAAACATGAGGAATAACAGAAGCATAGTATTACATATAGATCATAATAGTAAGATAACACAGAATTATCTAGTATTGGCAGATCTCCATAAATATATATATATATATATAGTAATCAAGTATTATACATTCATCCTCTGGTAGGTCTAAGTCTCTGCCTCATCCATCTACATACATGACTTCTATGTCATTCTTTATATCATCCTATCATACTATCTCCTCTCTTACTTGTTCTCTATCATCATATCTTATATATATATATATATTGTTTGATCTATTACATTTAGGGATGTGTCCTTTAGCATCTTATGTCGGCTTGCAACCTCTGCATAATGTATGTGCCATCATTCGATTGGCTCTACTCTATGCCCTGCACCCTGCTAACATCATCCCCCCTTCAAAATTATGTCTTGTCCTCAAGACATGCAAAATCAACTGCTAGGTAAGATAGTCTTGTATATCTGCCTCAGCTATGCCAAACTAGTGTCCCATTGCTTCTTAGCCTTAGCCAGCATAATTATTTGTCCCTCTATCTTTATATATGTGTCCTCTACTTCTAATACGGTTGTCGATATCTGTATAGTTTTTGTAGTCTATTTGGCTTCTACAAAATTGTCGATCAAATTAGCCAGTCTAAGGTTGGCCACTTCCCTTAATTGCTTTATTTGGATCCTTATTTGATCTCTTTGGTCCTGGATCTATTGATGTTGGTTATGAAGTGTCTCCACTTGTGCCCTTATTACTCCATCCTTATCCATTAGAGGATCATACTGGGCTGCCACGTTTGTTATTTTTAGTTTCAGAGCATCCATCTGGTCTTTTATTACTTTGGTGGACCGTGGCCCATTTTAAACAAAATGGGTAAAGAATGTTCACCTCCGCATTGCTCTATTGAATGTTCTTTATGTGTGTCTCCAGTTGAGTGTGTGCCTTGGCACACTTATTTGTCATTTCTACCAGTCTTTTCTTGTTCAATTGCTCTATGACTTTCTTCTCCAGCTAGCCAGAGTACTCCTTGAATCCCTGTGTCAATTGTTTCAATTGCTTTGGTATGGGTAAAGTGGTATCCCTTAGTATCTCTAGCATCTCTTTTGCCAATGTATTTACTACATCCTAAAGCAACTCACTCCCCTCTACATGTTGTTTCAAAAATTTTGCTCTTGCTGAGGAGTGGAAGACATCTCCTAACTGCAGCTTCTGTAATGAAGATATTCCGGCAAGGCTTACTTGACCTTCTACCACCAGCAACTATAGCAATTGTGGAGTTAGGATAGGTATTACTTATGTTGCTCCAAAAACTCCTTAATGGATTCTATTGATGAAGAAGAGGCCTCCAGATTATCAACTTGCTTTGATCCTCTTTGTTCTTCTCTATTCTCATGTGTTCCTTCTTCCTTCTCCTTTGCTTTATGTGTTTGTGGGTTCATTCGTTGTTGTTATGTATTTGTCTCCTCCATCTTTGTGTTCTCTGGAGGAGGTATCCCTTGTGTAGAAGTTTCTGGAGGATTTTTCTATTGATTTCCCTCTGTTCTATCTTCTCCTCCTGCTAGTATCTCAGTGTTGCGCGGAGGTGATGGTACCTTTTGTTGTTCCTATTCCTTGATGGATTGATATAGCTTTGTTTTCACTTCATCAATTTTTTTTGAATTTTCTTTTTTTCCTTCTTATTTCCCCCATTAGTGTGTCTACTCTTTGTTTTCTTCTCAACTCCATGGCTTATAGCTGTATTAATTCATTCTTCTTCTCTAGTGACAATGTGTCACTGAGATTCTCAATGGCATTCTGCCTTATTTCCTCCTCCAATTGGAGTGCCTTATTCCTCCTTTGCCTTAGTGTTTCTATCAAGGTATCTGGAAATCTTTTCATTATCTCATCTAATATCTTTTCTTTATCCCTCATGTATTGTATCATTGCTTGAACTATCATCTATTTATTTTCCTCAGATGAATAATCATATAACTTAGCAGTTTCTTTTACCATACCTATACTCTCCATAGTATTGAGCATTGCCTCCATGTTGTATATCTCCTGTGTCAGTTCCTCTGCTTGTTGTTCTGTTGGTTCTTCTTTTGGTGTCTTCTGTCCTCTTTTCTTTCTCTTCATCTTTGATTCATGCTCTTCTTCCTCTTCTTCAAATTCAATCACCTCCGACATTTCTTGAGTTTTCTTTCTTTTTGCTTGGTATTTCTGTCTGGGAGCCTTCTTTTGTGTATTCTTCTTCATTCCTAATAATACTTTTGATCTTGCCCTCTCTCCGGATGATATTGTTGATGATGATGGAGCTTGACATGTTCTTTCTGATCTGCTAATTGGCAAAGCCTCCTTGGTAGGCAGTGGATGTAATGTCCCCTTCTCATCAATGATATTCAGAATGGACTGTTAGCCTATCTCGTAGGCCCGTAGGCTAGTCGGAGGCAATAATTAGGGTTTCGAGCTATGTGGTGATCTCTTCTAAGATTTTGGGGATCTGTTTGTTAGCGTATGGCAGTTTGATTACTGGATTCCTTTTGGGTTTTTAGAGGAATTCAAGGTGATATAACATGCATTGGCATTCAAGGACTTTCTCGAGCTTACTATTTTTAGTAAGTACTATTTGTCAGTGTATGGCAGTTTTATTACTAGATTCCTTCTAAGTTTTCAGAGAGATTCAGGGTGATATAACATACATTAGCATCCGAGGACTTTCTTGAGATTACTATATTTAGTAAGTACTATTTTTTAGTGTATGGTAGTTTGATTACTGGATTCCTTCTGGGTTTTCAGAGAACTTCAGGGTGATATAACATGCATTGGCATATAAGGACTTTCTTGAGCTTACTATTTGTAGTAAGTACTATTTGTTAGTGTATGGTAGTTTGATTACTAGATTCCTTCTGGGTTTTTAGCGAGCTTTAAGGTGATATAAAATGAATTGGCATCCAAGGACTTTCTTGAGCTTACTATTTTTAGTAAGTACTATTTTTGGTAGCATGATCTATGGCAGAGTATGGCGTTGAGTTCTTCCTTGACAGTCCTTGCTTGGGATGAACAAAAATAATATAATATGGGCATTTTATTATTTTATTTAAATAAAAAGGCAACTTTGGCATAATTAAATATTATAAAGTTAAGTTGTACCCCTATGCCTAGGAGACACAACTTAAAGTTGTTTTAAAAGGTGGACCATGTGAGCATTTAAAAAAAAATTATTTATGCCAAAAGGGAACACCTAGGGAAAGTGGGAAAAAGAAAGGAAATAAAGTGTTTTTTCATAATCCTAGGGAAAGTGGGAAAAAGAAAGGAAATAAAGTGTTTTTTCCTAATCCTAGGGAAAGTTAGAAAAAGAAAGGAAATAAAGTGTTTTTTTCTAATTCTAAGGAAAAGTGAAAAAAAAATTAGAAAAGGATGAAAAGAAATAGTTTTTTCTAATTTTTTTTAAAAAATGTTTCCTCTCATGTGTGGTGTCCATATTGGGGGAAGTTTCCCAAAGCTTTCAAGGAAGACAATATAAAAGGATGTGAGTGCTTCTCTTTTCATTCTGCTATGGATATTGTTGATATTGAAATGTTATTAGAGTTCTTATTGATCTCAGGGCTTTGAGGACGAAAACCCTCATAGTTAACATTGGTTTCAAGTTTGAAAGATAACCCCTAGCTGATTGATTGTGGAGGAATCCATCTAGGGTTTCTACAGGTGCTTCATTGCAGGAGTTTGGATTGGTGCAATAGATGATATATTATTGCATTTTTGAATAAGGAGTTTGACTGAATGCAATAGTTGATTTATTAATGTATTTTTTAATAAAGGTTTGGATTGATGCAATAGCTGGTTTATTATTTCATTTTATTAGAGAAATTGCATAGTTGCAGCAGCTAGTTTATTGTTGCAACTGTTATTTTTCAAGGAATCACCATATCAGAGTTGGTTCGCTATTTGTTGAGTCTTCATATTTGGTACATTTGCATTGAAAGTTCACCTCTATTATAGCAGCGAATTCATATTGTAATTTTGAGCTATTATAAGGCCTTACAAATGATAGATTTGAATAAGAAACAAGTCTAAATTTGCAATAGCAAAGTCTGAGTATCAACATTGCTATCATTATAGTTTGCAAATATATTACATCTATCTACTATAGAGTGTTCATATCAGCAATCTCTACCTGGAGCCTATCAATGATCAGAGGAATAGTTATACTGATCTTTGCATGGTATGTAAGTATGTTGTTATGTCTGAATTTGTCACAGCAGTAACATCCTATGTAATTGACTGTCATAAGTCATACTTACTAATATAATTGAAGGAACTTGCAAGTCTATTTTGCAACAGCAGTATATGACAGTTGAATAGCCATGTTTGGCTCATGTACTTGATGTGATTGGAGAAAGTAAAGTAGTCTGAGTTCTTATCAGCAGGGTCTGATTTGTTTTGACATTATTGTAATGAACATTTCATGTTGAAATTAAACTCAATTCTAGGATTTCATTGCAAAATTTAGAAAATTTGATAAATATCCTAAGAGGGATACCATAGTGGTATCAGAGCCATTGATCTTGCTAGCCTTTGGGTATTAGAGAGTTGTGTGTACTCCAATTTGGAATTGGTTTTCAGTTTGGACAGCGAGGTAGGTCCTCATGGCAGGGTTGTTTAGCAATAAAGAGGCATGGGAAGAGTTTGAAAAAAAATATAAGATCATTCAGGAATTGCATCATTTATAAGATTCACTTTCAAGGAAGTTTGGACTCTCTAAAGGATCATCTCCTTCTACTAGCAAAGGTCCAATGCCACAAGACTAGGAAGCAGAAGTGCTTAGCATATTTGAGGAGTATAGCACTCTTCCTCAAAGGGTTAAGGAGGATTTATCTTTCAAGGACTATATGGACTTGCATCCCAAACTTTGTCACAAAACTGAGCAAGCAAGGAAGAAATATCATGCTATAGCTTATGATTTGTTTACACATGGAATGGATAGAGAATCTTCACATATGAGTGATACAACTCTTCATGAGAATGATTTGGTGTCTTCAAGTTCCAATGAGAAATGCATAAATTTATATGATGAATTTGACAGACATGTTGATTTGACTCAAGAAAACATTAAGACAGCCTTGGGTAATGATTTGTCTACATCATCCTTACAAGAGGCTTCTACATTAGAGGCTAGCATAGATCATGTTAGTGATGTGGATAGCAATAGTATTGATTCTTTGGGTGATCATAAGGCATCTTCTAGTGTGATAGTTGATTCCCATAATGTCACATCACCTACACATGATGAAAAATTAGACTATGGCAATCAAGATATGTGCATGGATAACATCATCAAAAAAAATAGTTGTGTAACTCAAGCACTACCAAAACAAACTGATGCTTCCTTTGATAAAGCAAGGGTTGTTCATGAACCTAAAAGTATGCACAACTTGGAGAATCAATTGAAGGTGAGTGAAGATGAAATTGTTACAGCATTATCTCATCATGATAAAATGCACAAACTAATTGAGAATCATCTCTGGATGGTTCAATTAGAGAGAAGACAAAGGGGAGTTGAAGTAGAGTCTTCTCATGATAGCTTGCGGGAAATCAAGGAAGGTTTGGGAACAGTGAAGTCAAATTATTTACACCTTCTTTTAGATTGTGACCACCTTCTCAACCTCATTGGGATCTATTCAAATGCTTTGATGAGGAAAGAAGATGAAGTTGATAAGCTTTCTCATGAGCTTAAGGCTTCCATTGATTCCTTGAGGAATACCTAGATAGCCCTTCAGGAATCTGAGATTCATGTTGATGAGCTTTGCTTAGAGTTGAGTTTGGCTCATTTTTCATCATGTTCAGTAGAGACACAGTCATCTATGGCAGCCAAGGCATAGGGCAAAGAAAGCAACATGAGAGCTCCTAGAAATCACACTTAGGATATGGGTGCAGTGCCTCTTGTGCTAGTTAGGCGAGAGGAGTCAGTTGGTGACGGATGCATCATTCATGATCTCGAGAGGTGTATGCTCAAGTTTCCAGTTGATTTCAGTCTATGGTCTGGAGATAGGCATGAGGACAGATATATCCCAGCCCTAACCCCATGGGTTCTACCTCCTACCTCATTGATTGATGGTTGTCCTACTTTGTTGGTTGGATTTATGTCAGGGTTCACTTTGAGGACAACAGCTATTGGGATGGATAGGAGAAGTTGGGATTGCTATTCGAGAGTTAGAGGACGGATTGATGATGAGTTCTTATCATCCCTTAACAGTGGAGATACCTTTTTCTCCATCATGGATTTGATTCACAGGCTACATGGTGCTATTCTAATTTATGCCATTAGCTTGATAGGGGTTGGTATATGTTTCTATGCACCTATGTTGGGCATCTTTCACATCTTCAGGAGACCACTTAGGGTGGAATGGATTGTTGATTATGCAGACACATGAGTCTTGGCTGCAAGTTCAAGTATCATGGGAGATTTGAGCACAAGGCTCTATATCGACACTTTTGAGATTGACCTTGGACAATCTTATCATAAGAAGATGGTTTCTTCTAAGTCTTGCACGCTGGACCTTGGTGTTGTTCCAGCCTCTTTTCAGGAGATTGATGGCATTCATGATGGTACTCTTCTTAATCAATTCAGGATACTTGCAGTTGCTTTCTAATGGAGGTCTTGTTGATAAGGTTGCAAAGGGGAAAGATGATATTGTGGCAAGATCAACTCATCCTATTTTGAGTTGTGAGTCTTCTTCTGATGATGACAGTGTAGGGTGGAGTACACATGACTACTCTGGTTTTCCATTGGCGAAGACAAGGAGGTTTTATCTTGATTGCATAATGAGGTGTTCTCATCAGTTTACTTTCAACCCACATACACAGGATTTGACCATGTCTTTGATTGTACAGAGAGGTGGGGTGAATACAAGATTTTCTGATTCACTCTAGTATGATATATTCCTAACCTCAGGTGATGTTTCCAAGTTCAACGAGTCTTCTACCTTGCTCTCTCTTGCTAATTGCCTTTTGAAGCAGGACGTAGAGACTTGTTACAATAAGGGTTTTAAGGTTATCAAAGTGGCACAATGGAAGCCAACAGGTGTTGGCTTTCCAATTTATTCATGGGATCCAGATGGAGTTTACTTATGGATAGTGTGGATGCATGTGGTTCATCACCACAGTTCTTGAATGATAGAGCTCACTAATCAACAGATGGTAGAGATCCCTGTGCATAATTTATATAGAGATGATTTTCAAATTTGGGATCTAGGTGGTTGTTGGAAAGGCATAGATGGTTTGTTATTCAGTTATCAGATGCTATGGTAGTTGAGTTGTTTTACAACTGCGGATTGCTTGAGGGAAACCAATCTTTGGGAAGGGAGGACTGTAATGTCCCCTTCTCATTAGTGATATCCAAGATGGACTGTTAGCCTATCTCGGAGGCATAATTAGGGTTTCTGACTGTGTGGTGATCTCTTCTGAGCTTTTGGGGATTTGTTTGTTAGTGTATGGCAGTTTGATTACTGGATTCCTTCTGAGTTTTCAGAGAGCTTCAAGGTGATATAACATGCATTGGCATCCGAGGACTTTCTTGAGCTTACTATTTTTAGTAAGTACTATTTGTCAGTGTATGGTAGTTTTATTATTGGATTCCTTCTAGTTTTTAGAGAGCTTCAAGGTGATATAACATGCATTGGCATCCGAAGACTTTCTTGAGCTTACTATTTTTAGTAAGTACTATTTGTTAGTGTATGGCAGTTTGATTACTGGATTTCTTTTGGGTTTTCAGAGAGCTTCAAGGTGATATAACATGCATTGGCATCTAAGGACTTTCTTGAGCTTACTATTTTTAGTAAGTACTATTTGTCAGTGTATGGCAGTTTGATTACTGGATTCCTTCTGGGTTTTCAGAGAGCTTCAGGGTGATATAACATGCATTGGTGATATTTTTGGTAGCATGATCTATGGCAGAGTATGGCGTTGAGTTCTTCCTTGACTGTCCTTGCTTGGGATGAACAAAAATAATATAATATGGGCACTTTATTATTTTATTTATAAAAAGGCAATTTTGGCATAATTAAATATTATAAAGTTAAGTTGTAGCCCTATGCCTAGGAGACACAACTTAAAGTTGTTTTAAAAGGGGGACCATGTGAGCATTTAAAAAATAAAATAATTATTTATGCCAAAAGGGAACACCTAGGGAAAGTGGGAAAAAGAAAGGAAATAAAGTGTTTTTTTCCTAATCCTAGGGAAAGTTAGAAAAAGAAAGGAAATAAAGTATTTTTTCTAATCCTAGGGAAAAGTGAAAAAAAAAATTAGAAAAGGATAAAAAGAAATGTTTTTTTTTAATTTTTTAAAAGAATGTTTCCTCTCATGTGTGGTTCCTATATTGGGAAGTTTCCCAAAGCTTTCAAGGAAGAAAATATAAAAGGATGTGAGGGCTTCTCTTTTTATTATGCTATGGATATTGTTGATATTGAAATGTTATTGGAGTTCTTATTGATCTCAGGGCTTTGAGGATGAAAACCCTCATAGTTAACATTGTTTTCAAGTTTGAAAGATAACCCCTAGCTGATTGATTGTGGAGGAATCCATCTAGGGTTTCTACAGGTGCTTTAAAGCAGGGGTTTGGATTGGTGCAATAGCTGATGTATTATTGCATTTTTGAATAAGGAGTTCGAATGAATGCAATAGCTGATTTATTATTACATTTTTTAATAAAGGTTTGGATTGATGCAATAGCTGGTTTATCATTGCATTTTATTAGAGAAATTGCATAGTTGCAGCAGCTGGTTTATTGTTGCAACTGTTATTTTTCAAGGAATCGCCATATCGAAGTTGGTTCGCTATTTGCTGAGTCTTCATATTTGGTACATTTGCATTGAAAGTTCACCTCTGTTATAGCAGCAAATTCATATTGTAATTATGAACTATTCTAAGACCTTAGAAATGATAGATTTGAATAATAAAGAAGTCTGAATTTGCAACAACAAAGTTTAAGTATCAACATTGCTATCATTATAGTTTGCAAATATATTACATCTATCTACTATGGAGTGTTCATATCAGCAATCTCTACCTTGGGTCTATCAATGATCAGAGGAACAATTATACTAATCTTTGCATGGTATGTAAGTATGTTGTTATGTCTGAATTTGTCATAGTAGTAACATCCTATGTAATTGACTGTCATAAGTCATACTGATATAATTGAAGGAACTTGCAAGTCTTTTTTGCAACAGTAGTATATGACAGTTGAATAGCCATGTTTGGTTCATGTACTTGATATCATTGGAGAAAGTAAAGTAGTATGAATTCTTATCAGTAGGGTCTGATTTGTTTTGACATTATTGTAATGAACATTTCATGTTGAAATTAAACTCAGTTCTAGGATTTCATTGCAAAATTCAGAAAATTTGATAAATATCCTAAGAGGGATACCACAGTAGAGCTGATGTGGTAGGTTTTGGGGCTGATGTAGTTCCCTTTTCTGAAACTCCCCACTATTTATGTAGCTTATCTAGATATGCTTGTCTATATGTTCTTCAACATGCTTTTAATGTTGCTTATCCATCACCTCTAAATAAGTGCCAAATCTCTCCACACTTGTGTCCTTGGGTTTTCTTAGTAGACTTTTGTGCATAAGCACTAGCCTCTATTGTAGTTATCTCATAGGGCAACTGGGGTACCCATGTTGTTCCTGTCTCAATTGTTTCCATATAAGTGAAGTCCTTATCTACCAAAAATGTAATCTGATTGATGTACTTCTTAACCACTTCATAAGGGATTCTTTCTCTTGCCCTCATCTCTTCCTGTAGGGTTTTGAAGAAACCCCAATATGTGGTATGGTATGCTTTTGTATCCATAAATTGAGCTATATGTCTTTTCACTTCTATCTCTACTGGTATGTTTTGTTACTAGTGCTTCCCCTTAAACCCAGGTAATTCATTCAAGAAATAAAATGTCATCCAAAGAATTAGAGTACCATACTGGAAGTTATAATTTGAATAATTGATCTTCTATAAATTCTCCAGAAGTTTTTGTTGAATTACCTCACAGAGATCAAAATCCTTGCCCTCCTTCACCATCTGATAGGTGGTATGAATAGCAGTGGTTGTGGTTGAACCCTCCCAATTGGCATAGTATACTTTGTAAGGAATACCCATGGTGGCATATTTCACTCCTGGGTCTGTGATGTCCTTTACATGCATGTTCCCCCCATCTATTGTTTCTCCGGTCAATTCCCTCACTTGATCCATTCTAATGGCCTTCATTGTCGGTAGGGGTCCTACAACACTTAACCTATGACTACATTAATGGCCTCCTTTGTGATTCTGTAAGGTTTATCTAAATATATAAATTCATCATGGATTCTGCTTAGAATGATTCTTACCCATTCATGTGCATCTGTGAAGTCATGGAAATCCTTCCTCACATCTAGTCTCTTCACTGGTATGTTTGCATATTCAGGTAGATACCCTACATCTCCCATCAATGTGTCTCTTAACTCTTTGAATTTCATGTGATCAATCTCCGCCAAGGTATTGTGAAGGTACTTGCTCACATTCTCTATGTAGACCACATTTGCTTGCACATTCGAGAATGCACCATCTTCATCCACTTCTAGGGATTTCCATGGACATTTCTTGAACTTTAGCCTTGGCTTGTGTGTCATGTCAATCAGCTCAAGGGTTTTTATTGTGTATTCTCTAGTTATTTGTGCTCTTTTACTCCTCACCGCCTCATTCGCTGTTGTGTTTTCTCTAGGATCTCCAAATTTACCAAAGTGTGAATGCAAAGTGAAGTTGTAATGTCTGATTAGGGTTAAATACCCCTCCTTTTTGCCCTAATTTTTCTTGCTTTCCCTTTATTCTTTTCCTTCATTATCTTATTTCCTTGCTTTTTGTGTTTTGAGTTCTGCCCCTTGTTAGTGGTTAGTCCATAATACACTATGGTACAATGGCAGAATCTCTCTGCAATTAGTTTCTTTCTTTTAGAGATTGTTGATCTAGTAGTTTTGGCATATCAAATAACCTCCCCACACTATTTTCCTTGTATCTTTTCCATTTGCTTCTTCCTCTTTACCTGTGATTGTCTTGTTTGTGTCTCTAGTAACTCAATCATCTTGGTGTGTTGATTTCTCTGCTTCCTTTGCTTCATTTGATGAATTTTTTGAGATATAGCCTCCTTGTCCTCCTAGATGTATTGCAAATGATATCCAGAGAGTTTTTATGAAATGCGGAGGATTGCGGTATGTCTTCCTTGCCAGTCCTGATCATGAATATGCTCTAGTAACCAAGCATTTTCTATGTTTTTAGTTTTGGTTCTTCTCTCAACCAGTTTATCACTATACCTTACAACTATATCCTTATTGATTAAATAAATATTCTCAATATTTATTTAGTTAATTTTGTCCATTTCCCCAATCCTTGTTAATTAGATAAATCATGCTTATCTAATTAATCTACCCTCTTAATCAACCTATCCCTAGCCTAGTTGATTAAATAGAAATTGTTTAATCAATCTACCCTAGCCTACCTATCCCCTAGACCTAAGTTAATTAAGCTGAATATTTAATCAACCTTGCTTAGCTCATCCCTCCACACACCTTTGAATAAAAATCAATTTTTAATTTGAAGAGTCAAATCTCCCTTACATATCATTTATCAACCTCTTACACATGTAAGTGTACATGTGTCCTTCAACCTTCCCATCTCCACATAAAAGTGAATTTTTAATTCACACTCCCCCATGAGTTGAATTTTTAATTCACTTATCATATCCACTCTTCCTAAAATGAATCTTTAATTCATTTTTGTCCTCCACACCTTTCCCCATGTGAATTTAAAATTTACAAATAATGAGAGCCCTCTAATCCCATTGACCAAATCTCGACCCTTGATTTCTCTCATCCACTCTCTTTGTGACACTTGTCACAATGCTATGAATCTAGTCCTAACCCTAACTCTCAAGCATTTCTAGCCCTTGATCTCATCTTTTAATCCTCACCCTCCATCCATTTTCCAAAAATCTATAAATGAGACCCTTCTCTAACCCATTTGGAGGACTTCTTCTTGCATCCAAACTCTACCAAAATCTCTCCACAATCCTCTCATCCCAACATCATAATGCCAAAATCACTCTAGCCATTCCATCTAATCCATCAATCTATCATCCGTCCCCTTATCTACATTGTGTTGAATGCATTTGAGCAATCCACATCCTACATCAACTTGGGTAAAATCTAAGGAGCTCTTGGGTGCAACTCCTTCCCCCTATCTTGGATTTGTGGGTCATTGTGAAGGTATATCATTTGTGTTTGCATTTGATTTGTGTTTCTACTTTTATTTTGACTTCATAGATTACATTGGCATTTCCAGCGGGACCCACAAGGTCCATATCTAATCAATTTTTTTTGAGTTTTTGTCTTGGAGACGTGTTTTTGCAGGTCTAGCGCTATCTACCTTACGCAGTGGCACTATCTTTGGAGTATTTTAGTGCTATTTACTGCTTTAGTACTATCTGACAAAACACTTTTTCTCTTACATCTCACTCACACTTTTACCTCTGATCTATGTTCTTCCTACTACTTTATATGGTTTTTTGTTCTCTATTTTTGCAGGAATCTTGAACGAAGAGGGGGAGACTATGTCAATTTTTTCCTAAAATTAGACCCTTGACCATCTCTACATCATTTTGGCGTTAAACACACCCAATTCGATGCTATCTTTCTCGCTGTAGAAGATAAACTAAGAAAAAAACACAGTTTAGCGCTATCTTGCCTTTGTATTGGCGCTATTTTATGTATTAGCGCTATATTGCATCTGGATTGGTGCTATTATCTGTATTGGTACTATTTTCTGTGTTAGTGCTATTTTCTGTATTAGCGCTATATTGCTTCTGGATTAGCGCTATTTTCTGTATTAGCGCTATCTTCTGTATTAGCGCTATCTTGCCTCTGGATTGGCACTATTTTCTATACTAGCTTAGGGATCTATGCAGGGTTGGGCCCCTTTTCTACAGGATATTTCAAATCATCCTAGGGCACAATCTGGAAGCTACTAACACCTTTTGCAGGGATTTCTTAGCATACATAACACTTTATCTTGGTGTACCTAAAAGGAATCCTTGAGTGCCTTAGTGTAGAAAATATTTGATTTTGGTGCTCTAAAATTAATCATTGCTTGCCAACAACTATCAAAACATTTCAACTTTGGGCTTTAAAAAGAACCACAAATTGTATCAATCAAATCATTGGATTAAAAAGAACAACAATCTGCATTCTTCACTCATATAATCAAGAAAACCAATCTAATTTGTGTGAAGTGTTTTCGTGGTTTGTGTTTTGTGGTGTGGAAGGTGTATGCTCTTCCCTCGCACCATTTGGTGACCTTGGGTATCAAAAGCTTCTCACAACACTTGCATTAATCACCCCCAACATAATCCAAAGAATTAAAATGAACCATGTTTAATGTGATGCAATCATAAAGAATACGTATGCTCTCCCCTCGCATCTTTGTATGAACTTGGGGATCAAAAGTATTTTGTGATTTTGTTGCTTTTGTTAATCCTTAGAGGGCCTACCACCCCGCTTCGAAAGGTGGAAACGACCCAAGCGGCAACAAGATAAAGTCAAGCTCTTTCAAGCTGCTATATAAAATAAGGTGTTTGGGATGAAAGTCACAAGCAACAGGTGTTGTTGTGTTATGCTAACAACCAACCTCCCCCAAAACCCTCCAAGGCATAACCCTTGGAGGCTGGGAGACTCCATAATGGAGAGTAGCGTTGCCGCATATATAACCACCTGAATGAAAGCACTTACTATGAACCTTTGTCTAGAAGCCAAAATCTCTCTACTTGTTCAACAAGTATTGTCCTTGCTTCATCTTAGGTTGTGCATGCTTGATTATCACATTGTTCATAAATCAAACCTTTGGCCATTGTGTTTTCTTGGTTGATTGTTACTTGCCAAGAAAAATCAATTTCATCCATCAATCCAACCATTCACATCCTTTAGCACCATTTCCATCTGTTTTAGCGCCTTCTTCATCCATGTCCAAAAATCAAAATTTCCAATCAAAAACATCAATTTTATAAGGCCCACAAACCCCCCCTCACGTCGAGACAAGTTTTCCTCCCAACACCGCTAAACTATCCCCCCATTTATCAAACCCCATAAGTTGAGCTTATCCAATCCCTTTATTTGAGCTTGATCAAATTCTAATGCACTTCCTCTCTAGTCATAATTTATCTTCATCATCCTAATCATTCTTATCCACTTCATCTTAATCCAATCACCCACCTATCCTAATCATCATAACCACCCACTTATCCACATCATCATCCAAAATTATTCAATCCAATCTTATCCTAATCACCCTCATCATCCTTAATCCAAATTCATCAACATCATTCTAATCCCATCTCATCCAAATCAAATCCAAAATCTAACCAACATCAATCCATAATCTTCCAAACCATATTCCAAATCCAATCCAAAATCAACATCGATCCCAATCATTATCCAAATCCCCCAACATCATTATCAACTCCAAAATCCAAATCAACCCAAACAAAAATCCAAACCTTAATTGATTATCCAATCCAATCAACCCAAATCAACTCTATTACTTAAGTGTCATTAGTCCACTTTAAGTATAGAGAATCATCCATCCTTTGAAGAAAATCAAATCATCCTAAGGTCTTGAAATTTGATTCCCAACATCACAATCATCCATCATCCTCCATCATCCCATATCTCTCCCACAAAATGGATCCTTATGAAGCAATGCAACAAATACAAAGACTTAGAAAAGTTTATGAGAACATGGATCCTAATGCTAAGGAAAAATGCAAAAATGACATTAAGGATATACCCTTCGCACACCTCGTCATTGGAGAATCCCAAGCCCCTACCCAACCTTCATCGTATCAACAAACACCCTACATATCATCCCCATCCACATCATATCAATCTTCATTCTTTCAACCTTCATCATACCTACCTTCATCCTATATACCCACACCATCCACATCATATCAACCTTCATCATACCAACCTACATCTTACATATCCACACCATCAACCTCATACCAACCTCCATCATATCAACAAACACCCTATCTTTTGTCTCTGCTAACATCATATCAATCTTCATCCCCTTATACATCCATACCATTATACCTATCCGACCGATCAATACCTCCACATTCTCCATCCCCCAACCTTTTCCATGCTAACTTTGATCAAGGGAACACCAATCTAGCACACCTTATCTCCAAAATCCAAACCTTATATCAACAACCATTTCCCCATACAAATCCCCCATCCTCTAATCCCCATCCTATCAACCATAATCCATCACCCTACCTACCTTTCAATCCATCAATCCCAACCACCCCAACACAATGTTCCTCCAACCTTATTAACCTTAATCCATCACCCTATTTATCTCCCAATCCACCAATCCCTATCACCCATACACCATCTAATCCACCATCAAATCTCCCAAATCCTAACACCATGACATCCAAAGAATCCTTGTGGGATTTACTCCAAAGAACATCACCAAGCAAAGCAAAGGAATCCCCCAAATCCCCCACCCCTCCAACACCACCATCTAGTCCAACACCTATCCTTGAACCCATCCATGAACCATCACAACCCAATCCCATCACCCACCTATCTATTCCCAATCCGAACCCCACATCATCCACTATCATTATTCATCCATTACATTGTTCTTCAACCCATTCACTCATGAAGGATACCATCCATTGGCTATTAGCAAGGAATCAAATACCCTCATGCAATCCAACACCCACCAAACCTCTTGAAAAATCTCCTATCATAACTCAAGAACCATCATGCAGCCATGTTCAAGAACCCATAAGTCAAGCACCTATCGCATCCATCCAAACACCTATCACATCCATCCAAGCACCCACCACATCTATCCAAGTCACTCCCACTTCTATCCAAGCACACGAGCTATGTCAAGAATCAAATCCAAAGCATGTTGAAACATCAACCCCTTCTCCTAATCAAGATCTAACCATCCTATCTAATCCCATAGCCAATCCTCTCCCATCTATTGATCAACTTATTAAACCCACACCATATTCTACCACCCCTTTACCATCCCCCATGAATCCTTTACCTCCATCTACCAATCTCTTCGCAAATTCATCCACTTATTCATTCGGACAAAGCACTTTCATCCGTGGTGACTCCCTTGTAGGAGGTGAATAACTTCCATCCACCATCTATCCTTCTCTAACAAATAATGGACTCACGTCTTGTTTGAAAAGCACCAAACATCCCATTGCATATCTCATGTTCCAACATATGAACTATCAAGGCAAAGGCTTAGGCCTTCATGAACAAGGCATCTTAGAGCCCATTCACACCACATTCCATCCATCCTCGCATGGCCTTGGCTATACACCCCAAGAAAAACAATCTAAACATGTTGGTACCACCCACGCACCTTCCAAAATCCATTCATCCAATCTGAAGCACGGTTTATCTCATTACACCCCCAAAGCATATGTCACCATCCCTCCTCCATCATCATATCATTTGCAAAAGCATGTGACCATCCATTTTCCTCCATGAAATTTACCTCCACTACTTCCAACTCCAAATATTCCTATTAAATCCACTCTACCTCCTATCCTACCAACTCCAAACATCCCTATCCTCAAATCCCCTCATTCATTTATCCATAAATCCACTTTTTACCCCTCCACCCATAAAACCCCTAAATTTCCCAATCAAGACCAACAAAAGCACACATCTTTCAAACATGAAGCTTCCCCCAAATTCATGGGATTAAAAAAGTTGAATGCCTTGACTCATAAATCACAAAAACCTAAAGATGTTATCCCTTCCAAGCAAAATAAAAAATCCAAAAGGCTATCAAAGCCCACACCATCACAAGAAAAAGCAAAAACAAAAATGGTGTGGGTCCCCAAACAAAAAGTACCAAACTCTAATGAGGTATCCACATCCCAATCCACCTCAAAATCCCAAACATCTTGATCCCCATCTAAAAATCCCATAATTCCTAAGTCCATTTGGGTACCTAAAACCCCAAATTGGCCATCCAAAAATCCCCTATCCCAATCCCCATTACTCCCAACTCCACATCCAAAGTACAAGCTTCCAAATACATCACGGTGTGTGCAACTATTGGTCTTGGTTCCCCTCCACCACTTAACATTCCCACATACCCCCATCTCTCCATCTTTCATTCACTATCCTACATATCTTCCCCATCACATTATCCACATCATAATCCACATAATCCATTATCCACCATCCATTCCATCTTCTCCTATCTACCAACCATCCATGCAATCATCATCCATAATGCTATCCAACATGGGACCATCTTCTCCTTGCTATGGAAATAGACGCTAGAGTCCCCATTCCATCAAAAAATCAAAAAATCAAGAAAATGGTAAAGAGAAAAAATTCATCCAGTGGTGAAAACCACTCCTCGTGGCACCTTGGGCAAGTACCATGATGAAAACCTCTTGTGGGCATCATGCATAATCCCTTCTCCATTCATTTTGTATCCCTACACTTGGGGGAAAAACCATATCCTTCATCCACATCCATAATATCCTTTGCACATCTTATCCACTATCTTATCCTTATTCTATCATATTCATATCCACCATCCCCTATTTATCCTATCATTCCCCATCCATTCTATCCACTATATCCCCATCCTTAGATCTTGATAACGACAGGGGGCAAAATATCAAAAAACATGCTTTGGACACCTTTTGGCATACTCCCTATTCAAGCATATCCTCCATCCATCTACTACAGAGTCCATCCATTCAAACGTGAACCCATCATGTAAAATTATTTAAGCATT
The DNA here is from genome assembly GCA_027924645.1 of Cunninghamia lanceolata. Taxonomy (NCBI): domain Eukaryota; kingdom Viridiplantae; phylum Streptophyta; class Pinopsida; order Cupressales; family Cupressaceae; genus Cunninghamia; species Cunninghamia lanceolata. The sequence goes on from BSBN01000921.1 coordinate 1,479,021, forward strand.
GGGGCATATGATTCCTTGCAATCTAGCCCTTGGAGAAAATCCTTATCCCCATCTCCCATCCATCTATCTTGCATCCCTATCTCTATCTTCCAATTCATCTATCATGAATCTCCTCTCTATCACTTTCCACTGCCAAACCCCCCATCCATCTATCATGTATCCCTACCCAATCCTTTATCCCCCATCCTACCCCTTATCCACATGTATATATCCATTTATCAAATCTCCTATTCATTATCCTTTCATCACCAATCCCCCTATACAACCTCATCACCTCCACCTCTAGACTTGGTGTTCCCTTGTCATTGGTATTTACTGCAAAAGCTATCCAAACAAAATCCAATGCAACCATCATAATAAATCATGCCCTTTCCAAAAAACTCAAAAATCCAAAAAAATTAAAAAATACATAAAATCTAAAAATAATATATCCATCACAAAATCAACATCATTCCATCAACATCTCATCATCTTCCAACATCCTCAAAATCACCCAAATCATTCATCTCATCATCTTCCAACATCATCACATCTATCCTCAACCATCCCACATCATCATCACAAATAAGAACTACATATCATCACCACCTACATATTAATGTGCCTTGATCACGTGGATACAGGGTATGTAGGCAGTCTGGAATACGAAGGAAATTTTCAGTACTCAGGTACATAAGATGCACCCATCCAACCCACTTGGATGGTCCCTACCCATTGAGCTTACACTAGATCCAAACACAATATCCCAAGCATCGCATTACCTATCAAAGAAATCATCCCTTAATCAAAATCATCAACTATCAAATCAGCATCAACCACAACTTGTCACCATCATATCTTGAGCCAATCTTACAACATCAACTAAGCATGATCTAATCATCAACCAATTCCTACCTTAGGATATATCATTCCTACGATAGGCATAATCTATCCTATCATCATACATCTTGGCAAGAGAGACAATAGCTATTTGTTTTGGTTCGTTGGTCTTTTTGTTTTTGATTTTTATCTTTTGTCCTATTCAAAGATCACATCAAAGCTACCTTGATCTCACTATATCATGGTATGTGGCGAAAACATCTAAAATGGGGCATGGTCTTGCTTTTGTATGCTGTGCTTGTGGGTTGGTTTCATTACTCCAAGCTAGTATTCATATCTTGTTGATCATAGGGTCAGTTCTAGCATATTGATCTCCTTGTGCATCTAAGGTTCATTATAACTTTTTTGTATTAAGGACTTATGCTATGAGTCCCCTTCCCTCATCTAGACAAGGTTGTACTATCTTGGGCATGCACGGGATCATCCCTTTGTTTGTGTGTCTAGTCCATGCAAATGTTGGATACACATCATCACCTTGGTCTTCTATACCTTGGTGAAAATATCCACTTTGCTATATCCAACCTAGGATTGCTCTAAACCATTTTTCAGCACAATGACCATCCACCAATCAATCTCCCAACATCATCATTCTTTCATCTCACCCCTTATCCTCCAACCAGTTCAACCAATTTGTTTCATCCATTTCGAGAGCACACCCGTGTTCTTGCAACCCACATGTCCTCCCAAGGGGGCATCCACCTTACCAATTATCCCCAAACCTCACCCTATTCTTCTAAGCCAAAATCTTTTTTCTATCCAATCCAATTCTATATTTTAACTTCTTTGAAATAATGTTACTTAGCCGCAACACCATTTCAAAGAGGGGCAAATGTAGACACCTAAAATTAACTTGCTCCGCAAACCAATTTCCCATATCTCTACACCAATTATCCCTCCTATTAATTAAATAAATTTATTTTATTTAATTAATTTATCCCTAACCATCTGTCTATCCCTTGTGATCAATTAATTCACTTAATTTATCACTATACCTTACAACTATATCCTTATTGATTAAATAAATATTCTCAATATTTATTTAGTTAATTTTGTCCATTTCTCCAATCCTTGTTAATTAGATAAATCATGCTTATCTAATTAATCTACCCTATTAATCAACCTATCCCCAGCCTAGTTGATTAAATAGCAATTATTTAATCAATCTACCCTAGCCTACCTATCCCCTAGACCTAAGTTAATTAAGCTAAACACTTAATCAACCTTGCTTAGCCCATCCTTCCACACACCTTTGAATAAAAATCAATTTTTTATTCAAAGATTCAAATCTCCCTTACATAGCATTTATCACCCTCTTACACATGTAAGTGTACATGTGTCCTTCAACCTTCACATCTCCACATAAAAGTGAATTTTTAATTCACACTCCCCCATGAGTTGAATTTTTAATTCACTTGTCATATCCACTCTTCCCAAAAATGAATCTTTAATTCATTTTTGTCCTCCACACCTTTCCCCATGTGAATTTAAAATTCACAAATAATGAGAGCCCTCCAATCTCATTGACCAAATCTCAACCCTTGATTTCTCTCATCCACTCTCCTTGTGACACTTGTCACAAGGCTATGAATCCAATCCTAACCCTAACTCTCAAGTATTTCTAGCCCTTGATCTCATCTTTTAATCCTCACCCTCCATCCATTTTCTAAAAATCTATAAATGAGACCCTTTTCTAAGCCATTTGGAGGACTTCTTCTTGCATCCAAACTCTGCCAAAATCTCTCCAAAATCCTCTCATCCCAACATCATAATGCCAAAATCACTCTAGCCATTCCATCTAATCTATCAATCTATCATTTATCCCCTTATCTACATTGTGTTGAATGCATTTGATCAATCCACATCCTACATCAACTTGGGTAAAATTTGAGGAGCTCTTGGGTGCAACTCCTTCCCCCTATCTTAGATTTGTGGGTCATTGTGAAGGTATATCATTTGTGTTTGCATTTGATTTGTGTTTCTACTTTCATTTTGACTTCATAGATTACACTTCCATTAATGATCCCAAAGGAATGTTGATAATTTTGTTATCATTAGCAATTCATAGCTCTTTTCGGGAGTCTATGATACTATTTGCATCCATAAACCATCTCAAACCCAAAAGTGCATTGAAAGCTTCTCCTTGATCCTTCATGGCTACAACAATAAATTCTAAGACTTGTTTGACCCCCATTAGGTTAACTTCCACTTGATTCCATGTTCCCATTGTCTGCATATTAGATCCATCTACCAAAATTAAGTTGCAAGTTGTCTCTATTAGTTTAGGTTTTCCCAACTGTTCCCAAAGCTTCTTTGTGATCATGTTGACATCTGCTCTGAGATCTATCATGACATTCTAGATTTTTTTGTGATTGATATGAACATCCACCATAAGTGGATTTTTCTTCCATTCTCTCTATGTTCTTCCCATCCTCTAGAGTTGTCTCCTTTGACCTTGCTCCTTATTCCAATATTTAGAAAATTGCTTCAGTTTCTCAATGATTCTATGTTGTTGTGTCAATTGGGCTAACTGCTTGAGAGCTTGTACTTCTTCTTCGGTGAAAAATTGATTGTATTGTTTCTCCTTTTCTTGCTCCTTCCTTATTGTTTGTTTAGCTTCCTTCACAACTTCATCATGGTGTTTCTTAGTAGGAACAAATTCTTCTTCCTCCTCACTATCTTCCTCTTCTATCTCAATGGTGTAAGGTCTTCCAGTATTTGTTCCTTGTCTCGTCAGTACTGCAGCTTTCTCCTTCCTTCTTATTTCTTTTCTAGTATGTTTTGGCTTGCTTCTCTGGTAATACTTTTCTTCTTCTTCTATAGATTCAGTTGAAGATGTGTTTATTTCCTCCCTGTTGTTCTTCTGACAAGTTCTTGCTCCTTGACCCTTAGGTTCCCTTCTTAGGATCCTAGCCCCTTTTTGTGTATTCAAGTTCTATAACTCATCACTCTTAGACTATGGTGTTGCATTCCAAAAATATTGTTGTGCTCTCTCACAAGAAAATAGATCATGCTCTGTACTACTACAAAATGAACATTGTGTTTTTCTTTCTCCCGAACATTCATTAGTAAAGCGTCCTAGCTTACCACAATTGAAACATGTAGAATCCTCTCTCCTTCTTTGACCTCTTCCATGACCTTGGCCTCCTCTATAGCCTCCAACTTACTCTCTATCATCATTGTTGTAGTTATTCCCATAGGATGGACCACTAGAGTTTGAATTTTGTATTGCATTGACATTCCTCTGATTTCTCCAATTTGGTTGCTTGTATCCTTGATCATATGAGTTTTTTTCTACTATGCCCTTCACATATGACATGTTGTTACTCTCTACTAATTTTGTGTTACTATACCATGTTTCAACTTCTTCATCAACAAATTCTCTTTTTCTCTAGAAGTTCTGTGAAGGAAAATTTGTTGTTTCATGGTCAGCCCATTGTCCGCACAATCCGCAATATACTAAATTTATTCTTTTTGTTGTTTTTTTGATGTCTACCTTCATTGCAATAGCATACCTTTCACCTTTTATTCTAGGGCATTCATTTCCCAAGTGACCTTCCCTTGCACAGTATGAGCACCAAATCTTTTCTTCTATGTATTCTCCTCCTGCTTGGCCAAAATCTCTTGTCTTAGCTTCAATTGCTCCAATTCCAATTTCAGCTTCTCCAATTCTAGGTTTTCCTTCATTTTGTCTTGTCTATTCTAGGATTGAGACTTTATCTGGCAGGCTAGTGTCACTGCTTCTACATATGTTTCAAATATTCTTCCATCCAGGGCCAATCTTATATCAGGGCTTATTCTGGAAATAAGCCATTCTATCTTTTTCTTTTTAGTTAGTGATTCCTACAACTTCCTAGTTGTCTCCTTGAATCTCTTATCAAAGTCTTTTATAGATTCTTTATCCAACTACATCAAATCTCTCATCTTGCTGACCTCTTCTGTAGGAATATCCAGAACTCCAAAATTCTCCAAGAATAATTTCTTGATATCATCCCATTCCTTATCACTATTTGGACTAGTCTTACTATACCACTTCAATGCTTCATTCTGCAAGGTGCCTATGAAGTCAAACAACTTGATTTCATCTCTTGTTACCCCCTTCTAGTTCCAAATAGACTCCAAAAAAAATGTGCTCTGTTGCTTCAGTGGTATCCTTCTCAAAGACTGGTAACTTGATAGGAATATCCATGATTGCTCTTCTCAAAGTCTCTGATACTTTGCAGTTGGTCTCCTTCAGTCTTCTTTTTTGGGTAGGTTGTATTCTATCAACTTGGTTTCTTTCTCTTCCCTTGTCTCTCTGTAGTCATACATCAAAGTACTCTCCAAAAACTTCTGCAAAATTACATCGTATCTCTTCTATTATGTATGCTTCCTTGTTTGGTTGAATATTTACCTCCTCAACTAAAATTCTTTTGACTTTATATGGCACTCAGGGCGAGTCATGGTCTAGGGGTTATGTCTCTTCGTAGTGTCTCTTCAAATTAGGGGATACTCTTCTATTTGTGAATGACATCATGTCAACATTCAGTGATGCTTGAAATAACCTTCTAAAATCCTCAGAACTCCTCTCTATGTTTACCGCATCTCCTCCTCTTCCTCTTATCTCCTTTATTCTTCTACAAATTATATCCTCTATATATTCCTCATCCATCTTCAAGATTTCAAATTTTTGGCAGTCTGTGGTAGAAACCCTACTTTACCTCTTTCTTGTTGTTCCCTTCCACATTCTTCTCTAGCAACATCCATAATGGCACACTCAGCAGTATCCTTCATGACGCACTCTATTTCTTCTCCTAATCTCCTTTCTCCAGCAATACCCACATTGATGCGCTAAGCAGTATCTTCCATGACGCACTTGTCTTCTTCTTCCCTTCCAGCAACACCCTCCATGGCGCGCTCAACAAATTGTTCCTCCTTTCCTTCCGCAACTTCTATTGTCCTCTCTTTTCCACTCTCTTGTACCCTTTCCAACCTTCTATGGTAATGTTTCTATCATTCCTAAATTTGCTTCAATATTTATTCTCTACTTATCTCCATTCTAGTTCTGATTTCTTCTTTGATCTCTCTTTTCTTTCACTTCTCCCCTTTCACCATGGGTTTTCTTGATTCAGTGTTCCATTAGTCTTTTTATATCCCATGGTAGCCTTGTTTGAAGAGTCACATCATTTGAAGGATCCTTGCAAACTCTACCCCCTTTCCACTTGCCATCCCCTTAAGTGCCTACCCCCCTCTCACAGAGTTAGGAACTTAAGGAGACCCAGCTGCAAATTAAAAATTTTCTCCACCAACCTAGTCCTCTCTTCTTTCTAGTACTCTGCACTACTCCTCTGATTATTTTTCCACTTCAATATTTAACTATCTTCTTCCAAGGTCCCGGCAATAGAACCAAATGTTGGCAATAAATGGTGAGGGATATCGGTCCAGAGATCTGGTCCTCAGTCAAGTCTTTGTAGTTAGTTTATACCCCAGTCAAGTAGTTAGAGATTGATAGAAAAACATAAGGAATAACATAAATAGATTATTAAATATAGAACATAATAGTAAGATAACATAAAATTATCTGGTATCGGCAGATCTCCATATATATATAAGCAGTAATCAAGTATCATACATTCATCCTCTGGCAAGTCTAAGTCTCTGCCTCATCCATCTACATACATGACTTCTATGTCATTCTTGATATCATCCTATCATACTATCTCCTCTCTTACTTGTTATATATATATATTGTATTTATTACATCTAGGGATTTGCCCTTTAGCATCTTTTGTCGACTTGCAACGTCCATCTAATGTATGCACCATCTTCTGGTTGGCTCTACTCTATGCCCTGCATCTTGCTAACATAGGCCAAGTAAGAAGATTCTTAGTGGTCCTTAAAAAAGGATTTGGGAGAGTCTTAATATCTTTGTTAAAAAATTTAAAGCTTGGATCCAATGAATTTTAGAAAGATGATTATCCTAGAAGTGATCATGGGAGACCACCAAAGAGACTATTGATTAATCAAAAAATCAATTTTGTATCCATTTCCATTCCATAGAAGAAATGGATTAATAGCTTCCCAAGATTTATATATACTATTGATGACAAAAGTGTCCTAAATTTGAACAGGCTCTAGCATAATGAGAATAGAATGAAAACAAGAATCTCTCTAGGCTTTACGCCTATTTGGCACTCTAGTCGAAATGTAATAACAAAGTAGAAATTTTCAAGCTTCATCTCACTCAAGGGATCTAATTATCCATTTAGCACATAAGGTTGTACCTAATGCTTTATGTCAATAAGACCAAGCCCTCCAAATTCATGAGGAAGGCAACACAATTCCCAAGCAAGTTAATGATAGTCTTTACATTGATCTAAAAAGTTAGATAAGAAGTCTCTAAGATTTTTCTAGCTTTTGGTAAGAAGATTTGGAAGGCACCCAAAATTAAGAATAATACACATAATACACATAGGTGGCTACTATAACTTTAGAGTAAACTTGAAAGTTATCTACAAGAGATAGAGGTTTAGTAAACCAATAGGTTATTTTTTTCCACTAAGTAATAACAACTTTCCATGTAGATAGAAGAAGCTTGGAAGGCAAAGGGAATGCATAGGAATTTGAAGACCATTCCATGTGTAGACACCTAAAATTGTCTCACACTATTTTTGTCATCACGTGTTCATTCCTCAATCATTCTACTATAATTAACTAAATAAATCGATTTATTTAAATAATTATTTTGATTTCCCTACAAATATTAATTAAATAATTTGTTTGAAATATCATTAATAAATCAACATCTCTTCCAAGCATTGATTAAATAAATTAGGACTAATTAATTAATTAGGTTATCCCTCTTTTATAGTCCAAACTTACTTAAATAAATTCAAATATTTATTTAACTAGGTTCACCATCCCCATTTCAAAAATTAAATAAATACATCCTATTTGTTTAATTCCTATTTTATCCTCTCAATCATTAGTTGACTAAAATAAATCATTAACCAATTCATCATTTGCACATTCAAAAGCATGATTAAAAAAGGTAAATATTGCACAAGGCTCAAAATTGTACATGGGTCAAAGATTTGTACATGGGAAAGGGCAAGATTTGCACAACACTCCAAAAATCTACTTTTTGGATCCTCACCATCCACTTTCTCCAAGACAATCCTCCACCATTGATCTTCTTTAAATCTTGTACCTCCACTCATGCACCTACCACAAAGTGCCACTTGGAGGTCCCTCATGCATCCAATCCTCTCAAACATCCTCAACCATTGATCTCACCATTCAATCCTAGCCCTTGATACTCCCAACCAAAAATCTATAAATTGAACCCCCCAAGATATTTTCAGCACAACTCTTGAATGCAATGTTATGCTACCATTTTTAGCACTTGACATCTTCTCTCCACAATAATAATTCTTTTGAGCACAACCACTTGTAATGTCAAAAATTGTGTACCCTACAATTTCACATTATGTCTTGCACCTACCTTAATTTCTATTCTTGTACCATGTCCTAAGGCCACTTAGACTCAACCTTGGATTACCCCTCTTAAACATAAGTTTTCCCAAAATCCATACTAAAGCATTAATATTGTCATTTTTCTAAGCACACGCATCAAATTTGAGCAAATTTTCCCATTATGGTTGTGCAGCCCGTAGACATCTGCATGATGGGCTAGCATCCCATGTTGTACAACACAGGTCATAATGTCTCCCAATAGTTGTAATGTTTTCCCAGACATGCTTTTCTATCCTTAGCATGTCGTTGACCAGAGGATAAGAACAATTAAAGGAAGCACTATTCTTTATAATTAAGGAATCTCTCTCTTCCTTTTTTTGAAGGATCTATCTAAAACTCTGGTTTTCCCAATAGTTTTACACAATAGACAACATCTTTCCTACTCTTCTTCTAGATTTACTTATCCTTGACTTGGCGATTCTTCCTTTGCACTACTTTCAAATTCTCACTACTCTTGTGCATGGTTTACAAGTCATTGAAATAGAAGATTTATACAATAGAATCTCATACTTCTCTTAGGAATTCCTCTAGACCTTCTGTGAACCTTCAAAGATATTTTGAGTAGGAAGTGAATAGAAGATTGCTCCCTAAAGATCCTTCTCTTCCTCAATGTTCAAAACCTCTCAAAATATAGTATTGAATCCTTTGGCATTTCTTTTATCATATCTCGTCAAGAATAGTTTATTTTAATAAGTCTTGTTTCTTTATCATTTAGTTGATCTTGTTGCACAGGCAATCAATCAACCATCTCTCCATTACTACCCAAGAAATATCCTTTTTATTTTTTATTTTTAGAAATCTATTGGTGTAGACCACCATTGTTACTATCCAAATCCATACATTAGGTCGAGTATTATTCTCCATAGACTAGGGAGATACTCCTAGCACTTTGGCATTGCATCATAGTTCCTAGATACACATAGGATAGGTGCACACAAATTTTCTCAACATATTTATCATTTAACTCCTTCCCCTTTTAAAGCTAGAACATTTAAGAGTAGTGCCCTGTAAGATCACTTTGTCAAGAGAGTGCAACTCTCTAGGCTAAGTTGCTAGCTTGTGTGCTACATTCTAGTGAACCTAATATGAACACTTTAAACCTTCTAATTTGTCCAAAATATGCTTAATGAACCTTTCTCTCAATAAAATATCAACATGCTAGATGAAGTGGTGTAGGAGCACCTAGAAAACCCTGTTTTCTTTTGTAATAAGGTCTATTTGACCAATACATTTTCATTTCAGTTTGTATCTAGGTCCTTCAGGACCTAGAACCCATTTTTGTAAGTCCAAAGTGACTTAAAACACACTTTTGTCATATTGTAATCACATAGTGCCAAAACAGGGCCGTAGGACAGTTTGAGGCAGTTTGGATCAGTTGGTCTTCCAACTATTTGCATCAGTTGGTTTTCCAACTGCTGGCAGGTTGAGTTGATAACAACCAGAGGAAGGAACCATCGAGGAGAGGAGAAGTGTGTGAGTGTGTATTATTCTAAGGAGAAACAAAACTATTATGTTCTGTCAATTTGATTTCTGTTCCCTATAATTGTAATTTGTATAACTATAGATTTCTATTATTTCTATGCTTTCCATTGTTGTAGTATGTTGATGTGAAGCATTCCACTGGTACGATTTCTATCGAAATCAGTGGAATGGCTTCATTGTACAAGTATTTTTTTTGTTTCTTGTTTTGTTTTTATGTTTGACGGTGCAGAGGATCCAGACAGAGTGCTTTTGCACAGTAGGTTGACCTAGCATGTCCATGTGCTAGGGTTCGGTTGAAGAGGAAGAAAGTAGGCTGTGCATCGGCGAATCGTTGGGACTCAAATCATGTTCGCCAAAGGTTGAAGTCATGCCGAAGAGTGGTTCGTCCATCAGTGTATCAGCGAAGCAAATTCTAATGTGGCCGATAGTAATTGTCTTGCCGATAGGGCAAGAAACGTAGAGTCACCCATCGGGAAGAGTTGCGATGTCGGAGTGACAAGTTCAAAGATGATCGATGGTGATTTTCTTGCTGATAGGTAAAGAGTGTTGAACCTCACATCGAAGTGACTAAGACTTCAGAGAGATAAGTTGTAAAATGGCTGACAGACAAAGTGTTGCCGAAAACAAAAGGTTCAAAAGGTTCAAAGGTTCAAATGTTTAAAGACCTGTTTGCCAAGACTAGAAACGGTTCCAAAAGGTTCAAAGGTTCAAGGACCTATTCACCGAGACTAGAAACGGTTCAAAAAGGTTCAAGAGTTCAAAAGTTTGGAATCAAAATTCTCTTCTAATTACCTAATAAGTTTAATTTTTTCCTTGCACACTACCAACCATATAAAAAACCAAAAATTATTATTCAGGGTCCTTCTCAACCTTCTAAACCAATGATAGCTATTAGAGGTGCTTCTATCCTGCCTAGACCTCCTAAACATTATACTCAATTTTCTAGAGCTATCACATCTAATACACCCAAGGATCCTCTTGATTATGATGTAGTGCCTCCCCTTTATTATCAAGTGATATACCATACTTATAATACCTATGGGAATAGACAACAAAACTCTATTCTTATTTCTCTTCCTAAACCTTCTCCAATTCTACCACAAGCTCCCCATGTGTCTCAAAGGACCCTTGGAGATTATGATTTTGTTGACCAATTACACATGATACTCCATCTAAAATCTCTCTTTCAAATCTTGTCCAAACCTCTCCTACTTATCTTAGCATGCTTCAAGAAGCCTTGCAAAAAAATTAGGTATCATCCTCTATTAGGTTGAATGAAGTAGCGACCTTATTAGACTGCATTTATACCAATACCAATGATATTGTGTTCCAATAGTATGAGTTACCCTCTATTTAAGTTTAAAATAAAAATGAACCTCTCTTGATTATTGTTGGTGTGAATTCCATTGCATTAAAATGTACCCTTATAGATAATGGCTCTAGTCTTAATGTTTGTGGGGTAGACTTGGTAAATCATATGAAAATTGATACAACTTGTATTTCTCCTTATAACTTATAAATCAGGGGCTTTGATAAAATAAGTCAACAATCCTTGGGAACCATAAATTTGCCTATAGAATTGGGCCTTGTCACATTACCCACTATGGTGCATATAATGCCAAGTGTTCTTTCTTATAATCTCCTTTTAGGTAGGTCATGGATTCATGCCATGGGTGTCATTCCATTAACTTTATACTAGTATATTAAATTTGCCATGGGAATAAAAACTTCATAATAAAATATAATCCTGATCCATTACAATATTGTCAACAAACCAAACTTGGGAAACACATAATTGTTCACTGGTGCTTTAGAACTTTACCCTATTGAAGATATGGCTAAAGATTTACCCTCTTTCTCATCCAATGTATGGTTGGATGATGATTGGGGTGATTTAGATTTTATGCCTTCATTTATTATAGAGTATAAAATAGACCCATCACATTTTGATATTCCCAAGATCACAACTACAATATCTACATCCCAATCTAATGAGTCGTCCATTTCCTCTTCTAGAGGATCATGTGAATATACTTCTTATGTTGAACATGCCTCTCACATTGATCCTCATTGTGAGGAGTTGCAATCATGTTATGGGATTGGTTTTGATATCCTAGTGAAGGGAAGAAACAAGCGTAATGGATTAGGTGATAGAGAACAAGGCATTAATGTCCCTATTGAGCCCAATAAATGTCACATTGTGGCAAGTATTGGCTATATACCTCCTAGACCTTCATCCTAAAATTATTTGCACATGAACATGATTTCTTCATCTTCAAATTTATCCTCTTTATATTTATTATACCCAGAGTTAATCATTGACATTAGAACATCCTACATGCCTCATCTTGACACTTTCTCTATTGATGAATCTCTTATAGATTTTCTAGGATTTTATGATCATTTACCTTCGTATCACCATGATTATAGTTTTTCCTACTATTTGATTGCTCAAGCATACTTTGGGAAGTTCATTGTATTATCTAGTGACACAACTATGCTTACAAGTTCTCCATGAGACCCCCAAGATAACTCTAATCCTCAAGACCATAGCACACTTGTACTAGGAAAGACTACTGATGTCTTTATGGATCTTGGTGAACCTAAGAAAATCATTCACATTGGAGAATATCGATCATCCAAACAATGTTTATTTCATTCCAATCTTTTGCACGACTTCCCTGAGATCTTTTCTTGAACTTATGAAGATATGCTTGGCATAGATCCTAAGATAGTGACCAAAAATATAGTGTTACATCCTAATTACAAGTTTGTAAAGAAAAAAATTCAGAAGATGTACCCTAAGGTGGCTTTGCTAGTTAAGGTTGAGATAGAAAAGCTTCTAAAATATGGTTTTATCCACCCTATTAATTTTTTTTATTTTTTTATTTTTTTAAAGATAATGCGCCTGGTAAACTTTTTAACATGACCGGCAATGCTGGTGCGACACGTCCTCCAGCTCCACATGAATGCTTTTTCCCAGAGCAATGAACCGGTGAGGCCACAACACAGGGGACCTCATCCCCTAGCAAGAACACTTCAAACCCGCGAGCTCATTGGCCCAGTGAAGGCGTAAAGCCTACAATCTCGTTGGCCTGACGGGGGTTTGAACTCTGGTGGCTGCCACTACAACTGAGCAACTTAACCACCGAACCATGCCCTTATCAGCTTATCACCCTATTGATTATTCCCCTTGTATTTCAAACATTGTTCCTACGACTAAACGTGACAATCACATTTGTATTTTATTGACTTTCGAGACTTAAATAAAGCATCTCTCAAAGATAATTTCCCTCTTCTAAACATCAACATGATAGTTGACTTGACAACAAGCCATGCTTTACTTTCCTTTATGGATGGCTTCTCAAGTTATGAGCAAATCTTAATCAACCTTGAGGATCAATATAAGACCAATTTAACCACTCCTTAAGGCATATTCTACTATATTATCATGCATTTTGGTTTGAAAAATGCTGGAGCAAATTATCAGTGATCCATGACCTTAATATTTAACAATTTCATCCACAACATCTTAGAGAATTATGTTGATGATATCTTAGATAAAACCATCTCATGCCAAGATCGTGTGAGTAACCTTTGTCTCATCTTTGAGTGTCCTCAATTGTACAATATGCGATTAAACCCTCATAAGTGCATTTTTAGCATTGGCAGTGGTAAATTGTTAGGGTTTATAGTTTCACAGCATGGCATTGAGGCCAATACAAAGAAAATAGATGCTATTGTAAACATGCCACCAACAAACATTTCTCAATTTTATAGTTTGCAAGGGAAGATTTAGGCCATTCACTAATTCATTTATAAATTAGTGGATCATTCCCTCCCCTTTACAAATCTCCTAAAAAAGGATGTTCATTTTTCCTAGAACAAAGATTTCCAAAAGGCCTTTGAGAGTATTAAGGAGTATCTGGCTAACCCACCTATCTTGATGCCTACTTTTTTGGGGCATCCTTTCCTCTTTTATATCTCATGCTATAGCCACTCCTTTGGCTCAATGTGATGATCAGGGTAAAGAGCATGTTGTTTATTATATTAGTTGCACCCTCCTTGATTATGAAACTTAATATTCCATGATAGAGAAGCAATGTATTTCTCTGGTCTTTGACACCCAAAAGCTAAGACATTATCTTCTCCATGTAGAGATGCACATCATTGTTAAATTTGACCCTCTTAATCATTTATTTTCCAAAGTTGACCTATAAAGATATCTGGATAAGTGGGTCATGCTATTAACTAAACTTAATTTGAAGTTTGTCTTTCAAAACTCCATAAAAGGAAAAATTGTAGCTGACCAGTTAGCTGACACCCCCTCTCCATTCTCATCTCCTAATTTTGACTCATTCCTTGATGATCATATCGTTTCCATAGATGGTGATCACCCTTTGGATTTGTTCTTTAATGCTTCAAGATGTCAAACCAATTCTAGGGCTGGTGTGATATTAGTCCCTCCTAAGGATAAAATAATTGCACATTCTTTTGAATGACTTTATTTTCAATGCATGAATAATATTGTTGAGTATGAATTGTGTTCTATGTTTTCCCTTGACATAAGGGTCAACGATATATATGGTGATTTTAAATTGATTATCAAACAAATCATTGGTGAGTATCAAGCTAAACAAGATAAACTTTCTCAATACTGTGATTTGGCCTTGTTTCTTGTTCGCCACTTTGTATCCTTCTCTATTAATGCTATCCCAAAAAATCATGATTGTCATGTTGATGTCATGGCTAGTGCATCCTCCCTTGTGTCCTTTGACAATCTAATATATGACTATTAGTTTGTGATTCACACTCTATCTTTACTCACCATTGTAGATTGTTTGACATCAAATACCCTTTTCTATTGTGCTATCAAATTAGAAGAGTAGTACTCACATTTTCAATTGTTTGCATGATAAAATATTTATGAGTGATTCTTCTAAAAATACATGTACTTGCATTTATAAAATCACTTCGTATTATATCATTAATTCTAATGTTCTTTATCGATGAAGTTATAATGGCCTCCTTCTTCAATGCTTGACTAAATCTGAGATACCTAAGGCCCTTCAAGAGACCCATTTTGGTTCTTGTGGAGGACACTTTGGTGGTAGGTCCCTAGTGAAAAAACTCATTCATATGGGGTACTAGGTAGAGCATGAAGTAGAACTCCTTTGCCTTTGTCAAGAAATACCATCAGTGTTAGTAGCATTACAATATGATTGATCTCCAGCACAAAAGATTTATACTCAAACAGCTCCTTGGCCTTTCTCTATTTTGGGACCTAGATTTGATTGGAAAGATTTCACCACCTTCCTCCCGAGGTCATATTTTCATCATCACCACCGTCTATTACTTCACGAAGTGGGTTGAAGCTATTCCCCTTTGATCCATGACTGCTGAAGTGATTTATAAAGTCTTTCTTGACAACATAATTTCTCATTTTAGATTACCTTCTACCTTGGTCTCTGAAAATAGATCTTCATTTAAGAATAAGGAGGTAAATCAATTTCTAAAAAAAATCCACATTTAGCATCATTTCTCTACATCATACTACCCTCAGTCCAATGGACATGCTAAGGCTTTAAAGAAAACAATTGAACAAATTCTTTGAAAATTTGTTAACAAGCATGGTAAGGACTAGAATGTACAACTTTCTTATGCTTTGTGGGCCTATTGCACAAGTATTCGAATACCACTAGTTCTACCAATTATAATCTCATGTATGGCACTAGTGCCATCATGTATTTAGAGTTTGAAATATCTTCTTTGTAGGTTTCCCTCCAAGGGCTCATTGATGACAACACTTACTATGACCAACATCTCTAGTATCTTGAAATTCTTGATGAGCACCACATCATTACTCTTGAACATATTTGAGCCTATCAAAAAGCTCTCAATTAAAATTATAACCAGCATTTTATTCATCGATCTTTTAAAGTAGGTGATTTAGTTTTTTATGAAAACTAGTGTATCGTAAATGCTCCAGCCAACCTACCAAAGGGAAATTTAGGCCTAATTGGTTGGGTCCTTACATAGTCACCTTAGTTTATGGTTCTAGATCTTATGGCTTCTTCATGATGGACAAAAATCTCCTTAAAGAACCTATAAATGTGATCCATCTTTATCATTGTCATGTGTGACTTCCTTTTCTTTTATGAGTCACCTAATCATTAGAAACTCTTTTCTAATGGTAATTAGTTAATCATTCCCATGATTAGTTAATTACATCTTTTTCCAATTGTTTTAGTTAAATATTTTATGTATTTGAATAAGAAATTTATTTTAATTATTTAATCAGATCATTATAGAATTTAATTATACAATTCTATTCCATTACATTGTTTACTTAGAGGGCAAGTGCAAGAAGATGGGGTGCCAAAAAGATGTCTTAAGTGGCCAGTTTTTTTCTGAAGTCAATAAATACTGACCTTGGATGAGAAATTGAGCATAAGTACACTCAAAATTTTAAGATGCAACCAAAACAATGTTCGTAGTGCACCAAGTCTACTTTCTAAACTACTAATTTTTTTTTAAAATGGTATAGATTAAGAGGTTCAAAAAAGGGAGCCATAGAAATTGGTGTTGTTTCTGTCAAAAAATATAACATAGCGTGTTTTGTGGCTCCCTCAAAAGGTTAACTTTTTTTTGGTATTTTTAAAATCGCTTCAGTGAGAAATTAGCTAACAACATGTAGTTTATGTCTAATTTTTCTAAATTTTTTTAATGAATATTTGATTTTTTACTAATTTTTAAAGTGGACACATCCTGAAAAATAGAATTTTGGTCGTGCTACCCCTATAAATTTTGAAAACTAATTCAAAATCATTTTTTTTAATATGTGTAGAATGGAGTCTACTTTATAAAAATGTAATTTATTTGAAATTTCAATGAACGGTTAATTTATAAATAAAAAAATACCAAACACTAGTTTTTGCCAAAAAATAGACACACAAACAAAAGAAATTAAAGATGAAAGGCTTAACATTGTCTAAATGTGAAAAAAATTACATCGTTAAATAGCTAAGAGAAAGCCTAACATTACCCAGGTGTTTGATTTGTTCAACCTTGAAACATGTGCAAATTTGACGGTTAGCACGAATGAGATTATGTGAAATCCTATAGAATATGCAAAAAACACATCTTTGGATGTTGGGAAGGCACTCCAAGCCTTTGGGTTGGAAATCCAAAGAAAATCCCAAGGCTAAGGCTTGTAGATTCCCAAAGCAACATCTAACGCACTCACGTTATGTTTTTCTTTGCATTTTTTTCTTTTTTGCAAAAATTTGCCCGATGTTTGTCAAATTTGACAGAACATGAGCGCATTATAATGTGCTCGCATTATGTCTCGCTTGGAATGTTTTATGTTCAAGTTTGTTAAGTATGTTTGATGTATGTATGTTTGTATATATATTTGTATTTATGTATGTATGTATGTATGTATGTATGTATGTATGTATGTCTGTATGTATGAATGTATGTATGCATGTTTGTATGTATGTATGTATGCATGCTTGTATGTATGTATGTATGTTTGTATGTATGTATGTATGTATATATGTATGTAGGTATGTATGTATGCCTATATGTGTGTATGTATGTATGTATGTATGTATGTATATATGTATGGTTGTATGTATGTATGTATGGTTGTATGCATGTATGTATGGTTGTATGTATGTATATATGTATGCATGTTTGTATGTATGTATGTATGTATGTATGCCTGTATGTATGTATGTATGTATTTTTGTATGTATGTATGTATGCTTATATGTATGTATGTATATATGTATGCTTGTATGTATGTATGTAAGGGTTTTGAGTTTAGGGTATATAAGGACTTCAGCCCATATAGTTTTTAGGGTTGAGGTTTTTAGGTTTAGGGTTTAAGGTATAGGGTTGAGGGTTGAGGGATTAGGGCTTAAGTAATAGGTTGAGGGTAGAGGGTAGAGGGTTCCAGTTGAGGGATAATATTCATCTTGTTGAGTGTATAAGATTAAGTGTGTAAGGTATGGGGATTAGGGTTTAATATATTGGGTTTAGGGTTTACGATATGGATTGAAGGTATATAAGCATATGGTGACTTGGGTTGAGAGTGTACAGTTTAGGTTTGAAGTATAGGGTTGAGGTACAATATTCAATTTCAGGTATAAGGGTGAGGTTATAGGGTATAGGGATGAGGGTTTGTGGGTGTAGGTTTCAGGGTTTAAGGTATAGGGTTGAGGATTGAGGGTTCAGGACTTAAGTATATGATTGAGGGTATAGGGTAGAGGGTGAGAGTTTATAGTTGAGGGATAATATTCAAGGTTGAGTGTCTAAGATATAGGGTTTGTGGTTTAAGGTTGAGGGTATAAGGCATATGGATGATGGTTGAGGGTTTAGGGCATAAGTATAGGGTTGAGGGTATAAGGGTATAGGGTAGAGGATTGAAAATTGAGGGATAATGTTCAAGGTTGAGTGTCCAAGGTTAAGTGTCTAGTCTATAGGGTTTAAGGGTTTAAGGGTATCTAGGGGTTGAGAATTTAGGGTTTAAGGGTTTAAGGTTTGATGAATTAAGGGTTTAAGGGTTGAGGGTTTAAGGGTTGAGGGATTAGGGTTTAAGGTATAGTGTCAAGGGTATAGGGTTTAGGGTTGAAGGTTTAAGGGTTGATGGTTGAGGCTTTAGGGTTGACGGTTAAGGGATTAGGGTTTAAGGGTTGAGGGTTTAAGGGTTGTGAGTTTAAGGGTTGAGGGTTGAAGGATTAGGGTTGAGGGTTGAGGGTTTAATGTATAGGGTTGAGGGATTAGGGTTGAGGGTTGAGAATTTGAGGTATAGGGTTGAGGGATTAGGGTAGAGGGTTGAGAGTTTACAGTTGAGGGATAATGTTCAAGGTTGAGTGTCTAAGATATAGGGTTCAAGGTTTAATATTGAGGGTATAAGGCATATGGATGAGGGTTGAGGGTTTAGGGCATAAGTATAGGGTTGAGGGTATAGGGTATAGAGTAGAGGTTTGAAGATTGAGGGATAATGTTCAAGGTTGAGTGTCTAAGGTTAAGTGTATAGGGTATAGGGTTTAAGGGTATCTAGGGGTTGAGAGTTTAGGGTTTAAGGGTTTAAGGTTTGAGGTATTAAGGGTTTGAGGGTTGAGGGTTTAAGGGTTGAGGGATTAGGGATTAGGGTTTAAGGCATAGTGTTGAGGGTAGAGGATTTAGGGATATGGTTTAGGGCTGAAAGTTTAAAGGTTAAGGGTTGAGGGATTAAGGGATTATGGTTTAAGGGTTGAGTGTTAAGAGATTAGGGTTTAAGGTATAGGGTTGATGTATTAGGGTTAAGGGTTTAATGTATATGGTAGAGGAGTTGAGGGTTGAGGGTTTAACAGTTGAGGGTTTAAGGGTTTAGAGTTTAAGGGTTAAGGGTTGAAGGATTAGGGTTGAGGGTTGAGGGTTTAAGATTTGAGGGATTAAGGGTTTAAGGGTTGAGGGTTTAAAGGTTGAGGGATTAGGGTTTAAGGTATAGTGTTGAGGGTAGAGGTTTTAGGGATAGGGTTTAGGGTTTAAGGTTTAAGGTTTAAGCATTGAGGGTTGAGGCTTTAGGGATAGGGTTTAGGGTTTAGGGTTAGGGGATTAGGGTTTAAGGTATAGTGTCAAGGGTTGAGGGTTTAGGGATAGGGTTTAGGATTTAAGGTTTAAGGGTTGAGGGTTGAGGCTTTAGGGATATGGTTTAGGTTTTAGGTTTAATGGATTAGGTTTTAAGGTATAGTGTCGAGGGTTGAGGGTTTAGAGATAGGGTTTAGGATTTAAGGTTTAAGAGTTGAGGGTTGAAGCTTTAGGGATAGGGTTTAGGGCTTAGGGTTAAGTGAGAGACTTAGATGGCTAAGGAGGGATGGAGAGGCAGAAAAGGAGTGACTAAGAGACCTAGAGAGGGAAGAGGTACAGAGGTGAGGGGAAGACAGAGGTGATAGATAGAGAGGTGAGGGGAGAGATAGAAGAATATGAGAGAGTGAAGTTGACAACTTGAGGGAAAGATGGGTAAGGAGGAGGGAGAGATGTGGAGAGGAAGGGAAATAACTAGAGATCCATTTGAGAGATATAGAGGTGAGAGACCTATAGCCTAGGGAGAGAGGGGTGAGATACATAGGGGGAAAGATAGGTGTGAGAGAGATAGAGGGGGGAGAGGGGTGGGTAATGAGACAATGAGTTAGAAACCTTTAGGAAATCAACTTTTTCATAACACAAGTGCATTATGAAGAAGTTGAAATATGGTCGTTCTGTAGAGCCAGCTAAAACGTGCTCGCGTTATAAAGTGAGCACATTTTGGATTACTCTAAAAATTGTAAAATAGCTAGGACGCCCATGATCCAGGCCCACATGCTCTGTTATTTTCCTGGTTATGCATGTGTTCTGACAAAAAAAAGCTTTTTGATGTTGTTGGGAAGTGCACATGCAAATTTTTCACATTCTACCACCTTTGCATGAACTTTCCACCACCTTTTTCTAGTTTTCCAACTTAGGGAGGAAATAACATAGTTTTCACATCAAATCAACAATTTTATGTGAAAGAGAGGAAGGTCAAATATTCTACAGGAAATTATGCTTGGATGGCACATGTCAGCACTACAGTGGCTTGCAACGTATGGCAATATGTGAACATATGGAAAGCACACGTGTTGTTGGAAATGAACTAGTAGAGTTCAGCAAGTATAAAATTGTGGCCTACAATAGAAAAGATGGTAAAGAAGCAAAGAGGTGTGATTTGGTTATTCAAAAATTCCAATGTATTAGTTTATGTCTACATTTCATGACATTATAGTGTATGAGTATGCAAGGCATACCCATAGAGCTCAATGGTTGGACTTGTAATTCAAGTTATGCAAGGACACATTTCCATTTGGTAGCATTGTTTAAGTCATCGACTTTGCAGAGAACTATAGTCTACAGCCATAGTGTGAGGTGCCATCACAATATTACAACTCCACACATGTTTCTATATTTGTGCACATCGCATTCATTCATGTGAATGATAGTATAGAGGATCATCGAAATATCATAAGGGAGTATCATTTTTATATTAGTGATGATTGCACGCATTCTACGGAATTCATGCAAGGTTGATTTCAAGTTTTCTACAATGATTTGGCTAGAAGGGGCATATCATTCAATCAACATATCATATGATTAGATAACTGTGCATCACAATTCAAGAACTCGCGGATGTTCTATTGGTTGAGTAGGATGCATAATATTATAGGTGTGTGTCTAGGAAAAATCGAGAGGTTGAATGATAAGATCAAAAAGTAATGATAATAACAACTCAATTACCCATAACATCAAAAAATGTATCTAAGCAATAACCAAATCAATGAATCAATCAAATTACAAACAAAGAAGCTATCACGTAGATTTTTTGGATCTTTTGGTCGAATGTGGATTGCTTTTCAAATTGCGAAACCATGTTTGCAACAAGCAGATATAGATTGTGTTTATGCTCAAAGTGCTCAAGGGTGCTCAATGATGCGATGAATTCTCAAAGCATTATATGGATGCCTGAGAATAAATGATTGAAGAGGATTTATTATGAAGATGAGGGGGGTTTATATAGGTTTCAATCAAGATCGATCAACGATCCAGATAATTCAATGGAATCAACGGATGAGATAAATCTAGAATTTATGATGAATGTGCACCTGACATGTGTCACACAAAAAGATGTTTTTGTTTGAGTTAAGTGATTGATTTGACATAAAAAGACATGGAACAAATATGATTAGATTTCATAAAAATAGAAATGTTTTTTTTCTAATTTATGAGTTGGTGATAAAAACAATAATGATTAAGTTAATTAACTCAACTTATAATTTGCTTTTTGCATGATTTGAGATAAATTAAATAATAAATTATTTAATTTTGTGTGCATGATGAATAAGATTTATTTTTAGAGGAATTGGAAGATATAAAAGCAAATTAAATAAATAAATTTATTTAATTGTTTGTGCAAGATTAGAGGACATAGAATAGATTGAAAGATTTAAATAAATTAAACAAATAAATTGTTTTAATTTATTTTGCATGATGAAGGATAAATAAAATATTTTATTATATTTTATTTTTAGAGATTGAGATAATTTAAATAAACTTGAATGATTTATTTAAATTTGGAAGAATAATTGATTTAATTAAATAATGAAAATTATTTAATTGTAGATAAGAGGATTTAAATGATAAATTAACTAAATAATTAATTTATTCAATTGATGTGGATTTGAATTTAGAAAGATGATAATGATTTAATTAAATAATTAAAATTATTTAATTTTGAAAGAATAAAGTTGATTTTGATGAAATTAATTAAATAAATAGAATTTATTCAATTAATGTCAAATTTAGGAGATTTGGAAGAATTTGATGATTTTGATGAAATTAATTAAATAATTTGATTATTTAATTAACGTTGAAATGCAGGTGATTAGACAGATTTGATGAAATGCAAATGATGCGATGACATGGTCATTTTTGGGTGTCTACATTTTGCCCCTCTTTGATGCAATGCAGTTTATAGCGTTGCTTCAAAGAAAATGATTGTTGAAGACATGATACAATTTTGATGCCCTAGTGTAGCTAGTTGCCCCAATGTAGCTGGTGTAGGATGCCCCCTCGAGAGGAAAGATAGGGAAGTGACAAAAGAAATGGGTTGATGCTCGACTAGAAGATTGTGTTTGAGTTAGACAAGGTTGGGTAGATAGAGGCTGACACGATGAAGAAAAAGTTTGCAGACATGAGTATAGTTTAGACTAGGGGTGGGAAGAATGAGGGATGGAATGCAATAAAAAGTCTCAAGGGGACATACCCAACTCATTTGCACACTTAGAGTTAACAAGTCTTGAGAACCCTTTTCCTTCTTGCTAAGTTTAGAGCTCCTTGTATAGGTTGAGATTAGAGCTTGCAAAGATGCCGATTCTTACACATAACCATCAGGCGGAGCGGATGCAGACCTAGGGGAGACCAATGAGAGCACCAGCAATGGTAAGTGTTTGATAACCTGCTTGTGTTAAGTTTCTAGGTCATTTCTAGGGTTTGTTTTAGGTTTTGTTTTATTTCAACCAAAAGCGTTGT
Organism: Cunninghamia lanceolata; assembly: GCA_027924645.1. Lineage (NCBI taxonomy): Eukaryota > Viridiplantae > Streptophyta > Pinopsida > Cupressales > Cupressaceae > Cunninghamia > Cunninghamia lanceolata. The sequence goes on from BSBN01000921.1 coordinate 1,501,986, forward strand.
ACAATGCCAGGTCGCCTTTGGTGGTTGGGCAAAGCACTTTTGGCATGCTAAAGTGCACTTGGTAGGCCAGTAAAGCATGTTTGGTCAAAGCTCAGCACCCTTGGTTTTTGAGGGTACGCACCACAGCGCCGATGATAGGTCAGTAAAATGCTTTTGGTAGTGTAGTAAGGCGCTATTGGTCGGGCAACTAGGCGCTTTTGGTTTAGGTTTGCAAAAAACACATCGCACTTGCAATGTAGTAAGGTGCAATTGGTTTAGCAGTGAAGCACACTTGTGTAAATCAAGTCTCTCTTGGTGTTTAGAGTAAAGCACCTATGTGTAAATAGTAAAGCACTCTAGGTAGAACAAGGAAGCACACTTGTGAAAATCAAGGTGCTTTTGGCTTTTTAGATAGTTTGACCAAGGTAGAATGGAAGATGTGCTTCTAGGGTTTAGGTTAGAGATGTGTAGGGCTAACCTAGGGTTTGTGTCACATTGTTGTGCTTGTTGATGTCCTTATTTACTTGAGTAGATCTAGAATATGTAGAATATCTTAACAAGTGGGTTTTGTGTATGCAGAGAGTCCTGCCTCCTTTGATGTCAAGGGAGCGACACCACGTCATTGCAGATGAGGTGGTACAGATAGGTTGGAAGGAGGATGCATTCTTGGAGTATATGGGACTATGGCATGTGGCACATTTGACACACATTAGGCTGAATCTGGTACTTTTGATAGCTATTATTGAGAGATATCATAGTGAGACCTGCTCTTTCCACTTTCCAATAGGGGAGGCTACTATGACACTTGAGGATGTGTATTGCATCCTCAAGATCTTGATTGATGGGGAGAGAGTTGACTACAACCCAAAGCGAGGGGAGGCTAGCATGAGAGAGGTATTCTGCACTGATGAACTCTAGATAGAGGATCATGAGATCCATTGGGTCGATGTTCTGAGACTGTGTGACAAAATCAGATGGATTGTGGCTTCTCTGGTTGGTGGCTTCCTCTACCCAAACAAGTGATCTCGAGGGTTATCTGTTGGATGGGGCACTATACTATCAGGGATGTTTATGTATGGCATCCGTTATGCATGGGGCCCATGTGTTTTGGGTCAGCTATACTATGATTTACATGATTGTGTCTACCATAGAGGGTGCAGCTTTTCAGCTAGCATTACATTGTTACAGGTATGGGCTTGGGAGCACATCCTAGTAATCAGACTGATGATTCAGCGTTACCGCAAGAAGGGGGATCCATATGCTTTTCTATATGAGGTTGTGATCACACACAAGCGGCTTGGTTTTGTGAGCTTCTAGAGACGGTAGATTGATGAGATGGATATCTTCATTTGGAGACCATGGCTACTGTGCGGGGCATGGGAGGATGAGCATGAGCAGCTGATGTATTGTAGATAGGCCTGATATCTGTTTGGCTGATGAGTGGAGACCATTGAGAGATACCTGCCAGAGCGGGTATTGAGACAGTTTGGTTTGCCTCAGGGGGAGCCTGTTGGAGAGGTGACACATGTGTAGACGCGGTAGGAGGTTGGGGATTGGGATGCTAAGATTCTAGTGGCCATAGCTTTGGGAGAGTTGCGGAGACTTGTCCCAATTAGGTGGGATTGGGATTTAGGATTGGCTGATCTGGGGACACTACTAGCTTATGACAGGTAATGGCAGACACACAGGCCAGTGAGACTGACCACATCAGGGGTGGCAAGAGTAGTGGGAGAGGTTTTGGCGCTAGGTGGAGAGGTGAGGGCTAGGCGGGAGGCCAGAGAGCAGGTTGGTGGTGAGGACAGAGACCAACAAAATGATGTACAGATGGTGGAGGCAAAGGGTCTAGAGCTAGTGATACAGGTTGCAGAGACTGAGCTGCAGTAGACACAGTGGCTTCTACAGGAGGAGATCACGCAGAGGACTTGCTTGGAGCTCCAGATGGTGAGGTTGAGGAGGGATAGAGATGTGGTGAGGCTAAAGGCCAGACAGGCCCAGGCCCAGGCCTAGGTACATGCATAGGCAACATCAGCGGTAGAGGCAGTGCCACTACCACTAGTAGATGATGGGCATATTGCCCAGCTAACATTAGAGAGGGACACAATAATATAGCTGCATTTGACTATAGAGGCCACCCTACAGAGGGTTAGGAGAGAGAGAGAGAGATGAGGCATGCTACATAGTGGGTGCCGATCAACTGACTTTATGTAGTGAGCTCACCTGAGTTTAGGGAGAGTTGTTCACAGTGGGTAGAGAGGCTGAGTATTACAGAGGTTTCTATTTTGGTGATGTGCCAACAGATCAGTGGGAGCCTAGCTTTTGAGAGAAGAGTAGGTCAGGGGCTTCCTCGTCACACAGAATGGGGAGATTAGTTTCATCAGTTAGGGGACCATTTGTTTGGCTAGGTGGAGGACCAACAGGAGGACCTTCGCTGAGTACAGGTGGAGGACAGGGATCATAACAGGCGGGCAACTTGACCCACTAGCTGCCACTAGAGCATGTATATGTTGTATATATATTGGACCAGTTGTTTTGTATCATGATGGACACTATATATATTGATTGATGCCTGCGTGCATTTGATGTATATTTTGCAGGCTCTTGATAGCCATGATGTACTTATTGATGTATATTTGGATGTATACATATGGACTGTTGATGTAGACACATACACTTGTATTTTGATGACCTTCACATGATGACATATTATGCTCATTGATCTTCATGCTTTTGTTTATGCATTTCTTTATGACATGGATGTGATGACTTGTATTTATGATTATGGATTTATGTGATGATGTATATGCTTATATGATGCTTATAGATGCATGACATGATATGATGACATGATGATGATATGATGATATGTGATATCTAACATATGGTTTTTGTAGATATGTATCAGATGATGATGGAGATAGAAGAGAACAAGATAGAAGAGAATGTTGATCGATCTTTGCTTGAAAAACTATATAATGACATGGATAAATGGATGGTCAAATGGATGAACTTGTTGCAATGGTTTCACAAATGTTTATAAAGAGCAATCCTTATTTTTGATATAGCACATGGATAGTTTGCCACCAAGGTATAAAAGACCAAGGTGTTGTGATATGCCAGTGTGAGGACGTTGACTGAAAGCAAGCGGTTTGAACTTAGATCCCTTAGACATAATATAACCTTGTTGGACATGTGAATGAGCCATAGTCTTGAACATAAATTAAACTTCAATACATAAATGTAAGAAGAATATTAATATGTAAGATGCTAGGTTGTAACACTCACACAAGATAAATATGATGCTAAGTAAGACACGAAAGATCATTCCTCAAACATGACACACAAAAGCAATGACTATGCCCCCAATCTGTACTGCATCGCAACATACCAAGATATAGATAAATTAAGGTAGTCTTGAATAGGTAATGGGAAAGGAACAAAAAAGATAAACCAAAAAGCAAATTGACTGACTTACAAAGTAAACATACAGTCAATATATTCACTTGCAAAAGAGGTTGCTCAAGATAGATTGGATTGGTTGGGTAGATTTGATAGATAACAGCCTTATTGTAGGAACGATAAATCTATTAAAGGGTGTTGATTTGTTGATAGGATAATGTCTGGTTTTAGGAAATGAAACATGTTGTATATGATGCCTGGTCTAGTTTGAACAATGGAACATCCTGTATAAGATAATTGTTTGACATAGCAGGTGTTGGAAATCAATATGTAGGATAGCATATGGCTCTGCGAGTAGGTGTTTTTGCCTCAGGTTGTTTAAGGACTTTTACTTTGAAAGGATGTGATTGTTTGTTGTTTTGCTACTTGAGTTAGTCAAGTCTAACTAGTAAGATGAATTGTGATAAATGGAAGACTACAAAGATGGAATGACAATGAATTGAGATGGGTGAAAAATGATGAATCGTATGTGCCTGAGTACTAGATAGATCCTTCGTATTCCAAACTACCTACATACCCTATATCCATGGGATCAAGGCACATTACAATGAAAGATGAACATGATAATATGTAGTTTTGGGTAGAGTGATGAGTGGGTCAAGGTGTTTGAGCTTGGGTAGGTGAAATGATGATATCTTATGTACCTGAGTATTGGATACTTCCTTCGTATTCCAAACTACCTACATACCCATATCCATGGGATCAAGGTACCTTAAGATTGAGATGAGATGATATGTAGTTCTGGGTTGGGCTTAATGATGTAGGATAGGATGAAGTGTTTTGGTTTCGGTGAGATGGTTGAGGGATTGGTTTGATGTGTTTTTGTTTTAGTTTTGAAGTATTTTTAAACCATGAACAAGGATCCATTCCTAGACCTAGGTTAAGGAAAGGGTTGCCCCCATTCTAGTAGAGGTGTTGTTATGGTTGACTAACATAAGATAACAATTGATGACAAGAAGACATAGATAGTTGACATAGGATAACTTGACATGGATAACATTTTGACATAGCATAAGACATTGATAATTGTTGACATAGGATAAGACATGGATAACTATTGACATTGACATGGATAACATTTGGACATAGAACAAGACATTGATAACTATTGACATTGACATGGATAACGTTTGGACATAGAACAAGACATTGATAATTGTTGACATTGACATGGATAATGTTTGGACATAGAACAGGACATTGATAACTATTGACATTGACATGGATAACATTTGGACATAGAACAAGACATTGATATCTATTGACATTGACATGGATAATGTTTGGACATAGATCAAGACATGTGATGAGTGACATTGACAAATTTCCAATCTATTCTAGATAGGGAAATGGAAATGCAAATGGGTCAATGGTGTTATTATGGATTGATGGATGAAATTTATTCTGAAATGGACATGGAATGAATAAGACTTGATAGATGATAGATGCTGACTCTACACATAGCACATGTTTACCATGTTTTCACTATGGTACTTATCCAAGGCACTTGTTTACCAGGTTTTCACCAGAGGACAGATTATTTTGTTTTTATTTTTATTTATTTATTTATTTATTTATTTTTGACATGGATACTCTAAGGATCAAGCATAGAACTTCTTGAGATGAACACTATTGAGTGGCTCATCTAGAGGAATGCCTTCAGGTGTTGCTAAAGTATAAGTGCCCGATCCTTATGTTGTTGTGATAACAAAGGGTCCTAACCAATTAGGCTCAAACTTGCCCTTCTTTTCTCGATCTGCTTGATTTCTCTTATTTCCTTTTAAGACAAGATCACCAACTTGAAACCGTCTTTCTTTGATCTTCTTGTTATAGTTGCACCGAAGGCAGTTTTGATAGACATGGAGATGATTAAGCATTGTAAGGTGCCTTTCATCTAGTAGTTCTAGCTTAGCTAATCTGGAAGTGCAATACTCCTCTCCATCAATTAGGTTCTACATGGATACTCTAAGGGATGGCATCTTGACCTCTATAGGTAGAATGGCTTCAGAGCCATAGACCAAGGCATAGGGTGTTGCACCAGTTGGTGTTTTAATACTAGTGTGATATGCCCATAGGGTGGGATTGAGTTGCAGGTGCCAATCATGACCAGCTTCATTGACCGTTTTCTTGAGGATTTTGAGAATAGTTTTGTTGGAAGCCTCAGCTTGGTTGTTACTCTACGGATAGTAGGGAGTGGAAAAGTGAAGTTGGATATTGTATTGTGTGCATAAGGTACGGAAATCTTGATTCTTGAATGGTCTCCCATTATCAGTGACAATGTCTTGGGGGATACCATACCGGCAAATGAGGTAGTTAAGGATAAACTTGGCTATTTGCTTGCCAGTAATATAAGTCATGGGAATGGCTTCTACCCACTTCGTGAAGTGCTCAGTGGCGGTAATGATGAATTTATGGCCATTGGATGAGGATGGGTGGATTTGTCCTACAAGGTCAAGACCCCATTGTGAAAAAGGCCATGGAGTTGTCATAGCTTGTAGTTCATGAGCTGGTGCGTGAATCAAATCTCCATGCTGCTGGCATTGTAGACACTTCTTAGCAAATTGTAAAGCATCTTGTTCTATTCTAAGCCAATAATAACCTATTCTGAGTATTTGTTTAGTGAGGTTAGGATAGGTAGAATGTGCACCACAGACACCTTCATGTATGTCTCTTAAGGTATCATCGGCTTCTTCTACGTTAAGACATCATAAGAGGATACCATCGAAACTCTGGTGATATAGTGTATCACCCATAATGGTGTAACAGGAGGATCGACAGATAAAGGTTTTGCGTTGGGTTGCAGATAGCTCAAAGGGAAAGGTACCATGTTTAAGGTATTCATAGATATCTTCATACCATGGGGAATTGGGACCAACAAGTTCACAGATGATTTCAGTAGTTGGAACATCGATGGCTGGTATCAACAATTGCTCGATCAAGAACTTACATTTCTGTGTGTTTGCATGCATATCTATAAGTGACCCCATAGAGGCCATGGAGTCTACAGTTTTGTTATGCTCTCTTGGAATTTTCTCAAAAGTGATGCTAGAAAAGTGTGGTTTGTAGGCATCCACTAGTTGCTTGTAAGGGACCAGCTTTTCATCTTTTGTTTGATACTCATCAGTTACTTGTTGAATGACTAGTTGTGAGTCTCTATATACATGTATTTCTTTGATGTCCCATTGGACAGTTGTATTGAGACCTATGAGGAGTGCTTCATACTCGACTATGTTATTGGTGCAAGGAAATGCAAGCCGATATGACTTTGGGATATACTCATTTTATCGTGTGATAAAAAGGATGATGTCCCTTGATATATGATGTGTGTAGGAACCATCAAAATATAGTTTCCACATTACTGAAGTAGAGAGATTGAAGAGATTTTCATCCAGAAAGTCAGATACCATAAGATGTACATCTATCATCGGTGCTTGTAGGAGTCCAAGACAACACTGAGAGGGGGGGTAAATCAGTGTTGTGTAAATTTTTTTAACTTATTATAACTTTTAATTTACAAGACTCAGAAAGAGCAAGTCATCAATAAACTATTACACATATATGTACAAGTTTGATAATGAAAATTATGAGCAGGACCACATAGAGATAAATCTTAACATACACACATAGAGAAGATCATGACACAATATTTGCATGAGTGGAAAACCCTCCAGGGGTAGAAAAACCACTCCAAAACTACCTCACTGGCTATACAAAATGTATCTAGGAGCACCAACTCCTTATGGAGCACCAACTCTAATACCAAATAGAAGCACCCACTTCCTACACAGATATACCTCACTGTCAAACAAATAGGTCTCACTGACCTACAAGCCTCACTGGCTAATACAAGGCCTCACTGGCAAACCAAATCACAAATAGAAGTAATAAACAAGATCAGAGGGATACTCTGTTTCCATTCAATTCTCAATTCATTCACACCTGCATAACAATTCATCTGATTATCTCTGCATAACTCAACACTCTTTCTTCATCACATACCCAGTATCATGTTTTAATCTATCTTTTCTCTTCAAGAGGATCTTAGAGAAAATGTCTTCTTTTTTGTATACAATTCCACACTCACACTCTGTCAATGTGAAGCCAATAAAAATAATATACCTCTCCGCATTCTGCAAAAATAATTTCATCTTTTCATGACCTTTCATATTCTCCAAATCACAAAACCCTTCAATCTTTATGCTTCTTCTTCGTTTCATTTTCACCTTCTGAACCTTGACATCTACATAAACAATTTATCTAAAAACAATAGTAAGGTCATAAAAAATCTTCAATAAAATCAATCAGTGCCCTGTAGGAGAAAATAAAATCTCTTTTACTTGTATCCCCTTCATTTCTTCAATGTCTTCAAATAAATCTTTTCATATTCTCTTCTCTGTAAATATTATCTTCAAAACTAATATCTTCATCCAATGCCCTTTTCACATAAAAAATCCTCTGCTCACAAAATAACTGATCAATAAAAAAACATTTTGTTCCTTCAAAGATTCATCTTCTCTACAAAAGAAAATCTTCTATCAAAAAAAATAATTCTTCAATTAATCTGCCTTCATGTATGCTACTTCATATTCCTAAAAAAAAACTTCATTTTGCATAAGACTTTTCATCTTCATTCAACAATGCAATCTCCTCTGCACAATATCTTCAATAAGAAAAACTCTATCAAAAACCTTGTTATAAAATCTCTCCTTTAAAAAAATTTATTTTTTAAAGAATTCTTTAAGTCTCGTGAGTGAGATAGGGATAGTTCTTGTTTTAGATTTAGAAAAAATCTTCTCAAAAATATTTCTAAAAACCCTTAAGAAAATCCTTTCTATTTGGGCTCAAAAGATTTCAAAAACTGCTAAAATTAAATCATACTACAGTCAACATAAAGCTCTGACGTTCATATGCACGTCAATGTGCATTGTCGAAGGGGAGAGTCTAAATTTTAATGAGGACCATTGATTTGAGATTTTGCACCCACCGAAAGTTTAAACATAGCCATAGATTTAGTTTTGGTGCCCCACATAAAAGGTGATGACTGGTGTCAATGGTAAGAAAAGTTGAAGGGGCCGGTGCCCATATGATGCAAAGACCCTTTAAGTGGCCCGTGACCTATGAGACAGGTCAACACACTTTTATAACAAAAAGTGCTCATTTGATATGATTTTTAGACTAGGGCTTTAAGAAAGAGTAAATAGATCTTGAACTCTTTAACCATGTCAAATGCATTTTGAATTTAACCCACTAAATAATAAAAACTCTGCCAGTCTTTAGAGTAAATATTGTCATTAGAAAACTTGCAATACATTGTATCAACTCTTTGTGAAATCTAAAGCATGCACAACATTGAAGCAACAAAACTATGACCATCTGACATCTGCAAACTTTCTCTGTATGTTCCTTTACTCATTCCATTTACCTCTTACACAATCTGTAATTTAATGACATTGTGTGCCATATTTCCATCAGGGTCTTCTCTGACCATAATTTGAATTGATATGAGTGAAGCATCATCACAACATGAGGGAAAGCAACATCATAAGGTTATAACCTACAAACCACTCTAAGAACACATGACCAAACCACTGCCACTGCATATCATGAAGAACATGCTACTATAAACGATGACCTGAAAGCAACTAAGATCAAATGAAGACCATGCCATAGCTTTCACTATGAAGACCATATCACTGTATGTTGCTTACAAGAGACTATGATAACACATGTCATAAGTCATAACCAGAAGACATCAAATCCAAGATAAAGTTATTAGTGAACAAAGCAATGCCTCAATATCATGAGATGATCACATCTTGAGAAAACCAATATGCCAAACAAGAACAACTATCTCCAACACAACAGGTTAGCATTACAAATCATATGTTGTCTCTGCATTAAAAACTCTGTCACCTGACCCAGCCATTCTTTACCAATACAACATCATACCAATAGACCTGATGAAGTCTTAATCAACTAAGCTCCTTCAAAACAAAGCATAATAGAACCAAACAAACACCACATATGAATTTGCCTCAACTATATGAAGTTCATGATGAATACTTGATCAACCATCTCCTGAACAATGAAGCATATGAAGCAATAACAAATCAACTGACAAGAAGCTTGATCAACCAATACTGACACTACATACTGAAGTATGACATCTTACAATAAACAATTATCTCCTCCTGATGTCCTGCAACAACTATGGCAACTTTGCAACATCAACTGAACATACTTTTGACATCAATGACAACCTGTCACCATCAGTGCTTCTGCTAGTTGATCTGCTAGGGCTTGTCCCTTGATTGCTTTACGATCCACATACTCAATGTCAAATTCACTAAGGATCATGATCCATTTAGCTAGTCTGCCTATGAGAGCTGCTTTTGCTAGTAGGTACTGGTGGTACCCCACCTAGGTTTAGGGCTTTAAGTATGTTCATACAAGTGTTTTTCATTTTCCTTAAAGTCCTGCGGTCTCATTTTAATTTATGTTCTATTCTATTGTTGACCACTTGCTAGGGGTTTTCGGTCACTTAAGTTGTAACTTAAGTCTTTCAGCCTATAGGGTGACTAGTCCCCTTTACCTAGTATTATATTTTCCCCCGTCGTATTGTAAAAGATTAAGTCTAAAGTCTTTGAAGGGGTCAGGGTGCCACATATATGGATATCGTACCATCGCACCACATCAGCAATGATGTCATTGACCTTTCACGACACTATAATGAAATGCCATCTGTTGATTGAATGTGGCTTGAAGCCATTCATTCAAAGATCCTAATCGAAAAATCATTGGTTTCCAGGTGTTAGAATAAGAAAAGATCTACAGAGGGACCTGAATCTAATGGTTGCGCAAGCGCGGAAGGGAATATGATAGAAGGGAATATTCTACAAACTGGCGCAACAAGGCTACACATGGAAAGGATCTGATCATGGGGCACACAACAAGTAAAAAAGGGACAAATGGATGACATAGTGCAGTCGTACAGAGCCCAAAGGCGGTGGGCCATCTTCAGTTGCAAGGATGCGAGATGACGCCATGTGGCAAGGACTGATGCATAGAAGGGAAAGTCAGAGGAATATGACTAATGGCGTGGCACATTTTCAGTGGAGGAGGACTTTTCAATGATGCTGACATGGATTTCCAGGGTACAACAGAGCCTAGCGATCATCGATTCAGTATGGCACCAACCCAGATCAACGGTTAAGAATTAAAGGTCAGAGAGGCTGCCTGTCAACAAATTTCCCACCTCCTCCCATACTAAAGTGACTGAGTCTATAACATGATCATGGACTAAAACATCAAATCTGCTCATCTGATTGAAGAAAAAGTTGCATATACAGCGGATTTTCAATGATTTCTGACTACTTCAGCTACAAAAAATCAATTCAAAGATCTGATTTCATTTTGAAAATCTGTAAGGGTCTATAATATAGGAAGTCTGTCAGAGGTAGATGGCCGGTAGCTTGTTTGCTCCTTTAAAAAGGAATCATGGCCACTCTACCAAGGGAGTGCAAATTTGTAGGGTCTTTCCTTGACTTTGAATATAAGGTATTCACGTCTTTGAAAGGCTCTTCCTATTTCAGAGTTGGTTCTCTGTCCGGGTGTTGAGTAGTCTCTGGTTTGTAAATGAAATTTTCTTGTATGATAATATTCTATCCAGGTTGAATTAAATGAAAAACACTGCATGTGTGTCTTGTTCATGATTGTCTCCTCTAGCATTCTCTTTTCTCTTTTGAATAAGGTTATCAAGGATATTTGAGTTCTTTAGTATGCATTTGTTGTACTGTATGTCTGGTTTTCTGCTTCTACTTAAGGAGTAGATTAAATGGCCTCTAAATCAGATATAGGGAGGAGTGTAATGTCAGAGGATTTCTTAAGTATGATCACAAGCATTACTCTTATGTGGACATATTGTTGTAAGGTAGCAATATTTTCTTAGGTCCCGTGGATATGATTTTAGATTATCATCGGAAGACATTCACATTTCTAGACTTGATTATGTTGCTTGGATAGGATACTGGTTTGGGGATTTTTCTGTTCAAAGGGTCTAGGGAAGTTCCATGGCTCTACTCACTCACCATTTCATTCACCTCCATCCATTAGTTGTAGGAGTAGAATTAGGATCCTGCGTGCTCTCTGTTTCAACTAGTATGGATAGTCCAAGAATGTTGCTAGCTTAGGATTCATCTTATAGATCTTGGTATAGAAAGGAGAGCATTCTGCCTATGCTGAAAAGCTATATCTTTTGCTTTGAGAGAATCATGTTATATATTTCGATATAGGGATACCCCCCTTGGTGCTGCAGAACCAAAAGTGAAGGGGAGGCGGTTCACACAACCTCCCATCTCTGTTGGCTAAATCATACAGTGAACCTGATGATGAGGAATGGCAAACCTTTAGGGTTCACTGCCTGCTAATCCGTAAACCAACAGAACTGGTGACATCACCATGAGATCACATTTCTTTGAGGCATTTTTTCAAATAGCTCACTGCCTTGTCGATGCTACCACATTACTATTATGCTTTGATAGATTTTTTCCAAGCATCCATAGTTTGTTCGAAAGCACCTGTTTTAGGCTTTAAGCCATGGCAACAAGGAAGTGAACTATTTGATAAAATGATTTGGTAGACATGAATGGAAAATGTGGTAGCATAGATAAGGCAGTGAGATGTTTGAAAAAATGCCTCAAAGAAATATGGTCTCATGGTGATGTAGGCAGTGAGATGTTTGAAAAAATGCCTCAAAGAAATATGGTCTCATGGTGATGAAATATGGTCTCATGGTGATGGACATCACCATGAGACCATATTTCTTTGAGGCATTTTTTCAAACATCTCACTGCCTTGTCTATGCTATAGCTTACTATTATGCTTTGATAGATTTTTTCCAAGCATCCATAGCATAGAAAAGGTAGTGAATTATTTGAAAAAATGCCTCAATAAAATGTGGTCTCATGGAATGCCATGACAAGCAAATGCAATTGGCACCTACTCCTAGTTATTAGTTATGCAATGTGAAGTAATTGCATAATTGCCTATGTTGACTTTCTAAAAAACTATATTGTAATTGAAATTTTATCATCTATCAACACCTAGTTATTAGTTATGCACAATGTGTAGTAATGATTTGAGTTTGAAAGATGTGCAATGCAATGTAATCAACAATATGAATATAAACTACAAAAATCTAGTACATACAATTTATTAGTTAAACTCTTTATTTTATTACCTGAGTGAAGCTTTGAACTCCACCTCCACTTGGAGGTGTTGTCATGAAATCTCTAAGATTAACCTATTCAACATCCAAAATCAGATAGTAAAATACCATTCATATAACAATGCTATTCACATGTAATATTTATAATTGTTTACTAGTTACATACCTCGACAGTACATGTCGTAATGTAATACAAAGGTGGAGAACCACTGAAAACTGAATGAACGCTATGACCCTAAAATTTCATTACAATCATTAAACTAAATTAGTTAATCTTACATTTCAAAAATGAAATTTAATAAATTAAATTCAATGAACTTGCTAACATTTACCTGAGTATCAAGGTTGAAAGCCTCATTCAGGAGGGCATCTATCATCACCAACTATTGAGCTACAGATGTAGCCTACACACTTGCGTCCTGACTATCCGTGGGGTCATAACCACAGGCTGACCCACAAGCTTGACAAGTATGGGGTGAACCCTACTCCTCGAAGTCTCCCCCGACTCACACTATGCTATAGGACTAGCATGCTCTATGATTCTTTGGGTCAAGGAACTAATGGACTGCAGTATCTTGACCTCAACACTCTCCTTCACAATGGAAGGGATAGACACATGCTCATAGGATGGTTTGGCGAGTGCTCATCTTGCTGGCTGCTGTGGGTCAAGACATGCCCCTGGTATATCCTATGCTAACCCCCCACCTCTACCCTAGAAGTCTTGCATATCAAAATAGTTTGGTACTTTATTGAGGACAAAATCGCAGTAGAGTTTCCTCAAAAAATATTGTGGGACCTCATTATTGTTGCATGGAGGATGGTCAAAAACTATCCACCACCTTTGCAAAAAATGGTTATTTATCCCTTGGTGGTTGAACCAATGGATAGGGAACCTCTTGCTTGTAAGGTGTAGAGGTTGATTTGTTCATGGGTTTGTGAAAATGGAACACAAGTCAAATTTTGTGATTTTTTCATTTTTGACTTGTTTGTAAGATAAATTATCTGCATAGAATTATCTAAACTCTCTCCACTTATCCAACCAAGTAGAGATTTGCTTGCTAATTGAATCTACATTCGATAACATAGATTCAAGAGATTGAACAAGCATGGCTCCATGCGAGGTTGAACTTGTAGGATCTTTCAACCTTGCAATTATGTCCTCAATTTGTTTTTTATTATTTTCAATTTGCCCCATTAAATTTTCTTGTGTTCCAGGGTATATTGAGGAATTACTGGAGGTGTTTGTTGGTGGGGTTGTTCTTCATTAGGTATTTGGTGTTGAGGTGATTAAGGATTTTAAGGATTTTTAGGAGAAGGAGGTGCATTATCAGTTCCTATAAATTAAAGAAATTTACATAAAAAACCACTTAAATCTACCTATTTGGTAACAAATTCACACAAAAAAATAAACAAAACTTCCTCCTTTGGCCTCCCCGACATCGTGGCAGCATTTTGATGAAGAATTGCAGACAATTTGGTGAAGAATTTGGCCTCCAATAATGTGAGCACGCTCTCAAGGGTTTGTAGGCCACAGGTTTGCAAGAAAACACAGAAATCAAAAATGACAAATGTTGGTTTTTTTGTTATAAAGAGCTATAATGCGCTTGCATTATAGCGCGAGCATGTTATGGCCTTGGTGCTACCGAGCCTTAGGCTCGGCAACACCAAGCCATAATGCAAGCACATTATGGCTTTTTTAAAAAAATTAAGAATTTTGGCCACTTTTTGGCCCCCCATCTTTTTGCACCCACCCTAGATCATTGTAGAATTTAATTAATTATTTTTATCCAAAGTTGTTTGATTAGATCACAAGTGCATCTAAATAGATAGTATCCTAACATACATCATAAGAAATAATCCATAACACATGTGTATCGCTCAATATATATATGTCCAAATTGTAAATGATTTGTCATAGTACACAATGCACCACTCATCAAAATGTGGTGTCCATCCAAAAAAAAAATTGTACAAAAATTTGCATCATGGATCATGTCTCCCCAAATCCTTTTGCACTAGCTGCTCAGGCTGTACTAGGGTGGTTGTTAGTGTAAATAGGGTTATTATGTATCTAGTTAGCTTATCACCTTTTCTAGGTTGACCTATTCACACTTAGCTTAAGTCTAACTTTGGGATTTTTACTAGTTTGTCCAACTTCATAAGGACTTTACACATGTCCTCACACTTGTCCCAAGTGTTCTAACATGTGTTGCATTCTTGGAGGGCTAGTTAGTTGTCTACTTATATCTTCCTTCCTCCTCCTTGTCCTATTTATATAAGGAGCTACATTATATTTTTACACTATCATTTTATGATATACATGCTTATTTGTGCTCATTCTCATTATGAAAGATATCATTAGTATTTGCATTCATATCCTTTCTATTCCAACATGGTATCTGAACCGTGAATCACAAGTCCCTTGCTAAATCTAAGTGAATTCAGTACTCATCCCTACCAATAGAGTGTCATGGAGCCAAACAAACGTTTCCACTAAGTTCACAAGGCCCAAGAAATGAAAGATGACCTTTCATTTTTTAAAAAAATTGTAACTTTCATTTTTTATATTTTTAAGCCCTTGTACTTTGTATTGTATGGTTGTACAATCTACCTTGTACAATTTTTTTGTAAAAAAAATTTTTTGTAGAGGGGCTCTTAGTTCTACCACCCTCTGCAAAGTTTAGGTCAAATTTTTGTATGTTTTACAAGTTCATTTTGACCCAAATCGGCCTACCAAACCCTTCTTTGGCCTAGTTCTAGGCTGCCTTAGCCTTTGCAGGCCTAACTTGGCCTTGTCTAGCCACCTTAGCTCATTAGGCCCAATCTTGTTCACCACTCTTGTCTTGGCCATTCAAGGCACTTTGCACATAGACCTTGGCCTCAATTCAGACCAGATTAGCCTATTTTTAGGCCCTTTCTAGCCACTTAGTTTGCATTCTAGTTCAGGCCTCAGTTTATATGACCTAGATGACCCTTGTGTTTGTGTTCTAATCCTTGGTCATCCCATCTTCTTGTGGCCCTAACGACCCCTCTATGTTTGAGTTTAGCCCTAGCATTCTCTGTTAGCTCCTTATGACTCCAACCTCACTATTCTACTTTGGCCACCCTTGGCTTCCATTGTTTCAGCCTTTGTAGGCCCTTTTTTGTGACCCAATCATCAAGGTTGAGTTGGCTGCCCCTTGTTGGCCTCCTTGTCCACCCTATTTGTAGATCAACCAAAAACTCTAGACTTAGACCATTCAAGGCTCCATTAACCTACCATTGGCTTGCCACTAGTGAACCACTAACTTGCCACTAGGCTCCTTCCAACTGCCTAAAGGAGGCTATTTTTTTCATTTTTCCATAACTTACACCCCAAGTGGTATTTTTTTTACATTTTAATAGTCAATGAAAAGCTAATTTTGTCCACTACATAGTGGAAAATTTTATTTTGCAAAATTATACCATTTTAATAGATTTTTAAGCCTTTGAAGTCCGTTCTTATACTAAATTTTGATGGGGCATAATTTTCACCCCGATATAGAAATTTTACAAACTTATTTTTGAAACTTATCAAAATTTCACAAGGAATTCATCTACAAATGTAATTTTAAGATTTATATAGCTAATTTTATCAAAAATTGTAAAAATCACCATGTTCTATAAATGGTCAATTTGGGCATCCAATTTTAACCACATTGTAATTTTTCTTGCATTTTTTCTTAGGGTGATATTTTCTTTCTAATCAAATTAGGGGGGGTTGTCTTATGTTCTTGCCTCTAACTATACAAAAATGGATCTAATATTAACTCTATTTAATTACTATGAGTGGAAATCTCAAATTGAAATTAAATTCAAGAAATTGGGGTTATATAGGGTCACAATGGGTTTGGAACCTAAACCTACACCTGCTACAAAAAAGCATGAATGGTATAATCAAAGTCATGAAGCCTATGACACACTGTGTATGTTTATTTCTCCTAATGTTTTCTTTCACATTGACTTAGCCACTACACCTAATGAAGTATGGACTACATTAGAAACTCTATTTGGCAAACAAAATGTAATGAGAGGGAATCAATTGGAGAATTAATTAATAAGTCTTAATCCAATAGACTTTGACACAACTCATGACTTCTTCACAAAACTAAATTTACTAATGTTCCAACTCAAACAATGTGGAATAGAAAGGAAAGATGAACAATTGGTCTTAAGTGTTTTATCAAAGCTAGGTCCACACTACTCAATGTTTATTTCTACTTTTCATGCTACAAAGAGTGTTCTTGGTACACACTTCACTATGCCTTCACTTGCAAATTATTCTATTTCTTTAACAAAGGAGAAGGACAAACTAATTCAATTGGGTACACTAAAGTCTTCAAAACCACATGCTCTTGTTACAATAGAACAAAAGGCTTCAAATAATAATGAAAAGAAACCAAACAAGGATCAAGATAAGGGACCAGAATCAAAAGATCCAACTGATTCATCTTCCTCATTAAAAGGAAAAACTTTTGAGAGTCACACATGTTGTTATTGCAAAAAACAAGGTCATGAAGAAAACCATTGTTATAAAAAGGAAAATGATAAATTAAGTCATCTTCTTCAAAAAAATCAAATCGAATTGCCTTCACCAAGGACCAATGGTTCTTCCTACACCAAGGACCAGTAGTTATTCATCTTCTCCATCTCATCATCAATAAATTTAGAAAAATATAAGAGCAATGGTATGAAACTCTTTGCATCTACAAATCCCACATCTAAAAAGTGGTTTCTTGATTTAGGGGCTTTGCATCACATGGCTACATCACGTGAATTGTTTTCTACATTTGAGCCTTGTTATTTCCCATCGTTTCTCATGGGGAATAACACTTATATGTTAGATTATGGAAATGTACTATTGATATTGGTGAAGGAACATTTAATGATGTACTTTATGTTCCTTCCTTATCAAATAATCTCCTTTCCATTTATTAAAATAATACATAGTGGCATGTAGGAAAAATAGTTGAGTTCACACCAAATTCAATCATCATATGAGGTTTGTAGAGTAGATGCCATGCCCACCCATACATACATGTACAAATAGGCATAAACATAATGCAAATAATTTTTTTTATTTACAACACTTAGATACTAGTAAGGGTTACATTACTCACATTAGTGAATTATGCACACTCAACATTGTTGCACATGTAAAAGAATAAGAACACACCACTCAAGGAAATAAGAAATAATAACAAAAGTAGGTTTCATGATGGAACCCCATTCACAATGCCTTAGGAAAGTGAAGACAATCTAACAAGGTGTTGACATTATTATGCATGGCATCACAAAGAGAAGAAAAACTCACAAGTATTTTCCCTCTAAGTTTCCTAAGAGGAAGTGATAATTTATCGTCACCTTAAAGTGACTTGACCAAACAATTCTAAGACTTCAAAAAAATAAACAAATAAACCTAATTTAATATCTAATCTAACTAGGCATCTAACATTGTTTTAATAGTCTTTAAACTCAATTTGCAATCAAATGAAATTGATGTAAAATATTTTGACTCAAAATTTGATTTGCAATAAATTTATGAAGCAAATAGATAGTTATGGACTACATAGATAAATCAACTTAAATTCATGTCACTTAAACAAGCCACAAAACAAGAGATTAGTTGGCTATAAACTATACAACTATCTAATAAAATACAAATAAGATAAATCCATCATTTACCACCAATCTCATTTTACAAGCTTCAATCCTAAACCAAGGAGAAATGAAAGAATTGAAATAACTTTTCCATTATCTAATTATAGTATTTAGTTATGTTGTGGCAAAACATACTAATAAATTTCACATTATTTTTAGTTACAAATTTTTTTAGATATTTACATTAAAGTGCAGTACACAATGATATTGTAGGTATCTTGCTGCTATGAAATTTGGTTAATGATATCAACTACACTTTCTTTTTACTCTTAATATTAGTCAATTGTGAGTATACAGAACAGTCAAAACTTAGGAAAAAATATTGAATCCTTAAAGACTTACTCTTGCAATATGTCTATGATACAATTATAGCTATTCCATATCAACCATTCATAACCATAATTATTAATTCTACCAAGATATTGTAATGTTAATTTTGCAACTTTATTTGATGCAACACTACTTCATCATTAATGAGTAAATCTATATAATAGAGTATAATGACCTTGAACAATAGATCAATATACTATAACTATATACTACCCATATATGATGATATTATATTACTCATAAATACAATATTAATCCAAACGAGTTAATTCTTATTGGCAATATAAAATTCAATGATTTGGTCATAGAGATCCCACACAAGTTCAGTAAGCAAGAAGCTTGGCATGATCAAATCTCAAGCCATTTAAGAGGTGTAGGAAACATTTGAATCAAATATTAACCTTTTTTTATATTTCGTAAATGGATCAAGTAAGTAAAAGAAATTCAAGGTGAAGCATAGTCAAATCCAACACAACAACCATGTAAATTGAGACATAAAATAATAACACTAATGGAAGAAACTAAGGTGCTGTCATCTTTCACAATGGTGTGCCATTTACAAGATAGGCACAATGCAAAAGAGGACACCACAAATAAAGCACATCAATTAAAATAATTGGATCTAAACTCAACAACTTTTGTGATTGAAAATATGGTTAGAGGATATCCACAAAAGCATACGAATATAGATTTTATGTAAAGGCTATTATGACAACCACTCAAGTAAACTTCCATGAAATTATGAATGTAAGTTAATTGTTTGCAAAAGAAAACTCATGAAATGTGTACTTACAGTGGAGGTGTGCAATTTGTTTGACCAAATGTCTCAATGAAATTTCATGTGTAAGGAGGCATAGGAATTGTTGGATGAAACACCTTCAAGAATAGTGGTCATAAGGAATGCCATGAAGGTGAGATAAACATGAAATGGATTTGTAGAAATTACTTTAAAAACATTTCAAAAACTCAACTAAATTAAATAATTCCAATACCTTTCCAGTGGTGCAAACAAAATAGTCTCATTATACAAAATGAGGTTGTACTCACACAATTATAGCGTGGAGTAAAATTATTGTAACTTGATCAAAACATAACATTTTTATGACTTATAATATGAAAAATAAAGAAGAAGAATGGTACTAAAAAACACAAAAAAAAATTTCAAGTTTCACAATGAATTATGAATGTAAAATGGTCTAAAGGTTTGCATAATAGTCTATTGCAAAATTGTTATAAAACAGTCCTCTAGATTTATTCACAAAGAATGATTGCCATATTATTAAGAGATAAGATTTAAAGGGTTTTTCTAACCCTAATTTTAGAACAACACATCCAAAAATAGGCCAACCAAGTTGACAAAATAAAATTTATGGTCAAGACACTACTGTCCTCTACCTTAAATAGTAAACTATTATAAAATAGTGCTAGAGATTTAATAATAGATAATGATAGAAATAGTGTTGAAAGATAAAATTTAATAGGTTTTTAAAATATTGATCTTAAAATAGCACGTATCCATAAATTATGCCAACCTAGTTGATCAAATAAAAATTATGGTCAAGACACTGTTATCCGCTATCTCAAATAGTAAACTGTTATAAAATAGTCATATAGATTTAATCATAGAGAATGCTAGACATATAATTGATAGATAAAAATTAAAGAGACTTTTTCAAATATCAAGCTTAGAACAGCTTATACAAAAATTATGCCAACCCATTTGATGAATTAAAAATTATGGTCAAAACACTATTGTCCTCAATCTCAAATAGTAAATTGTTATAAAACAATCCTATAGATTTAATCATAAAGAATGCTAGACATACAATTGAGAAATAAAATTTAAAGAGTTTTTTAACTATTGAGATTAGAATAGCATATCCAAAATTGGCCCAACCCAGTTGACCAATTAAAAGTTATGGTCAAAACATTGTTGTCCTCTATCACAATCATACAAATTAGAAATGTTGAATGGAGACTTATTCATTTCAAATCTTCAAGGTATATAAAGATGTATGTTTCTGTTCTAAAAAAATAGTTACAAAGGTCAAATATCATAGTAATTCTATTTACAATATAGACTCAATTCTTTTATGACAATCTAATGTGTCAAATCTAAAATGGGTAAAATCACATGAACCTATCAATAATGAGGGTACATTTAAAACACAATAAGAAATTATACATCATATCTTTACAATGAGGTTTCCATCCATAAATTAGTTTAAACCTGCAACACAAATATACACAAAGCCTCTCATGACCAAGGCTAGCTCACCCCCTAACCATAGGACTTGCAAGCTAGAAGGCTCCCAAAAAATCAATTTTACAACACAAGTACACATAAATCTAAAAACTACCCAATGGCTAACACACACAAATAGATATTCTCAAGATCTATTAAAAAGGGGGAGTCAAGGGGACTTGTTGTGTGGTTACACAACATGCCCCATTTTGCCCCAGTAAAATAGGGACCAAACTTTTTCTTGCTTTTGCTTGGCTTGTTTTATTTCCTTTTGCTTTGGGTGGTATGGTGAAAAAATATCAGATGTATGTCAGGATCTTATCCTAGGCATGTCAGGATCTTATCCTAAGCATGTCAGGATCTTGAAATATAGATCAAAGTTTTGAAGTCAAAATTTCCCCACACGGAGCCTGCCAAATGAAAGAGGATAAAATTTTAAGCAGGTTTGCCTTTTACAGCACCTAGAGATTCCCTAAAACTAGGAAGTTATGCCCGCTCAAAGTTTAGTCAAATGGTCTTAGGGATGTTCACATTATCCTAACATCTGGACATTAGCCTAATGTCCTGATTGTAAAAATTGCTAAGTAAAACCAAACATCTGAACATCCGCAAATGTGCAGACATAAAATTTAACCCATTGTGCTAGTTAAACGTCATGCACATAGTCACTTGGTATGGATATTCATGGGTATGCATATTAGCTTAATATCCAGACCTTAACTTAGTGTCCAGACATTAGTTAGTATCCTGATGATGTGTCCCAGTTGACTTTTCAACTGGACTTAGACTATGGACATTAAACTTAAACATTTAACATCCAGACCTTGTCCAATATCCTGATGACGTCATCCGATCTCATCTTAAAGAAGTAACAAAAGATGATGACATCATCCAGCCATTAAAAGGATGGGATATTTAATATTTCTTAATATCTGGACATTAACTTAATGTCCAGACTTTCACCAATATCCTTATGACATCACTTTTCTTCACACTTAAAGGAACCACTTCGAATCCATGATGTCATCAGCACATTTAGACCCAAGGATATCTCGTAAGGGCTAATATTTGGATATTTCTTAGTATCCATATCCCTACTGTTTACGAACAAAAATTGAGACATTCCATGAACCAATCAGATAATCCCATGTGGCATGGCATTGACTTTTCAAGGTAGGCATCTTAATGTCCAAACATCCAAAATCATAGGCAAATGCCTTCGAACCTTAACATCTCTAGTACCCATTTCTCGGTCAACAATGACCAAATGTCTGCATGATGTCATCTGAATGTATGGACATCCTGAAAGGCACAACATATTATTTGAATGTCCAGATCTTTGTTTGTATCCAGACCTTGCAATTAATGTCACAAAAAGAGGTCGTTGGTCATTTACAATTTCAAATTAAAGGCTGCCACCTGTAACAATCTCCTAAGACTTTAACCAGATGTTCCTAGCCGATGAATTTAGCATTAATTATGCCCTAATCTCTCAATTTTAACACATAAAAGGTGAATTTCAATCATATAAACACACCTAAGCATTCATAAGAGAGATTTACAGAGCTCCAGCGAAGTATAGCGACTGTTGCAGAAATCCTAATCTTGAATGGAATGGTGTGCATAACGAATGACATCCAGTAAATAGTGGTTATACAGTGTAAAGCACATATCCAAATATCTTTTAATCAGGTTTGAGCTTGTAAAAAGGCATGTAATGGTGAAACCCTACTTTTGTCATTTATGGTAACACAATAAAAGGTAAATTTGCAACTAGGGTAAAATCTTAGCTACATATGCATATATTATACTCTGTAAACAATAAAATGTGAGGATATTGAGAAAATTAACATGAAACCAATAATGTGAAATGTATCTTGAGACATGCATGTTTGCCATTGCAAGATACAATGGAGGTTAGGAAGCTTAAAAATGAGGTAGAATTCAAGACCGCCATGTTCCAGTTACCAGGGGCCACAGGTTTTTGCTTTGGAAAAGTGGGTGACACTCATGCAAGCAACACAAATGTGGACGAGTGGATAGGAAAATTGATTCAAGGCAGTGGCCACCCAATTCTACAAAAGATATACAATTCTAGATGTGGCACGTAGGGGGATTCCCATATGCAGTGGATGCCATTGAACTAGTGGTGGCATGTGCAGAAAATTATAATAAGGAGACCAAAAGAGTAGAGAAGGATGATAGGGTGTATGCGGACTTCTCGGTGAAAGGAATCACAAAGGCATTCCATTTGCCTGTAGGTCCCAATCTTTTCAAGATAAATCTTGAGGATCTAGAGAAACAATATAATGGAAACACCACTGACTGCAAGAAGATAATGTTCTCACGCTGGAGAGCACAAGGTAGTAATGTCAAGGCAGTAGCAAAACTGTCGGTTAATTTGTACAAGTTTGATTTCACTCCGGAAGTTCAGTATATGATGGTGATGTTGAGCCAGATGATTGGAAAGGTTGATGCTGGCAGTTTTGAACCCTAAATGTATGGACGGATAAGGATGGTGGAGACAATTGACACCAAGATAGGGTGAGCATCCTTTATTAGTGATAGCCTAGATGAGAAAATGAGGATATTTGGAGGCAAGAAGTGCCTATTTTACATGAATTCATATGTTGTATATGCATGTACTGCACAATCCACGTTCTCTAGCCTGTAGATAGTAGGCAGAGTAGGTAGAAATCTAGGAGATGTAAACCTATGGGATCATTATCCCCAGCTAACAAGGAAAGCCTCCACTCAGCACTATAGGAGGGTCAATGATTGTTTTATCATGCATTTGGTCCAATTGATGGAAAATGATAGAGCCAAGAGGCTAAGCTCTGAGGCTAAAGCAATGATGACAAGAAATGGAACTTGGTTTATCCAATTCCCAACCTTCACTTATATTCGGGTGGAGGGATTCAATGGGCAACCCCTCATGTTGCCAAGGTACCCCACGTACAAAATAATATTATTGGAACTGACCAGGTAGATTATACCTTCATATGAGGCGTATATGGCCAAGAACAAGAAAGGTAATGTCAAGTTTCCTTTACTTCTGGGGTCGTATATATGCCCATCCATTGAATCAGCTAAGCATTCAGAAGTAGAGATGTGTATGCTTTAGTTACAACCATTCTCCTTAGGCAAATATTGTGATCCCTATCATAGAATGGAGAGACATGTAATCAAGAAGTTGGTGCACCAAGTGCACTTAGAAGACTATTGGGCAAATTGCCCAAATGATGTTGAAGTTAGGAGTTACCAAAGGTTAACTCTAAACCAGGTCTAGACATTGGATTGTTTTGATGTCCCTCCTCAACTACATTCTAATGATGGCATGAGGATATCTAAGGAGTATGAAGACAAGAAGATCTATAATGAGACCATTTATCCTCCTGAATGGAGCCAACCAGAGGTAACTTCCATAGACCTCATTACAGATAGGGTCATGAAGTTGACTAGAGCATGGGTAGATCGACAATTAGCTGCCCTAAAAGCAAAAGGAGTGACTATAACAGTAGACAAGAAAAGGAAGAGGCAAGAGTTTCCTGAAATAGAGTATGATGACTTCTTGTTTCACAAGAGGCAAGTCATGGAAACTAAATTGGCCAAGCCTATAATAGAGTCAGCTGCAGAGTTTATAACTAGTGGCATCACTATAGCCACAAGACCATCCTCCCAGAAGGAAAAGGATCCTATCCCAACAATTCCATTAATCACCAGATAGGAAGAGGAGCCTAAGGTTACATATGAGGACATGGAGGATGAGGAGGATGAGGTGCCCTTGATAAAGAGAGGCCAATATATATTGCAAGGAGCAAATATCCCTAGACAAAAGATAGGACAGGCATCAGTGATGAGAGGATCCACAGGTAAGCAGCCTGAGGTCTTTCTCAAAGAAGGTCAGGGGTTCACCAAAATGGAGATGATGTTTGCTACTGAACAACCTACTGCAGACAAAGCTACAAAATCCATGGTGTTGAAGAGTAGGGATGTGGAGATAGTACAAACAATGATTCAACATGATGTTCCCATCCCCACAATTGTAAATTTTAAGTCTGAGAAAGATCAATAAGTAAGAGAAGAAGAGAGAAAGAGGGTGAATGATCCCTCCTTGACACTAGATGAAACCATTGATCTCACAGATGATGATGTGACAAGGGAGGTGACATCTAGTCCCATGGAGAGTCTGATCAAGAACACAACACTAACACCTCAAGGTACGCCGCAACAACCAAAAGGTACTAGAGATGAGGATGAAGTTGAAAATCTTGAGGTAGTGGTAAAGAACATTAGCTTAGACGTGTTAGTGGGTAAGGTCACTGTTGATGATTGTTTTGATGCAATCATAACAATAAGTTAAAATTCACATAAAATGAACTGAAACTATACTTGAAAGACAAGAAGGAATCATCTGGTGATTCAACTAATCCCAAGTCTACAATGGTTCGGTTGGTCAAGTTCAGTTGGTCAATGTGAAGCTGTAATGTTCAAGGGGCCTTACGTAGTTTAGGTTTATTTTGTGGTTTACTGGACTAAGAATATGCAAAGAGGTCATAGATTTCAACAAGTATTTTGTTCATTTGCATACAGGTGATACCGGGCTGCAAGTTTCAGAGGGTTTTCTTGGATTTTTACAGCCTTCTTCTTTATCTGTTTATGAAAATTGTCTACTTATAGCTCTGTTATACATGCTTCTTCAAATTTGAGACAATTTCCTTTGGATTTCTACGTTTTCAGCTAAATATTTCAGATGGGTTCGGAAAAGTTAGAAAGATCTAATCTACACCTCACTTAATCTACCGAAGGATCTAAGTGTTTCTGTTATGCACTATGTAAATACCACAGTAATTTGATCAAATCCACAGTAAAAACCCTAAATGCAAGTTATGAGCATTTTCACAAACATACATTTAAAATTGCAAGCTCTCAAAGAAGATATTTCAAAATACAAAGAAGGGCAGGAGAACACTCAGAAGATAGATGCAGAACTCCAGATTCTATTGTATTAGAAACGAATAGTCATACATGATTTACAATGTAAGAATGACTCTTAGTTTCATTGATCATACTACAGAGAACTTACAAGCTTTACAGATACAGTAAGGCAGCCAGACATTCCACGCGCACCTTACTGCAGACAAACAGGCGACCTCCTTCTTCTACTTCTAAACTATTCTAACTTGCTGTATGTTCCTAAAAAAGAAATTCTGTTGTAGCCACTGTTGCTTTCCTAAAATCCCTGTTGTAGGCCCTAAAAATCCCTGTTGTAAAGTATTACAGTGTAGAGAGGCACAATATAAAGACATTCTGACTGTCCTCACTACAGCAAAAAAAACCTAACTGAACCCCTGGTTACAGCAATAAATACAGGTGAACCAGTTCTCAAAAATATCTCAGATCAGTGTCAGATCTGGGCGAAATATTGCCCCTTCTGAGAAGTTCCGGCAGCTGGGTAATAACTTCTGTTTGTCTTTTGTGATAATACCCTCAGCTGCAACCTTCTTCTTCACTTGAATGGCCTTGACTTTTAGCATTTCATCCTTATCTTCTTGCTCCTGAGATCAGATCTTCTGCCTCTATGAGATCACTGTGTTGACTTTCCAGCTGCTTCCTCAACTGCAAGCCTGCAAGACAAGACAAGCAATAAGTTTCACATTTATCACAAAAACAGCAGGAAATTAAAATAAGCGTTTAAATCCAGGTGACAGCACAAGATTGAGAAAATCGGATCCAGAATCCTCTCAAAAACGCGTCCAAAATGTGCTCAAACCGCCCAAGATTCACGGGTCAACCATCGCTGACCGAAAAATGCCAGAGGCGCCAAAAAAAACACTTTAAAACTCCACCGCTTCATTTCCCGCCCATCGGCATGACCAGCGCTGTCGGTGCGTCAAAAAAACATGTTGGCCGACATACTTCATCATCATGATATTCTGGAAATATGATGCACTCCCTCCTGAAGGTCCAGATGATGTCATCATGATAATTCACTTCTGCATATTGGAGAAAAGAACAACATCATCATCATCATCATGTTGAAGAAGAATAGGAGGATATGAAGATAATCATGCTGCCGAGGAAAGGAAGATGATGGTGACATCATCATGATATTCGGGCTTCATTGAAATGCTAAGGATGACGTCATCATCATGTTCGGTTAAGATCAGGGGATAATTGTGATATCGGGTCACCTAAGGAGCATGATCAGGATGATGAATGTAATATGATCCTTTTGCAGCCAAGGTAACCCTCTCGAAAAAAATCAGCATGATGAAGATCATCATCATATTTGGGGCTTTTGTCGAACTTGGAATAAGACGTCATCATCATATTTCGCGAACCGGATCATGTTTGAAAATATCCTGTTTGAAGGAAAAATGATGATGATGATCATCAGGATATTTACTTCTTCGTTTATCAGATCGGGATGATGTCATCATGATATTCGGGGCCTTTGTTAAACTTAAAACATGACGTCATCATGATATTTCGCCAACCGGATCATGTTTGGGAAAAAATCCTGCCGAAGGGAAAATGTGATGATGATGATCATCAGGATATTTACAAAAGGTTGTATTTCATCGGTAGGAGGACTTTGCGAAATGTCGGGTGAACAAACAAGATCATGATGATCTTGACAACAGGACAGGATAAAAATATGATGATGACCCTCCTCATCGAATTATCATGATGACGTCATCATGATATTTTGTCTTCGAAGCACAAGGATGAGTTGAGGTCATCATGATATTCGCGTTAGGGTGATATTGTGAAATATGATCATGCTATTGAGAAATGCAATATCGACCCCCTCTGAATAGATAGGGTGATCATCATGATGTTGCAAAAGGAGACCAGGAGGATATGAAGTTGTCATCATCATATTTCGAACTTCAGCAAATATCATGATGATGACCCTGCGATAGGATTATAATACGCGCATGCAAACATGCCGATGATGAATTTTTCTAAGTCAGGGTGATCTTATACTATCAGCATGATATTTTAGTTTTAGGCGATGCAAAGATATCATGATGATGCTCGCGATACAAAGACCGCTCGACGGGGGAACTTACCTTGACTTAAAGCCGATGTCATCATGATATTTGAACCTCAGGATATTATCGGGGGGGGGGGTTCAAATATGATGATGATGATGTTCTTCAGCAAAACCAAGTTTATAAAATATGACGCTCCTAAGAAAATCATGATGCTGACGATGCGCCTAAGGCCATTTGACGGGTAAAGGGAACTACCACCTAAGATTGACGTCTGGATATTGCGACTGCATGATTTTTATCGGGTGATAGACCAAGATCATGATGATCTTGACAACATGACTTAGGATATAAAAAAATATGATGATCCTCCTGTGAATATCAGGTTTGACCAAGACTTTGACCGTGCATAACTTTCACATATGGACGAATTTTCTAGTGAAGTAAAAGGCAAACCTGCATGGAATTTCAAGCTCTTTCTAAATATGAGGTCACAGCAACAAAATATGAACTTTGAAAAACTAACCTCATGATGATGACCTACCTGATCCAATATCATGATGATGATGCACCTGACCTTCATTTTTACCAGACCGCCAGAAAGCAGAAAAACACAAGCAGAAGCAAAAAGCAAAACATCAGCAGGGGTCCCCATTTTGCTAAGGAGCATAATGGGGCGTGTTGTGAACATCACAACAACTAGCAACCAAAACAAAACAATTAAATTCAGAGTGTTCAAGGAAACTAGATGAAATGAACTCATAACTTCCAACTATCTTTCCTGCAAATTGCTATTCAGCTTGAGACTCAAAGTATTCAATAAAGATGCATGAATTTCCATTTTCAGTTTAGTTGTGTGCATGTGATTAATTATCCTCATCTTGAAGATCGGTTGAACAAACCAGTGACTGACATTAGCCTACGTAGGTGAGGATATTCCCTCATAGCCGACCGGATAGAGCCTTGCTGCCAGCGAGCGTCTATAGCCCCGGCAAGGTTATCGTTACAATTCTCCTAAGTAGAGCCCCACTGCCAGCGAGCGTCCATAGCCCCGGTAGAGTTACTTAGATGGCTTAATCTGGATTTTCAGTATAATCCGCTTTATTCATTTATTTATTTATTTTTTTATTTTCTAATTTTGAAAGATTTCATAAGATATAGCAATTTGTAACAGTTCATGATGCAAGGAGTGGGCACTTGCTGAAATTAAGCTGAGAATTGTAATGGTAGCAAGGGTGACCTCTGATTTTTCACCTAATATCTACACTGGTAGGTTCAACAAACCCAAGGATTTTAGGTGTGTCATCGTGAGAAACCTGCTTCGAATTCTCAATCACATTTATTGAATACAAAACTTCAGAAGATGAACAACTCTCTACATTCATGACAGTGACAAATTATGTGTAAATTGCAAATGGTTAACCTGAATATCCTAAATTATATACTGTTTTGAATGGTTGCTAGTTTTGCTCCTTAATACTCTACAGTAAAATAAAGATCCCTGCTGAGGAGACAACAAACAAACCAAACAAACAGGCTGTACAAACAACACAAAAAGAAAAGCTGTACAAACAGAAAGAAACAGAAAGCAAAAAACCAACAGAAGACAAACTATACAAACAGCTAACCTAAAAAGAAAACAGCAAAGAAGAACAAAAAAACAAAAACAACTACCCTACCAGACTATATACAAGCCATTACAAGGGAATTAGAAACCCAGGAAAAAGACCCAAAAACACCCCTACTTGCATATTTCTTTAGGTTGTGCAGGAGTAACAGGGTACTAGTTATGGTCCTCATCATAGCAGATTTATCTTTGAATTCTGAAAAAAATTCTGATATTCTGGATTCATTGTGTTTATCAGAATAGCTCTTAACTAGTAACTGAGGCTGCTCATCAGGGTTATGATTAATCCATAAGCATGTCCTATCTCTTGAATTTCCATAATCAAAATAGCATTTATCATTATTTACTAAGGAAAGGAAAGAGACAACCTGATGTGCCTTTAGCTCTGTGGAACACACTTGTTTATTGATAGCTGGCTCTTCATTTAGCTCTGCATTTTCATTGCCCAGCTCTATGTCTAGTCCTTTTTCAAGTTGAAAGATGAATGACTCTAGATGTATCATTTCTTCATCTTCATCCAGCTTTGTTTCTTCATTCTGGATGTTCAGTTTATCCTCAAATTTAGCACACCTCTCAATGTTCTCATTAGTTTCCTGCACATCAGCACTTAAGTAAGTATCTTCATCATCATCTGATATACAGAAATTAATTACTTCTAAATCACTTGAGAGTAAAGGTGGGACAACATCTTTTGATTGACAGGAGTACTCCCCTGTTTTATTTTCAACATAGCATGGGGGTGATGTCTGATTGTGTACAGCAGCTACATGATCCTCTGTATCTTCTTCTTTCAAGAATTGTTCATCAGATGACTCATATTTATCATTTAGTGAAGAGTCTAATTCTATTGACCTGCAACAATCTTGATTTTGATCATTTAATTCAAAGAAGTCAGTTGTAACACTAGGATTTACCTTCTTTTCTATGACTTCACTAGTTTCTACAGTAGGGATCTTAGCAGTTTTAGTGCATTTTAATTCTGCCAATGCTTGTTTACATTTCTTTGCCAAATCATGTTCGTTAAAACTTTCCAGGTCAGACCCAGAGGTTTCTTCTTGACAAATATTCCTTAGTAGTTCCATATATTTATCAAATGTATCAAGATGAGCCTCACTTTCCTTTTCTTTTTCATTAGATCCTTTTTGCTTATTATCTAGAAAAGGGACATGAGCTGTGATTTCTTCTCTGCCTTTTTTAGGATATTTATACTTTTCAATAACTTTAATCACAGCCAGATCCTGACGAAAAGATAGATTTTTTTTCTTACCATCACATGATTCCTGCCAAGAGATCTTACTATCCCTTATTCTTAGCATTGGTTCCATCTTTGTATCCTCTGCACATTTAATGACCGTTGATGCTGCATCCTTCTGTCGCTCAATAATCTCCTCATTTCCCTGCCAACTTTCAGCCTTATACACATCTGAGAGAGAGATTAGTCCTTTCAAATGTAAATCTAATCTTGTAAGGAAAGCTAGACAATTAAGCTCACCATGCTCTGCGGACTTATGTATCCTACACCTTCCAAATAAACCATAGCTATATAAATTTTTGGGATAAAGCTGGTTATTCAAAGCTTTCTGAAATGAAGGAATGTCAACTTGAAAACTGTCCCTATATGAGTCCATTAAAAAATGGGACCCTCTTTCAACTTTTTAGGCCTTTGAAATTTTATGAGATCTAACATATCTCAGAATATAGCATTTAAAACTCAAAATTTCAACCCTAAACCAAATCAGGCCCTCCTTCTAGCGCCAGAAAACTGTTGATGATTGTTTTGATGCAATCATAACAATAAGTTAAAATTCACATAAAATGAACTGAAACTATACTTGAAAGACAAGAAGGAATCATCTGGTGATTCAACTAATCCCAAGTCTACAATGGTTCGGTTGGTCAAGTTCAGTTGGTCAATGTGAAGCTGTAATGTTCAAGGGGCCTTACGTAGTTTAGGTTTATTTTGTGGTTTACTGGACTAAGAATATGCAAAGAGGTCATAGATTTCACAAGTATTTTGTTCATTTGCATACAGGTGATACCGGGCTGCAAGTTTCAGAGGGTTTTCTTGGATTTTTACAGCCTTCTTCTTTATCTGTTTATGAAAACTGTCTACTTATAGCTCTGTTATACATGCTTCTTCAAATTTGAGACAATTTCCTTTGGATTTCTACGTTTTCAGCTAAATATTTCAGATGGGTTCGGAAAAGTTAGAAAGATCTAATCTACACCTCACTTAATCTACCGAAGGATCTAAGTGTTTCTGTTATGCACTATGTAAATACCACAGTAATTTGATCAAATCCACAGTAAAAACCCTAAATGCAAGTTATGAGCATTTTCACAAACATACATTTAAAATTGCAAGCTCTCAAAGAAGATATTTCAAAATACAAAGAAGGGCAGGAGAACACTCAGAAGATAGATGCAGAACTCCAGATTCTATTGTATTAGAAACGAATAGTCATACATGATTTACAATGTAAGAATGACTCTTAGTTTCATTGATCATACTACAGAGAACTTACAAGCTTTACAGATACAGTAAGGCAGCCAGACATTCCACGCGCACCTTACTGCAGACAAACAGGCGACCTCCTTCTTCTACTTCTAAACTATTCTAACTTGCTGTATGTTCCTAAAAAAGAAATTCTGTTGTAGCCACTGTTGCTTTCCTAAAATCCCTGTTGTAGGCCCTAAAAATCCCTGTTG
Source organism: Cunninghamia lanceolata (assembly GCA_027924645.1). Lineage (NCBI taxonomy): Eukaryota > Viridiplantae > Streptophyta > Pinopsida > Cupressales > Cupressaceae > Cunninghamia > Cunninghamia lanceolata. The sequence goes on from BSBN01000921.1 coordinate 1,534,238, forward strand.
TAAAGTATTACAGTGTAGAGAGGCACAATATAAAGACATTCTGACTGTCCTCACTATAGAAAAAAAAACCTAACTGAACCCCTGGTTACAGTAATAAATACAGGTGAACCAGTTCTCAAAAATATCTCAGATCAGTGTCAGATCTGGGCGAAATATTGCCCCTTCTGAGAAGTTCCGGCAGCTGGGTAATAACTTCTGTTTGTCTTTTGTGATAATACCCTCAGCTGCAACCTTCTTCTTCACTTGAATGGCCTTGACTTTTAGCATTTCATCCTTATCTTCTTGCTCCTGAGATCAGATCTTCTGCCTCTATGAGATCACTGTGTTGACTTTCCAGCTGCTTCCTCAACTGCAAGCCTGCAAGACAAGACAAGCAATAAGTTTCACATTTATCACAAAAACAACAGGAAATTAAAATAAGTGTTTAAATCCAGGTGACAGCGCAAGATTGAGAAAATCGGATCCAGAATCCTCTCAAAAACGCGTCCAAAATGTGCTCAAACCGCCCAAGATTCACGGGTCAACCATCGCTGACCGAAAAATGCCAGAGGTGCCAAAAAAACACTTTAAAACTCCACCGCTTCATTTCCCGCCCATCGGCATGACCAGCGCTGTCGGTGCGTCAAAAAAACATGTTGGCCGACATACTTCATCATCATGGTATTCTGGAAATATGATGCACTCCCTCCTGAAGGTCCAGATGATGTCATCATGATAATTCGCTTCTGCATATTGGAGAAAAGAACAACATCATCATCATCATCATGTTGAAGAAGAATAGGAGGATATGAAGATAATCATGCTGCCGAGGAAAGGAAGATGATGGTGACGTCATCATGATATTCGGGCTTCATTGAAATGCTAAGGATGACGTCATCATCATGTTCGGTTAAGATCAGGGGATAATTGTGATATCGGGTCACCTAAGGAGCATGATCAGGATGATGAATGTAATATGATCCTTTTCGCGGCCAAGGTAACCCTCTCGAAAAAAATCAGCATGATGAAGATCATCATCATATTTGGGGCTTTTGTCGAACTTGGAATAAGACGTCATCATCATATTTCGCGAACCGGATCATGTTTGAAAATATCCTGTTTGAAGGAAAAATGATGATGATGATCATCAGGATATTTACTTCTTCGTTTATCAGATCAGGATGACGTCATCATGATATTCGGGGCCTTTGTTAAACTTAAAACATGACGTCATCATGATATTTCGCCAACCGGATCATGTTTGGGAAAAAATCCTGCCGAAGGGAAAATGTGATGATGATGATCATCAGGATATTTACAAAAGGTTGTATTTCATCGGCAGGAGGACTTTACGAAATGTCGGGTGAACAAACAAGATCATGATGATCTTGACAACAGGACAGGATAAAAATATGATGATGACCCTCCTCATCGAATTATCATGATGACGTCATCATGATATTTTGTCTTCGAAGCACAAGGATGAGTTGAGGTCATCATGATATTCGCGTTAGGGTGATATTGTGAAATATGATCATGCTGTTGAGAAATGCAATATCGACCCCCTCTGAATAGATAGGGTGATCATCATGATGTTGCAAAAGGAGACCAGGAGGATATGAAGTCGTCATCATCATATTTCGAACTTCAGCAAATATCATGATGATGACCCTGCGATAGGATTATAATACGCGCATGCAAACATGCCGATGATGAATTTTTCTAAGTCAGGGTGATCTTATACTATCAGCATGATATTTTAGTTTTAGGCGATGCAAAGATATCATGATGATGCTCGCGATACAAAGATCGCTCGACGGGGGAACTTACCTTGACTTAAAGCCGATGTCATCATGATATTTGAACCTCAGGATATTATCGGGGGGGGTTCAAATATGATGATGATGATGTTCTTCAGCAAAACCAAGTTTATAAAATATGACGCTCCTAAGAAAATCATGATGCTGACGATGCGCCTAAGGCCATTTGACGGGTAAAGGGAACTACCACCTAAGATTGACGTCCGGATATTGCGACTGCATGATTTTTATCGGGTGATAGACCAAGATCATGATGATCTTGACAACATGACTTAGGATATAAAAAAATATGATGATCCTCCTGCGAATATCAGGTTTGACAAGACTTTGACCGTGCATAACTTTCACATATGGACGAATTTTCTAGTGAAGTAAAAGGCAAACCTGCATGGAATTTCAAGCTCTTTCTAAATATGAGGTCACAGCAACAAAATATGAACTTTGACAAACTGACCTCATGATGATGACCTACCTGATCCAATATCATGATGATGATGCACCTGACCTTCATTTTTACCAGACCGCCAGAAAGCAGAAAAACACAAGCAGAAGCAAAAAGCAAAACATCAGCAGGGGTCCCCATTTTGCTAAGGAGCATAATGGGGCATGTTGTGAACATCACAACAGTCACCAGCCCAGCAGTAATTGATTTCTCATATGATGGGGGTGATGATATAGGAGCATCTAGAAGCATTCAAAACAATTGGGACAGTTAATAGTGAAGTTGCAGAGTATCGAGAGAGCGACCTTGGAGAATAGCGCATTTTACTACATTTACATATCAGAGGTTGTGGAGTTGGAATTAGCATCTAGACATAGTCATCTACAACATATCCAAAATTTAGATCATTTGGGTTCGATTTCGGAGAGATATCACTATCAGAAGATTACCTACTTTTACCTATTTCCATAGAGAAAAGCTGACAGTGAAGTCTAATCGGCTTGCGGAGAAATTCTATGACTTGCAAAGCTTAAAGGAATATTATTCAATGAAGTATATGACATAGCTGACCTTCATGGGGATCCACATGAAGTTCTATGGACCAGCGGAGCAACACCTTATGTTTAGGTCCAACCTATTCGTGTCTACACATTTCATAACTATCCGTTGTAATTAGGCTGACTTGATAATGATTTGAAGGCTTACAGAGGATATAAATGAAGGATAATGATTATTTACAACATACTAGTGATGAAATGAATAATTATGTGAAGACATGAAGCAAATTCATAAGTGTTTTGATCCAAAGAAGCAGAAGTGAAGCAGAGAGTAAAGTAGAGAACATAATAAGTTGCAGAGCAGAGAATCAAGAAGCTGACAAAGGAAATCATGAAATAATGTTGTTATATGAATGTTTTGTAACCTTGGGCTATGGTCTAGCATCTGTAAAGCCCAAGAGGCATCTGTAATATGTTTTTGAGATCATAATATAAGAGGAATGAGCTTTGAAGGCTGGGTTTTCCCTGTTAGGGTTTTTCCAAGATATATCTCATGTCATGTGTTGATGAATATCTCTTTCTTTCTATTGTTAGCTATATACTTCCATTGCATCTACGATTGATCATACTATTAATTGATTAAGGATGCAAGGTTGGATAGTCCTTCACTAAACCCTCCTACCTTGATTACACCAATTGGTATCAGAGCTAGTTGTGAATCTGCTGGGAAGATTGTGAATTTGTTGAGAAGGAAGAAAGTGTTGAAAGAGGTACAAAACCCTAGAAGTAACAAGTGTCACCACTGAAGAAGATCAAGACAAGGAAGATTCAGTAAGATTTTCAAATTATGTGTTTATCTGATTTGTTTCGATGGGAAAGATAGGAAAAAGAATAAAGAAAGAAAATGAAAACCTAATATATGAAAAGGATATTCTGGAAGAAGAATTGTGCAAAATCAAGAGGTGTAATTCAGAATTGATGGAAATGATAAAAGAACTAGGAAAAGAAAAATATGATGTTGTTGAAGAAGAACTAAAAAATGTAAAGAGGAGGAATGAAGAATTAGAAGTAGATCTGAACTTGTTTGAGGATGTTGAAAAGAGATTTGAAGAATTGGAAGAAGGATTCAAGTTGTTTGGGAAGGTGGAGAAGAGGAAGAGAGATCTAGAAGAAAGTTTGGAAGAGATGAAAAAGGAAAACAGTTTGCAGCAAAGTGAAATATCAGGATTGAAGGAGTAGGTTAATAAGTTAGAGCAGTCACTTGTAGCATGTAGAGAAGAGAATGAAAATCTGAGATCTAAGCTTAAACTTTGTGATGTTTCTTGTGATACTAATGATTTGTGTGATGTTGCAGAAGCTTCTTTAGAAGATGAAATTATAGATGACAATGTAACAGGACCTATAGTTGTTGGTGATGGTATTGGTTTCAAAATCATGCAAAGAATGGGATATGAAGGAAAAGGATTAGGAAAGTGTCAAGAAGGAATTATAGAACCTATTGAACCAGTAATAAGATCAAGAAGTGAGGGCCTTGGATATGATAGAGGTAAGGCTGTTATTGTAAATTCAAACAAATCAAATCAGGGAAGAAGAGGTATGTATTGTTCACATTATAATAGACATGCACATGAGAAGGAATTGTGTTGGGATCTACAACCTTGTATGTTCTATGGATTGAGGAATCATTTTGAAAAGATGTGTTGAAATAAATTGAGGAGGATCAAACCTATGATAGTTTGTATGCAGATGGATTATGGATGGATTGATGGAGCAAAATGGAAACATGTTACTTATATGTTCATAAGGTTGTATAGATGGAAGTATTCATGTGTTGGACATAAAATAGGATATGGATGCAGAGAAAGAAGACCTTATGCAGAACAGAGCAAGAAGAACAATTCAAACTATAGAGGGGGAAATGACAGGAGTCATAATTCTTATCACAGTGAGGGATACCAGAGAGATGAAAGAGGATTTGATAGAAGACCATTCAGAGGAACCTATTTTCAAGTTTAGAGGAGAAAAGAATCAAGCAGTGAATGTCAACAAGAATCTATTATCAAAGAAGATAATGAAGGAGAGACTAATGATGAGGAAACAATAACTGATGCAGAGGAAGTTTATGTAGAAGAAGCAGAACCTATTGACTCATTAAGTTTAACAGAGAAACCAGAAGAAGGTGAAGCATTGACCTTAAGGAGATTTGTGTTATAGAACTGAGAAAGCAATGCAAGAGAAAGTTTGTGTGGACAAGTGTGAAACATAGCAGAGAAAGAAAATTCATATTGCAGAGAAAGAAGAAATGACAAGATATTCTGCCGGAAGAGAAAGTTTATGTACCGGAGTAAAGGAAACATCGATAAAGAAGTAGAGATAAGTATAGGAGAAGTATAACCAAAGAAAAAACTATAAGATTTTGATGTGTGTGAGAGAAATTATGTCTAAAAATAGAGATCAAAAAGTATTGCAGAGAAAATTTAGGAATGTATTGACTGTATCAAAGGAAGTAACATGATTATTCCAGAAGATGCAAGTATGTATTGATTGACTCTTAATTGATTGAAATTGGTATTGATCTTGAGGTAACTTGCAGAGAAGACTCACTCAGACTGCCGATCATTGAGGCAGTGCAAGGCTTGCAGGTAGACCGTCGAACCTAGACCTTGACAAGATGAATAATTTGAGGTAGCTTGTGGAGAAGACTTTCTCAGACCACCGATCATTGAGGTAGTGCAAGGCTTGCAAGTAGAACATTGAACTTAGAAGAACTTGAGGTAGTTTTGTAGGGTGGACTTGAATAGACCGCCGACCTTGAAGCAGTTGCAAGTACCTGTAAACAGACCACTGAACCTATTCAAAGAAACAACATTGATTTTGACATAATATAGATCAAAGTGAAGAGGCTCACTTTTCAATTAACCCTGAGAGTCTGATGTAGGAGCATCTGAAAGCATTCAAAATAATTGGGACAATTAATAGTGAAGTTGCAGAGTATTGAGAGAGCGACCTTGGAGAATACCGCATTTACATATTACAGGTTGCGGAGATGGAATTAGCATCTAGACATAGTCATCTACAACATATCCAAAATTTAGACCATTTGGGTTTGATTCTGGAGAGATATCACTATCAGAAGATTACCTGCTTTTACCTATTTCCATAGAGCACGGTTGACAGTGAAGTCTAATCAGATTGTGGAGCAATTCCATGACTTGTAAATCTTAAAGGAATATTATTCAATGAAGTATAGGACCTGGCCAACCTTCATGGGGATTCATATGAAGTTCTATGCACCAGTGGAGCAAACCTTATGTTTAGGTCTGACCTATCCATGTCTACACGTTTCATAACTAGCCATTGCAATTAGGCTGACTTGATAATGATTTGAAGGCTTGCGGAGGATATAAATGAAGGATAATGATTTTTTACAACATACCAGTGATGAAATGAACAATTATGCAAAGACATGAAGCAAATTAATAAGTATTTTGATCCAAAGAAGAAGCAGAAGTGAAGTAGAGAGCAGAGTAGAGAACAAAATAAGTTGCAGAGCAGAGAATCAAGAAGCTGGCAAAAGAAATCATGAAATAATGTTGTTATATGAATGCTTTTTAACCCTAGGCTACAATCTAGCATCTATAAATCCTGAGAGGCATCTGTAATATGTTTTTGAGATCATAATATAAGAAGAATGAGCTTTGAAGGCTGGGATTTTCCCTGTTAGGGTTTTCCCAGGATATATCTTTTGTCATGTGTTGATGAATATCCCTTTCTTTCTATTGTTAGCTATATACTTCCATTGCATCTATGATTGATCATACTGTTAATTAATTAAGGCTGCAAGGTTGGATAGTCCCTCACCGGACCCTCCTATGTTGACTACACTAGATGAAGAGAAAGAAAAAGATAAATCCATGGATGATGTGCACAATGGTAATGATGATACAAGTGTAGGCATGGAAATCCATACAAAGGTGCCTCCACAACAAAATGTCTAAGATATTGAAGAAGGACATGCTGAGGAAAAGGATAAGGAACAACAAGTATTGACATCTAGACATGAAGGTCGAAAGGACAAAAGTGATGAGAAGGTAGAAAAGGTAGTAGATTGTGGTGACCAAAGTACACATCAGAATGTACAAGATCCTGGCCACCAAGGGCCTAATGTAATCAATCCTCAGCCTTAGAATGATCAACATGCACAAGGTCATAATGAAGAGACACATCAGGATATGCATGTTGATACTAATAAACAAAATGAGGATGTCCAGACCAATGTGCTTGTTGGTCAAGAACTAGAAAATGAGATATCCAAAGATCAGGATATGACATCCGGAGATACCGCAAAGGACCAAAATCAGCAGCACATACATAAGGAAGTTCCTACTGATGAGGAACAATAGTAGAATGTCAATTCATACATTCCAATAGACAAGAATGTAGAAGTACAAGAGGCTCACATTGAGCAGACTGGCCAGCAAGGGCCAACATCCAGTGTGCCACATTAGTTTACATGTGAGGTAAATCCACCTCTCACTTCTAATTCATCCAATTTTGATATTTCTTCATTATTTTCTCTTGAGGGAAACAAGCCCAAAAGAAGAGCAAGGGCCACTTCAGTAATAAGGCATGATCCCACCACTGGTAAAAGTATGGCTCAAATAGATGTGCCTACAGTTGACAAGGTAAAGGGAGAAATAAGTGCCAATGAGTTTTACATCACAACAATTGATCTAGGGCACACCACCAAAGAACAATAAATCCAAGGGATGAGGGATCATACAAATGCAGTAGAGGTCAAAATAATGAAGGCGGAAGCCAAGAAGAAAGAGTATAAAGAGCAAGTTACTCAACTACAGTCCTTCATCAAGGGATTGATAGCACCTACTAATGTTCCTATTACAACCTCTGCATCTCTAGAATTAGTATCTCAATAGGAGATAGCAGCATTAGATGTTCAAAAACATCAAGCATAGGTAATGGATAAATGGTTCACCAAATTTTTGAATGAAGGAGAACAAGTTATAAAGATCTCATTGTCCAATTGGACATGCTGAGTAACCTGAAAGGCAAAGTAGATAAACTGAAGAAGGAGGTTGGTCAGAGATTAATAAAGAGTGGTCAGGATCTAACTACACTAAAGGATATGAGGAAAGTGGATATAAACACCCTCATGATAAAGAATGTCCTGACACCCCAAATGCTCCCACAATTAGATACCTAGTTTGAAGACATACGGTTTGAGATTAGCATACTGAAAAGATGGAGTGCTAAAGTTGTGGATATCAACGTCAAAGCGCATGAACTCTTAGCAAAGGAGCTGAAGACTTTGGAGGCTCTTGAAGGTGAGGTAGACGGAAAGATTGAAAATCAAGATGAAGAGTGTGCCACCAAAGCATTCAGAGATAACTTCAATTTGGCAGCAGAGGATCCTATTCAACATTTTTCTAAAAATACTATTGACAAAGCCATGCGCATGAAGTCTAAAGTTGTGGCATATAATGAAGAGCTAGATAGCCAGACAAATAAGTGGACATCCTTGAAGGAGCAGTTAAAGACTAAAGAGCATGCAACTGTAGTGCCCCTCGTCTCGTCGTCCATCAGATTGATGTTTGCTTAAACTTTATAGTGTCCTAGACCGTAGATGATGGATCTCTTGTTATCTTGTTACTTCATTATGAACCTAATCGTTATGATAACAGATGTTGATGATGGATTATGTCATTTTATGCTTTACAATTTGATAAATGAACTGATGTTTAGATGCTTTGATGTTATTCATTATATGGGATTGGAAGTTAGTTGATCATTTTATGTTGTAGACTTGTAATCTGTTACTCTGTTCAATATAGTTGATTGTTATTTATAAACGTGAATGGAACAGTGTTGTATTACTCGTTCTCGAGTACCCTACCCCACTGCAATTTCCATTCACGATAGGACTGCTTGTGATGTATATGTATATCTTGTTATGGTTAACTGTGCGTTGCTGCAGGATGCAGGTACTAGGCATCGACTCCACCTGATTACAGGTCTGAGCGTGCCTTCGCCAATGGATTAGTTGGTTGGAGTTAACGTGAGGTCCCTAGTCAGTGTTCCTTCGTCGTCAGTTTACCCTTGTGGTTAGTGGTGGTTATTCGCCCATGTCTTATGGTCAGGTAATACCGTATCTTGGAGTCTAATGAGTTCTGCAGGTGTCTAAGTATGTGTGGCAATGTTGTGCTTTAATTAGAATTATTCTACGGAAGAGTATAAGTGTTGTTAAATGGGCATAATGTCATTAGTTGTCGATTTTAGCTATAAATAAATTATTATTTTAATAGAAGTGTTGTTGATAAATAAAGTTGTAAGAAGTTTGTATTATTCAATATAATATTAATTATAATAAATATTTAAATAAATAAATAGATGTAATCATGTTGTAAATTGTGATTCACAACTTGATTAATAAGATAAATTAAAGTATAGTACAAAATTATATAATTGTCGATATAGTACTATTCTATTTATAACAATATTTTGGGGTCGGCTATAAAGAAAAATAATAATAAAATAAAATATTTAATAATTGGGATCTTTAAATTAAATAAAAATACATATTCTTTAAATGAGTTTTGCACGGGATCGCGTGCCAAGCCCTTGGAGAGGAGAGAGGCTGAGTTATAAAAGAGCAGTAGGTGCATCAAGGACAGCATCACAAGTGAAAGGGAAGAAGCAGCTTGGAACTGCAACGATTGGAGCAGATTCGTTGAGTTGATTGCATAACCAGGTTCCATTAAAAGTTTAATTTACTCCTCTGCTTCTCTTTCTGATTCTGCAAATGTTGTTGGTTGTTTAATTTTTTTTCCAAATGGTTTGTTTGGGTTAAATTCTTGCTTTAAGATCTGTAATCGGCTTGTAATCTAAGTTTCGCCACCAAATCTTTAACCCGGGTGCTTATTTTGTAGACTGTCTTCTCTACGTCTAAACAGTGATATCTCATAGGGTTTTAAATCATTTTCTGCTCAAGGAATTCATTGATCAACTGCCTTCCCTCCACTGCATTTGCCGAATCATTCCGTCACCCCAGCAATCATTCATTTTCGATGGTTTTCCTTGTATCATTGAAGATGTATTTCGGCAATACCTTCTGTATGCACTCTCAGATTGGCATAAAATTGGTAGGGTTTGAAGATGTAAGTTGACATTTCTTTGAAATCTCTCAGATCTCTCTCGGTAAATTCCTTGCATAGGTTCAACCGCGTATTTTTTCTCCGCAAATTCTTCATCTTCTCATATCTGTATCCATTTGACATTACCATCAATTGGGTAATGGCGGTGATGCTTGGACCGGGTGTTGTAGTTTGTGTTTGTGAAATCATATATTCGATCCACTCCTTGAAAGCTGGTCTTAACCCATCTAACAGACAAGCATGTTGCGATTTGAAACCTGACGCTGCACTGTTATGAACGGGAAGAAGATTAATTGGAGCGCTGCCCTTTATTGCTATGTATTCTGTAGGAGCGGCAGAAACAAACAAATAGGCAGGTTAAATAAAAAGGTTATGCATACGAGTAGACTAAATCCATCGGCCCCAGGATTCTATCCATATGTATGTCCAACTCTTCACTGTTGCCGCATTATTTTGCCTCTGAGTTTCCATTGTAGTCGTCCACCTGAACATCCACCTCATTATGTCTGGAATAATCCTGAATTTCAACATATTCTATTGTGTCTTTGTCCATATGTCATTTCAATATTGGCTATATGTTAAACTTTATCAATTTGATTTTGTTCTTTTATCTTACATTACAAAAATGAACAATAATTTTACATTGTACAATAGTTGAGCAGAAGAGTTACAAAGGATATCACTCCCTGTAAAGGCAAGGAAAGAAAACACCTAGGCCTGCGACCCAATGGACAAGGATTCATCATCATTCCGGAATCATTCCCACTTAGCTTTGACAATCAGTGCTAATTCTTGTGTAACGGGTCTCAATTTCTCCACAAGGAGTGGAGAAGAATTGTCCTGGAGAAGATATGCATCATTATTTCTACAAGAAGCTCATGGATGGTAAATGGAATTTATGGCAAACATTTTGGGGGGGCATCTAATCTTCCAAGAGTCTCCTGACAGAGCTCCTTGCAAAGACAGAGGATTACTAAAGAGGAATTTAAATTCAGCCTAAAGCCAAACCCAAAACGACTTAGCTGCAGAGCATTTCCAAAATGATGTGATCAGGTTTCTCTTTTCATAAGATGCAAGAAGAGTTGGTGATGCCCACCTTGCCCAACCTTTATTTAACAGCCAATTCTTGATTACTCATAACCCACCTGTGCTTGAAACGATGTACTTGCAGTTCAAATAGCTTAGTTATGCCATTTCCATCCAGCTTCTGGATCCTTGGCTACCATCTTTAATTTAAATGTAGGGATAGAGCTGTAGTACGTGGTTTGTTAAAAAATGTCACATATATCAATAATAGGAGAGAAGGAAGAAATCTCAAGGATTGGATTTCATACTAAGTCCAAATTATCTCTATTTTGTCCTACCACGTCAACTCTATGTGGGGTTTTAACAGTCTGACTGCGTGTAGGTTGCTGCCATTGCATATATTCTGCAATCATTCCATAGGTCACTATTTTCAGCTACCCGTACATTGGAAAGCAGGTGAAATGATCCTCTCCACTTTGTATGGATCAGAAATGATGCCTTGTCTTGCGCCACCTTATTCAATATGATATGTGACTTCTTTCTATGGTGGCTGTGCGGTTACTTAGAAATTCTGTGTGCCTCAATAGATTGATGTGCCTTCAATATCTAGGTTGCGTTCTGTTTTGTATATAAGCCTGCACCTTGATACATAAGACAATACTCTTGAAACATAGGCCGAGTCTCTTGCGAGTGGGTCTGCATTGGATAGAACTCTTGAAACAACTCTGTACTCTCAGGGGCCACTGTGCCTTCTGATGAATTGATACCGAATCTTCGTGAAACTATCTTTTGCTGAATCCACAATTACATTATTCGGTTTGGGTTTGTGTAGACCACTTCTTAAGGAATATGGATCGATGAGTTTAACTCAAAAATGACTTGACACCTAAATGGATTCTTCTCCACCACTGAATAGCTGTCACTTAAATAGAATCAATGCTTCATAACATTTACACACTTGCAGAATTGAATTTCGCAAAGATCGGAGAGCGAAATGAATATCTACTTCAAGATGTGTCACCACCACTAAGACCATTAAATCTGCGTCACACAGCCAACCTGCTGTAAAAGTTGTCAAAGTTGCTCTCACCCGTAACTTTTATCTAATAATTGGTTCTAGCCGTATTATAATCTGTTTTAACAATTTCATTTGAGAACTTATCAAACTGCCTTCCTTATAATTTGCTTGTTTAATGGACAATGACATGTACAACTTAAAAAGATTGAATATGCTATGGCATGCTCAGCGAAAGTTGATATATAACTATCTTTCTGCTGTGGTACTTGGTGTTGAACATTTTTCACTGGTTCGTCAGATTCAAGAACAAAGCAGCAGCCTTATCTTACTTCATATTTGAAATCACTGCATGAACTCTAATTGCCATTGCAGTACTATCACCAGTAGCAACCTGTTTAAGATCTGCATAAAGCTGTTTCATTGAAAAGTTTCTAGGAAGCTGTTAAGGTTTATCGTTTCAACTCTAGTTTGCAGAAACCCGTCATTTTTAATCCAAGTTAGTTGTGCTTTCTTGTATGCATTTCTTTGATTGGCTTAAATTAACCCTAAGGAATGTTATTATTATTACTACTATATTATTATTATTATTATTATTACTATCATTATTAATATTATTATTATTTTTTTAAAAAAGTATAGTTGACTGTTTAAAAGTCAAATAAAATTGAGAATTTAAAATAATGTTGTCATTATGTATTTGATTAGAAGGAAATCATTCTGATTATATATTATGGTTGATGTAATTTAATTTAGATTGACATTGGTTTTAATATGGTTCCTTCATTTTGTTAAGATAATGAATTAGGTATATGATTATTGTATTGGAAATTTGATTTGAAGGTATTAGGTAATTTAGTTAGTGTGAATTGGAATGTATATGAAATGGGCAAAGTATAAGTTGTCAAGGGTTCATTTTCAGAGGCCAAGGTTGTTGTGTTTCGACTTCATGTAATGTGTGGATAAGTGTTCTGAGTTATTGAAGTCATGTCGCCTTTTGTCATGTATAAGGAATTTGGTTTTGCTGTAGTGGAAGAATGTAAATATGTTGAATGCATCGTGATGAGTAGAAAGGCTCTTCCTGAATGTCGTGATTTATTTATTTATTTGTTTGGGATGTTGTGTTGGATTAGACAATGGGGAGATGTCGGTATTCATGAAAAAGTATTTTTCTTATGAGTTACTTCATTGGAAGCCATGGAAAATGTATTAAGAGTATGTCCTTGTAATTGAGATGATATGCAAGAAGGTAAATGCCTTGCATTATTACATGTATATGTTCATATCAGATTAATGGTTATGCAAGATGGTTAATGCCTTGCATGGTTCATGTATCATCATCGTCATGATGATGTTTGCTATGTTTGTTGAGTAGGGTCTTCTAGATGCAGGTAGGGGAGTGGCTTTCAACGTGGAGCCGGCACCCAAAGTGGCAGTCAGGATAACCCGTTGGAAGTAGATTAAACAAGTGATAACCTAAATAATGAATTTGGGGTTGGGTAGTTAGGCACACTAAACAAGATAAGTGGATGCCTCACTCATGGCTCAAGTGTTTGTTTAGGCTTGAGATGAGATGAGAAGGCCTGGAATGGCAAGATCGACTACCTTGTCCTCACGAAAGGTATGTTGATTCCGCATGAGCGTTGTATGGGGGCCGGGAGTCGGGAGAGGCTACCAGGACAACCCAAGATGGGGGCCGGGGCCTAGGAAGGCTTGCCAGGACAACCCATGACAAGCCATGTGATGACACTTCTCCCTACTGCAGTCTAGCATTCCCTAGTTGTACTCTCCCCATTCGTTATGTGTTGCCTCTGGAAGTTCAGTTCAGTTAAGTTCGGTTGTGATGCTTATGTTATTGCCATGTGTTGTATTGGCATTTGGTCGTCCTTTGTTCTTGTTTGTCTTTTGTCTACCTGACTGTTATTGTTTGGGACCTCATGTTAACTCCTAGCTCGGGGGGTGGACCTTTGGGTTCCACATGGTCGGGTGGAAGAGCTATTTTATCCATTGGTTATTCTTGTTAAGTTCATGTGCAGAAAAGATTTGTTCCAATTGTACTTGTCCCAGCTGGTGAAGATATATGTGTATAACTTTGTACCAGATTTGTGTAACAGAATATTCTTTGTGTATGTAACTTTGTTGTAGACTAAAAGTGGCAATGTAATGATGTCATGATGTACTTATATGAAAACATTTCAGTTATGTATTTAATCATGCAGAATCCGTTATTTGATGATTTGCAATGAATGTGAACAAGTTATTTATTTGAGCATGGATTTGGATCAGTTACTGATGTATGTTAATTTGTGTTAGTTGGTTTGTAAAGTGATGCAGCCTTGAATCCTTAGAGAATATGACGTAATTAGTTATGTTATCATACTTAATCATTTTTAAAAAAAAAAATTTCCTGATTCATATTGCATAAGTGTGTATTCTTTAAGGCGTTCAAGGCGGGCGTTACAGCAACTGAGAGGGCCAAGGTACAAGATAGGGTAGAGATAGAGAAGGTCATCCAGGCATATGAGCTCATCCAAGGTATTGGATGCAAAGTAACAGAAGGGGCATCCACAGATGAAGAATCTGATGGAAATGCAGAGTAAAGGGGTCATGCTGACCAAGTCAAAGATTTAAGGAATATTCTAGAATGCCAGTTGTATTCCAGCATATTGATTGCCAAATGGCGATCATATTCCATGTTTTCTAACCATTAGATCATCCTAAATTGATCTAGATCCATGGATCATTTGTAATAGCATCCTATCCTTGGTCTATAAAAGGAGATGGATTGCCATTTTTTAAAATATTCAAAACTTAATTGAGATAGAATTGGTGATTAGAAAGCACTTAGTAAACATTTTGTTGCTCTATGTTTCCTCATTATTCTTTCTTGAGATCATCTATATATATGTACTCTTTTTGCATACTTGAATGAAGATGGAGAACTTTTGATTACAACTCATCGTACATCTTGCATAATTTGTGAATGGATTCTTGATATGTAACTATGGATTGTTGCACTCTATTGAGGTGCATGCCCAAAGTGCATGTTGTCTTCATTCTTTACCTTTGAAGATTCACATCAGTCATATGTAGCCATGGACTATCTATGTGAAATATGGTTTAGTTTTATTCTCTTTCCTGAAAGTGTCGAGGATACATGTGGATCAGTGATCGAACTTCACTTAATTTCATTGAATTTACAATTTTAGTTTTCTTTCTTTTAAATTTCATAAATATCATCATCATAACTACAAATATTAAGAAATGATAAGCAGAACATAGATAAATATGCAGATATCCATAGATACATGAACATCTTGTGTATATTTGAGCAAATCGCATGTAACATTGAAAACATCATGCAAATGTTTGGAAATAATGATAAAGATCATGGAAATATCAGCTTATAGGCACAATATTTAGAAGAATTTAAGGTGCAGAAGTAGAATTGAGTAAAGATTAGTTCAAATTTAAGAAAATCCAGAAGAACTAATCAAAGTTACAAAGATCATCACAAATAATATTAATTGGAGTAAAGATCAGAAGAATTGATCAAACATAGTATAAATTTACATAAATATCTACATATCCTAGTTAAAGATTGTTAGATTTAACACAATTGTTAAGAAATTCATGCAGAACAGGTGAAATAGAGAAAATATTTGCATATCTGGATACAAATTACTTCAAATTCTTGCGTAAGGCCCCTGAATGATTAACAACATCATTACATCAAACCAATGAGTGACTATCAGAAGGTCATGTCCTAACTATTGGAGACTTGGGATCATAAATTCATCCTAAATTTATTAGAGATTTTCTCTCCCATTGCAAAGCTGACATCTATTCGGTTCCTGTTATCTCTTACAGTAACTTATGACTTAGAAGTGGAACAAATGGATGTGAAGACAAATTTCCTTCATGGTGACTTGGAGGAAGAAATCTATCAGTCATAGCCAGAGCACTACATGGTGAAAGGTAAAGAAAATCTAGTTTGCAAGTTAAAGAAGTTTTTGTATGGTTTGAAATAATCTCCTAGGATGTGGTACCAAAAGTTTGATGCCTTTGTGTTGAGTATTGGATTTCTGAGATCACAATCAGATCATTGTGTTTATTTGAAATCTGGCAATGATCGCATTCTCATTATAGCATTGTATGTGGATGATATGTTACTAATTGGGAATGGTAAAGGTTTGATTTCTGATTTGAAGTCTCAATTGTCAGCACAGTTTGAAATGAAAAATTTAGGGGTAGCCAAGTACATTCTGGGGATGGAGATTAGAAGAGACAGAGCAAATAGAAAACTTTGCTTAGGCCAAAGTAAGTATGTTAACACTTTACTGGAGAGATTCAGTATGGTGGATTGTAGACCATTGATTGTTCCTATTATGATGGGGACAAAGTTATCTATTAGTGATTCTCCAAAGTCCCCTTCTAAGATGGAGGATATGACCAGAGTACCTTATGCTAGTGCAGTTGGCAGCTTGATGTATGCTATGGTCTATACAAGACTAGATATTGCCCAAGAAGTGGGAGTCCTTAGTCGGTTTATGGCTAATCCTAGATGGGTACACTGGGATGTAGTGAAGAGAGTGTTCATATATTTGCAGAGTACTTCCAAGTATTCCCTATGTTATCATGGTTATCTTATAGAACCTCAGCATTATATGAGTATTTATGGATTTGTGGATTCTGATTGGGCAGGTGACATTGATAGCAGGAGATCCACCAATGCTTATGTGTTCACTATGTAAGGTGGAGCTATTAGTTGGATCAATAAGTGATAACCTATTTTTGCTTTGTCCATGACAGAAGCATAGTACATGATAGCTACTCATGCTTGTAAGGAAGCCATTTGGCCTAAGAGGTTGTGTTCAGGCATTAGTTTTGATGCAGGATAGATTACTATCTGTTGTCATAGTCAGAGTGCAATTGCTTAGCATAGAATCCTACTTTCCATGCTAGAACAAAGCACATTGATGTTCAGTATCATTTTGTTCATGATATGGTAGAAGATGGGAAGGTGATATTGGAGAAGGTTGACACTTTGAAGAATGTTGCAGATGCATTAACGAAACTTGTGGGCACAGATAAGTTTAGATGGTGTTCAGAGTCTATGGGCCTCTTGGCTCCTAGAAATTAAATCTTGTCATTCTATTGGCTCTTGTAAGTTGTTCGACAAGTGGGAGAATGTTGGGAATTAAGGTGTCTCAACCTTTGCAAATTCCTAGCATATGAATTTATTTATGTATTTATTTATTGGCCTAATTTTATATTTACTTGCACATCTTGTTTTGTCATTTAGTTTGAGGTGGCATTGTGACATGTCATCCTACTTGTAATATGACTCGGATAGTCAATTCAAACACTTGTGAATCTAGGTGTCCCATTTGAGGTGGCACTAATATGCCATGTGTCAGCATGTTGTGGTATGTGGAAGGAGTTATTTTGTATGACGGAATCTATGACATGTAAGAGCCAAGTATAGAGATTCCTATGACAAGTGAAGAAAAGTGTCAGAAAGCATCTTTGCACAAGAGGAAGGCATCTTTGGGTGCCCAAGTTTGGTTATGACACATTGTAAGAGGAATATGCTATATTTAGTCTTGTATGACAGATTCTCTTACAACATTAAATGTTGTTATGTTGGGTAGATTTTATGACAGCTGTAAGATGTGTAAGAGCATCTGTCATAGCCTATTTTTAGTTGGAGCACTCCACATTGGGAAAGTCAAATCTGCACATTATGATGGATGTAAGAGAGGTGTATGCATGTTGGACAAGTTTCCTTGGGTGTAAGAAATGGGCCATGTGGCCAAGATGGACGCCCACCTCTAGAAGCTTCTCATTATTGCCTTGTAAATCTATATAATCAAGTGCTTGGAGTAGTAGTATGCATAGTGTTTGTACAAGTACTATTATGCTACTGAAATCACTCTAGAAATGGCATTTGAAGACTCCTAAAAGAACTTTCATTGCAAGTGTATTGTAAACACATTAGTTTGGATAATATATTTTGCAGGTTTTGGAGCGTGGGGTTTCTTACCTGAAAAGGTTTTCCCCACGTACATCTTGTGTTACTTGCATTATGTGTGTTATTTTTTGTTGTTTTATCTCTATGTTACATGCTTAACGTAACTGTAATTGTAAGCCTCTAAAAATTTGCACTACTTTCCCCTCATTAGATTGGTGTTGGAAGTGTTTCCACACACCTTGCTTCCTTTCAGTTGGTATCAGAGCTTGATCACCTTTGATCCTAGTTGTTAGGTAGGGTTTTTTTGTATTGATCTTTGATTGAGTGGGAGTCTGTACAGACTGTTGTGTGATCTTGTTGCGAGAAGGAGATGGTAGGCACATCTGGAAGGATAGAATTGGAAAAGTTTAATGGAAGCAATTTTGAGTTGTGGAAACTCAAAATGGAAGACATGCTTGTTGATAGAGATCTATGGGAAGCTTTATTTGACACAAAACCAACAAAAATGGGTCAGGCTGACTGGGATCTCAAAGATCATAAATCTAAGTGTCTTGTGAGACTTTGTTTAGCTAATTTCATCCTGTTAAATGTTCATGAAGAGAAGACCATGAAAGAGTTGTCGAAGAAACTTAGTGATGTTTATCAGGCTAAAGCCCTAGTAAACAAGTTATTCCTATAGAAGAAGGTGTATTCTCTAAGGATGGAAGATGGAGGATCTATTGCAGATAATTTGAATACCTTTAACATGCTAGTTGCATAGTTGACTTCCATTGGTGTGAAGATGGAGGAGGAGGATCGTTGTATGACCTTGCTTTGTTCTTTGCCAGACTCGTGGGACCACCTTGTTATGGCCATTGGGAGTACTACAACCACCTTCAATATGGATGAAGTGGTGTCTTCACTATTATCTTAACAGATGTGGAGAAACTCTTCTGAGTCAGCTAAGGAGGCTCTTATGATTCGTGGTAGACCCAAAGAGAAAGGGAAAAAGAAGGACAAGAAAGATGAAAAGGACAAATCCAAATCCCTGGGAGATCCAAATCTTCTAGAAATTCCAAGGCATTATGTTGGAACTGTGGTAAATTTGGGCACTTCCGAAAGGAATCTAAAGAGGAGAAGAAGAAAAAGAAGAAGAACTTCTTTGATTCTAATTCTAACAAATCACAAGATGATGGTGATGCTTTTGTTAATGCCTTGGCCACCCATCCATTAGAAGATGTGTGGTTGATAGACTCTAGTGCTTCTTTCCACATGACCTCACATCAAGGTTGGTTCACAAAGTATGAAGAATACGATGGTGGGAAGGTGTACATAGGTGATGACTCTCACCTAAAGATATTTGGCCATGGAAGAATCTTGATCCGATTCCCTGATGGATGAGTGAAGGAGATCAATGGAGTTTTGCACATCCCTGATTCATCATGAAACCTTCTTTCTATAAGTAAGTTGAATGATGTGGGTGTGCAGGTTATCTTCTCAAGTGGAGGATGCAAGATGACAAGAGGAGCTATGGTGCTTGCTAAGGGTACTTGGAGAGGTACTATGTTTCAGATAGATGCATACATTATTTAGTGCAACAGTTCTTCTGTTTCGAAGAAAAGAGCTTCAGATTATTCATCCTCACCATTGGACTAGCAACGAAGAAGTGTGTTGCTTCAACTTCTGATGATCGTGCTTTCTGGGTACCTAAGGGTGCCAATGCTTTGGAAATGAAACTTCTTGCTAAGAAGACAATGTTGTGGCATGAGAGATTTGTTCACATTGGTGAGAAGGGTCTTAGAGCCTTGAAAAATAAAAACCTTGTCAAGGGGTTAAATGATTGTAATCTCGAGTTCAACTTTTGTGAACATTGTGTATATAGAAAGCAAAACCATGTTCAATTTTACTCTAATTCTCACAAGTCTTCTGGTGTGTTGGATCTAATTCATTCTGATGTGTTTGGTCCTATGAATGTTCCCTCCATTTCTAAATCATTATATTTTGTATCATTCATTGATGATTATAGTAGGAGGACATGGATTTATTTTCCCAGAAGCAAATCTAAAGTATTTAGTCAGTTCAAAGAGTTTAAAGATTTTGTAGAGAATCAGACTGGCAAAAAGATTAAGTGTTTGAGAACTGATAATAGTGGTGAGTTTTGTTTTGTAGAGTTCAATGAGTTCTGTAAAGAACATGGGATTGAAAGACATAAGACAACTCCATACACCCCTCAGCAAAATGGAGTTGCAAAGAGAATGAACAGAATGTTGATGGAGAGGGCTAGGAGTATGCTTAGTGGAGCTAGCCTCAAATAGAAGTTTTGGACTGAAGCTATAGCCACTACTTGCTACCTGGTTAACAAGTCTCCTACTTCAATGCTCATTGATAAGACACCCATGGAGGTGTTGTCTGGTAAAAATCCTTCATTCAGACATCTTCATGTTTTTGGTTGTGAAGCATATGCACATGTGCCTAACCAAAAGAGGTCAAAATTGGAGAACAAGGCAGTTAAGTATATCTTCATTGGCTATGGTGTTAGTGTGAAAGGGTACAAGCCTTGGGATCCTATGGCTGAGAAAGTCTTGTATAGAACAAGTCTTATTTTCAAAGAGGTAACTCCTATTGTTCTACAACTAGAAGAAAAAGAAAAGAAAGAGGATGTGGTTCAGTTTCCTACTACCCCTGAGAAGACTGAATCGAAAGATCCAGTTGGACCTGATGATGAGGAGAGCTCTAGAAGCTATGAAAGTTTAGAAGAGGAAGAAGAACCTCCACCTTAGCTTTTGAGGAGGTCCACACAAATCAGGAATCAATCTGAAAGGTTGGGTTATTCATTACTTGATTCTAGTTGTGTTTTTGCCTTGATTTCTAACACTAATGAGCCTAGAACTGTGAAAAAGGCTATGGGTATGAAATATGCAGGTTCCTGGAAGGAGGCCATGGAAGAAGAGATGGCTTCTTTGGAAAAGAATAAAACTTGGAACTTGGTGCCTTTGCCTAAATGATGGAAACCTATTAGATGTAAATGGGTGTTCAAGAAGAAATTTGGTGCAGATGGCAGTGTTGAGAAATATAAGGCCAGATTAGTTGCGAAGGGGTATTCTCAAGTGGAGGGAATTGATTATGGTGATATTTTCTCTCTTGTTGCAAAGCTAACATCTATTGGTTCCTATTATCTCTTGCAACATCTTATGACTTAAAAGTGGAACAAATGGATGTGAAGACAACTTTCCTTCATGGTGACTTGGAGGAAGAAATCTATATGTCACAACCAGAGCACTAGGTGCTAAAAGGTAAATAAAATCTGGTTTGCAAGTTAAAGGAGTCTTTGTATGGTTTGAAACAATCTCCTAGGATGTGGTACCAAAAGTTTGATGTCATTGTGTTGAGTATTGGATTTCTGAGATCAAAATCATATCATTGTGTTTATTTCAAAGTTGACAATGATCGTATTCTCATTATAGCATTATATGTTGATGATATGTTACTAATTGGGAATGGTAAAGGTTTGATTTTTGATTTGAAGTCTTAATTGTCAGCACAGTTTGAAATGAAGAATTTAGGGGCAGATAGGTACATTCTGGGGATGGAGATTAGAAGAGACAGAGCAAACAAAAAACTTTGTTTAGGCCAGAGTAAGTATGTTAACACTGTATTGGAGAGATTCGGTATGGTGGATTGCAAACCGTTGACTATTCCTGTTATGATGGAGACAAAGTTATTTGTTAGTGATTGTCTAAAGTCTCCTTCTGAGATGGAGGATATGAGAAGAATACCTTATGCTAGTGCAGTTGGCAGCCTGATGTATGCTATGTTCTGTATAAGACCAGACATTGCCCAAGCAGTGGGAGTCCTTAGTCGATTTATGGCTAATCCTGGAAGGGTACACTAGGATGCAGTGAAGAGAGTGTTCAAATATTTGTGGGGTGCTTCTGAGTATTCCCTATGTTATCATGGTTATCCTATAGGACCTCAACATTCTGTGAGTATTCATGGATTTGTGGATTTTGATTGGACAGGTGACATTGATAGCAGAAAATCCACCAGTGCTTATGTGTTCACTATGTTTGGTGGAGCTATTAGTTGGATGAGTAAGTGACAACCTATGGTTAATTTGTCCATGATAGAAGCAGAGTACATGGAAGCTAATCATGCTTGTAAGGAAGCCATTTGGCTTATGAGGTTGTGTTTAGTCATTGGTTTTGATGCAAGACAAATTACTATCTGTTGTGACAGTCAGAGTGTGATTTACTTAGCAAAGAATCCTACTTTCCATGCCAAAACAAAGTACATTGATGTTCAATATCATTTTGTTTGGGATATGGTATAAGATGGGAAGGTGATATTGGAGAAGGTTGACACTTTGAAGAATGTTGCAGATGCATTGACAAATCCTATGGGCACAGATAAATTCAAATGGTGTTCAGGGTCTATGGGCCTCTTGGCCCCTAGCAGTTAAATCTTGTCATTCTATTGGCTCTTGCAAGGTGTTTGACAAGTGGGAGAATGGTTGGAATTAAGGTGTCTCAACCTTTGCAAATTCCTATCGTATGATATTTATTTATGTATTTATTTCTTGGCCTAATTTTATATTTACTTGCACATCTTGTTTTGTCATTTAGTTTGAGGTGGCATTGTGACATGTCATCCTACTTGTAATATGACTTGGATGGTCAAGTCAAACATGTGTGAATCTAGGTGTTCCATTTGAGGTGGCCCTAATATGCCATGTGTCCGCACCTTGCGGTATGTGGAAGGAGTTATTTTGTATGACAGAATCTATGACATGTAAGAGCCAAGTATAGAGATTCCTATGACAAGTGAAGACAAGTGGCAGAAAGCATCTTTGCATGAGATGAAGGCATCTTTGGGCACCCAAGTTGGGTTATGACATGTTGTAAGAGGAAGATGCTATATTTATTCTTGTATGATAGATTCTCTTACAACATTAAATATTGTTATGTTGGGCAGATTTTATGACAACTGTAAGATGTGTAAGAGCATCTGTCAAAGCCTATTTTTGGTTGGAGCACTCCACATTGGGAAATTCAAATCTGCATCTTATGACGGATGTAAGAGAGGTGTATGCATGTTGGACAAGTTTCCTTGGGTGTGAGAAATGGGCCATGTGGCCAAGATGGACACCCACCTCTAGAAGCTTCTCATTATGCCTTGTAACTCTATATAATCAGGTGCTTGGAGTAGTAGTATCCATAGTGTTGGTACAGGCACTATTATGCTGCTGAAATTACTCCAGAAATAATATTTGAAGACTCCTGAAAGAACTTGCATTGCAAGTGTATTGTAAACACCATTAATTTTGATAATACATTGTGCAAGTTTTGGAGTGTGGGGTTTTTTACCTGAAAAGGTTTTCCCCACGTACATCTTGTGTCACTTGCATTTTGTGTGTTGTTGATTTTTGTTTTATCTCTATGTTACATGCTTAACATAACTATAATTTTAAGGCTCTGAAAATTTGCACCACTTTCCCCTCATTAGATTGGTGTTGGAAGCATTTCCGCGCACCTTGCTTCCTTTCATAAACTATCTATGATGAAATTAAGGTAACATTGCACATCCACAAGTGTTTTA
The DNA here is from genome assembly GCA_027924645.1 of Cunninghamia lanceolata. NCBI lineage: Eukaryota > Viridiplantae > Streptophyta > Pinopsida > Cupressales > Cupressaceae > Cunninghamia > Cunninghamia lanceolata. The sequence continues at coordinate 1,557,737 of BSBN01000921.1, forward strand.
TACAAACAAGTCTATTAAAATAAGATGAAAACAAGAGGGAAATGAGTGGGCCTCATACTAGAGATATCATTGCTATTAGTCAAATTGATCATGATTTTGGATTGTACTATTGTTCCTTCTTTGGTTGTACTAACTTTGATGGTTGTTTGAGTATAGATGATATTGATACCTTCAAAATACATAAGGAGAATTGATTTGATTATTTGAACCTTGGAGTTCTTTCCTCATTGGTTCCTGCACCTTGCATTGATATCATATCTCCTAGATCTCCTACTTTAGAATCAAGTGTTACTACATCTATTGTTTCCATTGATTCAGGATAGTAGGATTTTCATATTTGTGTTTCCGATCCAATTTTTTGGGATGGCTACTTGATAGGTATAGTAGACTTGTTTAGTGCATCTTGTATTTCAAAGTTGTTAGACACTTTTGATGACAACCACATCAACACTATTCTCCCCACATCTTTGGATCTTGTTCTCTATCATATTTCATATGGAGCATCTGAACAACTTCAAGAGATTTCATTATTGTCTTTGGATCATGTGCACTATTCAGAGACTCACTTTTTTCTTCTCACATGGGAAGATCATATGCACCTATCTATAGTTCTTTTTCTTCCATAGGGGAGAAATGGTGTTCGACATTCAAGGATCACATTTTGCATTCTTCTTCAAGCACCAGTTAGCACTATATGATCTCTGATCTTCTGGGGGGCTCCATAGTCTCTCTCTATATCTATCCTATGGGGGAACATTTCTTGTAATTTTGTTATAGTAGTCCTTGCGGGGTCATGATGATCCCTCCTTTCTTCTCCACTTGTACATTTCTTTCATGTATCTTTTCTCTTTTGGAGAGGAGTTTTATCCTCCACTGGGTTTTCTCCTTTATTCTTTTTGTGAGAAACTTGTTTGTACATGGGTATCTAGCATGGCCTAGTAGTTAGGACCCATCATCATTCTATTTATTCTCCCTAAGTTGCACTTAAGGGGGGTGTTAGTGTAAATAGGGTCATTATGTATCTATTTGTCTTATCACCTTTTCTAGGTTGACCTATTCACACTTAGCTTAAGTCTAACTTTGGGCTTTTTACTTTTTTTGTCTCATTTCATAGGGACTTTACACATGTCCTCACACTTGTCCCAAGTGTTCTAAAATGTGTCACATTCTTGGAGGGTTAGTCAGTTGTCTACTTCTACCTTCCTTCTTCCTCCTTGTCCTATTTATATGAGCTACATTGTACATTTTCCAGTCTCATGCTATGATAAACATGCTTGTTTGTGATCATTCTCATTATGGAAGATACCTTTGGTAATTGCATTCAAATCTTTGTTGCTCCAATAGTGGTTGCTAGATAGAGGCTATAGAGTGTGAGTGAGAGAAGCTATGCGACACACTCCAAGATTGAGTCCCTTGATCTACCCCCTCAACTTCATCACCTCTGCCATGAGTCTAAGCTCACTTTGCCACAACTCTACTATTTGACTTATCAACACTTGCACCCTTGGGTGATCTAGTTCTGATGGTCCTGCTACCACTGCCCTCTACAATTCATTATTGACCTCATTAAGCTAGCTCCATAGGGCATCAATGTCATCATAGCACTCTCAACCTACATCATAGCTTGGTCTCACTCAATAGTGAGTGTTGTGACCTTTACCACCTTTTGATCCCTCTCTATGTTGATAAAGAGTAGCTCCATAGTAGACTGATCTACACAAACTTGCATCTCCTCATAAGCAACCTGAAGTTATGCGATCAACTCACAAATGTCAGTGTGCCACCTTGTAGTTTGTAGTGGCCAATAGCTAGCTCACACTAGTTGCTTGTGCTGCACCATAAGGACCATCGTCATCAACACCTGACCTACAAAGTCTAGCCACTCATGGGTGCACAATGTAAGAATAAAAAATGAAATCCAATCAAGTTCCATATCATTATATATATAAACTAGAAAGAAAGTATCTAGTATTCTAATCAAATGAAAAAACATAAATGCACAAACCATACCTAGATCACCTATCTTCTATTCAGGATTTCCAATAGTTGTAACCCTCAGTAGAGGTGGACGCAACACTATCAACATGTTTTTTTCTATAGTGGAAGGTCTCATAGCCCCAACACTACTTGACTCCCCACCTACTAGCTCTAAGGGCAGTGCACCTCAAAGGTGGGTTGTAGGCCTCTCCTTGATGGCACCCTTGTCACATTGTCGCCACTGTCTTAGTCTCTCCTCCTCCTCATCTATCTCCTCTTTGGAGGAGCTCATCTTTGAATCCTCTCCACATGCTAAGAGTCCAGGGTCTCTGACATGGGCATCTATAGGAAGTATGGGTGTAGGATATGGTGCACTCCACCATCTTGTATACCTTGTCATGACTCCCACATCATCATCATCAACATGTGGGACTTTATCCTACTCCTCATCATCTAAACTAATGAGGGCCATGTCCACTACGATGGGGCACTTAAGATCACCTAGGTAGATGGTGATTTTGTATGACTGACATATGAGGTCATGTCAAGTGGGACCCCTATACCTAGCCAAATTGGTGTCTCACTTGATAATAGTAAAACGGGACTATGATGTGGTTGTATTGACCCATGAACCACCTATCCCTCTACATCCATACTAACTAGAGGCCACCTCTTTCCCATCCCACCATCTCTTGGCAAGGTCTCTAGATGACCTCAGTTTTGGGTAGCCTATCAAAGCCTTGCCACCAATGAAAGAGATCTTTGAATCGCCAAGCCTACCTAAAGGGATAGGTTGAAGGAGATCTTTGAATTTCCAATCCTACCTAATGGGATAGGGATGGTTGTATTGACGCATGAACCACCTATCCATCTACATCCATACTAACTAGAGTCCACCTCTTTCCCATCCCACCATCTCTTGGTAAGGTCTCTAGATGACCTCGGTTTTGGGAAGCCTATCAAAGGTTTGCCACCAATGAAGGAGATCTTTGAATTGCCAAACCTACCTATGGGGATAGGGATGGTTGTACTGACTAATGAACCACCTATCCCCTTGCATCCATACTAACTGGAGGCCACCTCTTTCCCATCCCATCATCTCTTGGTAAGGTCTCTAGTTGGCCTCGATGTTGGGTAGACTATCAAAGGTTTGCCACCAATGTAGGAGGTCTTTGAATTGCCAAGCCTACCTAAGGGGATAGGGTGCACTCCACCATCTTGTATAACTTATGGTCACTCCAACATCATCATCGTCAACATGTGGGACTGTGTCCTACTCCTCATCATCTAAGTCATTAAGGGCCATGTCCACTATGATGGGGCACTAGAAATAACCTAGGTAAATGGTTCTTCGATATGACTGAGCATATGAGGTCATGTCAAGTGGAACCCCTATACCTAGCTAAATTGGTGTCTCGCTTGATCATAGTAAAATGGGATTATGATATGGTTGTATTGACCCATGAACCACCTATACCTCTACATCCATACTAATAAGAGGCCACCTATTACCCATCCCAACATCTCTTAGTAAGGTCTCTAGATGACCTCTGTGTTAGGCAGCCTATCAAAGGTTTGCCACTAGTGAAGGAGATCTTTGAATTGCCAAGCCTACCTTGTTGATTGTCAGGAACACTAAGAGGGGGGTGAATCAGTGTTCTATAAATCTTTTCTTGTGATTTTACTTTTAACCATTTCTAAAGGATAATCAAATAGAAGAAAAATATACAACTGAACAGCATCCACAAAAGCATGACACATAACACTAAGATTTTACGTGGAAAACCCAAAAAGGGCAAAACCACAGAGAGGATTAGCTCTCAAATATATACTACAATCTTTACAAAAATGATGTTTAGGCTTGGTCACTCCACGGTCCTAGAACATGTTGGCTTACTGCCATGAAGTATAACTAGATTTAGCAAGCTCACTGCCTCAACCCTAAACCTAGCAAGATTACAATAAGGGTTGTTAAGCCCTACTGGTAGCTCACTGCCAGGCTCTCTACCATGATCAACACCATTTTATGTCTGTGATTGAAGTATAATAATTCCTCTGCTCTGCTCTGCCTCTATTCTACTCTTCCTCTTCTTTCCTCTGCCTCTTCTCTACTCTGCCTTTTGGACCTTTCTTAATATCTTTCCATTTTCACTCAAGGACACTTTTTCCATGACTCAACTACAAGTATTTATACACTACATCAACCTTGGAATGATCATCAAGGTCGGCATCACAATCATCAACCATTGGAACAATCTCCAAGGTCAGTATTACAAACATTTACAAAATAGGTCCTGACCTATTAAAAAATTGTGCAAAGGAAATGAAATACAGATCACACCATGCCTTAGCTGGGACTCAAACATGATCTTCCATGCCACAACATGCTTCCACAATCTTCCAAAGATCTCTGCAATCACTGGGATTAACCAGGTCAGCCAAAACTGGTTACACGCTACATTATCTGAGAACAATCTTCAAACACAATCTTAATTTCTTAATGTGGACCAAAGTCCAAATAGGAACATGATTAGGAGACATCCACGAGCATGTTATAATCATCAGGAGAGACTGCATGAACCTTAACCACTTTATCCATAGGAATCTTCTCACCAGAACACATAAACTTCACTGTCTTCAACTGTCATGAAAGAAAGATAGCTTTTGGACCACCAAACCACGAACCATTACAACTGTAGCCACTTATCATCATCCCAGACTTCTTGCTAGAACTGTAGGGAAAAATACTTTATTACGGAGGAATACAGAGAAGAATACTTTCTTCCTATCTCAACTGAACTTACAGAAAAAGTTGGTTTCACTCTGGCGAACACAACTCACTCAGATCTTCATGCGGAGGGCTCAAACCCATAATGTAGCATCCTTAGTCATACCTCTAACTTACTTCCAATCCACAAACCATGATCTTCAAGTAGAAATAAATGTAGAGCAGTTTACCAGACTGTTCTTCAACATACAACTCACTGTCTATACTGCACTTCTCTGTAACTCACTTGTTCCTTCCAGAGAGGCTAATTTTCTCAATATCCTCAACATACAAGTCTTCTAAACAAGTAACAGAATAAGATATAGTTGACACTAATGACAACAAGGATATGTTGACATCAATGACAACACTGATTAGGCACATACTTGCAACAATTCCCCCCCTTTGTCATTGATGGCAACATATGATGTGAAAAACTGCAACAGCCATCAAGACAAGATTCTCCCCCTTTCTCTTTACACACCTGCACTCTTTCTTTCCCCAAAATTCTCCCCCTTTCTTTTACACATCTACACTCTAAGTTTTTCACATGACTTCTCTTCCCCTTTGACATCAATGGCAAAGGGCACATACTTGCACTCTTCTACTTTGGTTTAATCTCTCTTCTAAACTCTCTGACTACTCCCCCTGAAAAGTAGCCCTAAAAAGCATCAATCCAGACCTTTGAGCACCTCCAAACTGATGCACTATTGTGCATCTTATTTTAGAGCAGGAGGGGTGATAACCCCTAACTTTTCTCTGAGATACTCAAAAGTATCCTAGGCAGAGGCTTGGTAAAAATGTATGCAATCTGATCCTTGGTAGAAACATACTCCAACTTGACTTCATTCTCTATCACCTTTTCTCTCAGAAAATGATACCTAATGGATATGTGCTTTGTCCTTGAATGCATCACAGGATTCTTTGATATGTTTAAGGAAATGGTGCTATCACAAAAGATTGAAATGGGATCTTCATACACAATTTTGATGTCCTTCAATGTCTGCTTCATCCATAACACTTGAGTCCAACTGCATACTACTACAATGTATTCTGCTTCTACAGTAGACATGGATATTGAACCCTGTTTCTTGCTCAACCAAGATACTAATCTTTTTCCCAAGAAGAATGCACCTCCACTTGTACTTTTTCTATCATGCACATCTCTGGCCCAATTTGCATCAGTATATGCACATACCTTTATTACCTCCAAAAATAATATCATCAACAAAAACTGCAACAATCAGGGTTTGTTCATCATTGATCTTGAAGTAGAAATTGCTATCTGTGATTCTGTAGTACCTTTATTGAACCCTATCTGTATCAAGTATATGTCCAACCGTGCATACCATTCCCTGGGAGCTTGCTTTAATCCATACAAAGTTTTCTTCAATCTACATACCATGTCACCCTGATCTGATGACTAAAATGCTTTCAGTTGTTCTATATAGACTTCCTCTTCCAACTCTCCATTTAAGAAAGTAGACTTCACATCCATTTGATAAACCTTGAAATCTTTGTATGCTACAAAAGCCAAAAACAACCTTATTGCTTCAATCCTTGCCACCAGAGCAAAAGTTTCTTCAAAGTCTATTCCTTCAACTTGAGCATATCCTTTGCATACCAACCTTGCTTTGTTTCTTACCACTTCACCATTCTCATTCATCTTGTTTCTAAAGACCCACTTTGTACCAATTACATTCTTGTCTGTCGGTCTGGGAACAAGATCCCAAGTCTGATTCTTCTCTATCTACATCAATTCCTCTTCCATGGTCTTTATCCAATTCTCATCTTTGCAAGCCTCATCCACAGTTTTAGGTTCAATCTTGGAAATCGGATAGAAATTTACTTGTTCTTCTGCAGCTTTTCTTCTGGTTAAGATCCCTTTGCTCTTATTTCCTATGATTTGATCTTTAGAATGACTGATTCTTACATATCTTGGAGTTTTGGTAGCACTTACCAGAGCTTGTTCTTATTCATCTGGGATGTCTTCATGCTACACCACTTCTAAAACATCGAGATCTTCTAACTCATAACCACTTGATTCTGAAGACCTTTCCTTACATTCATCAACTTTAACATTTGCACTCTCAATGATCTTATTTAGCCTCTTATTATAGCACTAGTAGTCTTGCTCTTGGTGGAGTAACCAAGGAATATTCCTTCATTACATCTAGCATCAAACTTGCCTAAATCTTCTTCTCTTTTGATATAACATTTGCTACCAAAAACTTTGAAATATTTCACATAGGAACTCTACCATGCCACAATTCATAAGGAGTCTTTGAACTATTACCTTTTACTTCAACTCTATTTAGGATATATACAACGGTGTGAATTGCCTCTCTCCAATATGCTTCCGAAAGATGAGCTTCCTCCATCATGGTTCTAGCAGCTTCTTGAACTGTTATGTTTTTCCTTTCAACAACTCCATTTTGTTTTGGAGTTCTGGGCACAGATAGCTGTCTCTTTATTCCATGTTCTTCACAAACGAAATTGAATTCATTTGATGTGAACTCTCCTCCTCTATCAGAACTCAAGCATTTTATTTTCAAATCCATCTCATTTTCAACCATTGCTTTAAATGCCTTGAATTTATCTAGAGCTTCAGGTTTCTCTTTCAAAAAGGTGACCCAAGTCATTCTAGAATAATCATCAATGAGCAATATGAAATACCTATCTCCTTGCAAACTTTTTACTCTAGTAGGTCAACACAAATATGTATGCACTAGCTCAAGTAGTCCTCCAACTGATTGGTCCTTGGTTTTGAAACTTGTTCTTGTCTATATCCCAAATTGACACTCCTTGCAAATAGGATTAGCAGGCTTCACGAGCTTAGGCAAATCTCTAACAACCTGTGCATTACTTATCTTCATAATATTATCAAAATTTATGTGACACAATCTTCTATGTCATAACCAACTCTCATCAGTCTGAGTCAACAAGCAATAGTTCTTAGTTCCTTTCAAGTGATAGATATTACCTCTGGTCTTCTTACCAGTTGCAATGAGCTTTCCCTGATCTTGCATCCATTTTCCTTGAAGCTTAAATCATAGACCTTGTCACACATCTGAACCACACTCAAAAGATTGTTCTTTAATCCTTTCACATACAAGACATCTTCAGTGTTATGCTTTCCATCAAAAGAAATAGATCCTTTCCCACAAATCTTACCAGATATATCATCTCCAAACCTAACTAGTCCACCATCATATCTTTCCAAACTCACAAACTTACTTTTGTCACTAGAATCAAATCTCTTCTTCAAAGGCGTTCTTGACCCAGATGTCTTTCTATTATCAAAATCATCCTCATTATTAGAATTGGATTCACTGCCATCATCTGAAAAAGAATCAGATTGCTTCCTCTTTGTTGGAGCTTGATTCCTTATGCTTTCCATTATGGGGCGTTAGTTAAACCTGCTGCCTCCAGCAGCAAATTCTCAAGATCAGCCATAGTCCTTGCTTGATTTACAACTACTACAAATACTACCTTCCAAGGGCTTCTATATGTGTGTGTGACCAAATAGAATCATTCATCCTTAGTCAAGAGGAGAACCTCCATGATGTAGGTTGAAAAATCCCGTAGTTTGCAAAGTAGATCAATACAGTTGCGCTCAGTGCAAAAAGATTTAGAAACCAAAAAACAAAATTTCCTTTTATCCTCCACATGAGTTGACCTAGTCATCATTGAATGCCCATTCTGGAAAGTTGTTAAAACCCTTTAATGTAGAATATAGTCAATTAGGATTGCTCCGCAATATGCTGCATTGATTCTTTTTCTTCCGGTTCTTCCTTTAAGAGATGTGTCACATCAGATTTTATCATACACCTGTTAGACTTAGGGCACACAACTGAGAGGGGGGGTGAATTAGTTGTGCAAAACTTTCTCAAATTTACTCACTTAAATCTTCTTGGTGATTAGCAGTATTATAAACATGAAACATAATGCATTCAAATCAAAAGTAGAAACTCATCAACACATAACACTCCAAGATTTTGACGTGGAAAACCCGGTTAAGGGAAAAACCATGGGGTGATTAACCCAAGAATGTATTCTCTATTAGAAGAATAGAGAGAACAAAATGGCACATGCCAATTAGGGCTCACTGCCCAAGCACACTGCTCACAAGAGGCTCACTACCTACAAGAGACACATTGTCTACAAGGAAGTAAGTATCACATACATGAACTGGAGAATAGCATCTTCATCATGCTTGAATAAGTTCCAGTAAGCTCAATACTCCTGCTCTGCCTTTCGCTCTGCTCTTCGCTACCACACTTTCATCACCACAAGGCATGCTTTGAAATGACTTCACAATCCCTTATTTATACATGACATCGACTTAGGAACAATCATCTAAGTCGGCAAACACTTACAAGAACATCCGCAAGATGTGTAATACATCCAGTCGGCCATACTTAGGAAGAACACCAACATTCGGTGGTTATTCTTCAAATACAAATTTTAACTTCATGTGGACCACCAACATGAACTGGAAATGATCCACAGATCACCACAAGCTTTCCTGAATCACCAAGAACATCCACACTTCATCTGCTTATTGGGATCCTTCTCTCCTTCATTTGGAACCTCAAGAACACAATCTGTCATCACTGTCACAAAAGAGTAGCTTCTTCCGAACCTTCAAACCGCGAGCCAATCGACTTGACACTTCATAAGGATGTTCTCAACACTTCCTCAAATCTGCAAAATGGGATAGTGCATTTCCGGATCTCATCGGACCTATCTGTGATACTCTGTCACCTCTGAACATCTGTTGGAACCAGTTCTACTTGAAAGACCATAACTTCTTCTGATCTTCATGCGGACCTCTGAAAATGTGACTGGAACATTTCAAGACTTATATCTACAAACCCTTTAAACCGAATCCTCTGATCCTCAACCTATCTTGGACTTTTGCCTTGTTGTCATCACTGTTCTTCACTGTTCCTGATTAAGACTAATTTTCTCAATATCCTCAGCACATAGCTCATCCAATCCTTCTCATTAATGTAACATGAGTATGTTGACATCAATGACAACACCAGTTAGACCCATACTTGCAACAACACCTTCATGCCGGATTCTGGCACCCATTTTTTGGCTGGGTGTTTGAATTTTCAACACTGCTCCCCCTGAGCCAGAGCTCTCGATTTCTTTCTTGATCCATACCTTATCCATCTCTTTCTTGGTTTCAACCAGATCAACTTTCTCTTTTCCTTTATCATTTCTCTACTTTGTTTTCCTTTCTTCAAAGTAGTGATTTCTCTTCACATTTCTTCTTCTGCAAAGTCTTGCAACATGTCCAAATTTGTTGCAATTGAAGCACATCACATTCTTTTGACCTTGATTCCTTCCATTGATTGAATTTGATCTGCATTGATTAGCCATATGTCCAAATCAATTGCGTGCAAAACACTTTCCATTGAATGATTGACTATTCCTTGTATTTTGAAAGTTAGTTCTTACCGATCTTCTGCATTCATTTGATCTGTGTCCCATTTTATAGCATGCATTGCATCTAATAGAATTTTGACTCACTTTACCTCTGTATACAACAACTCTATGACCAATTGTATTACAAGTAAAGCATTTACCTTTGAAGGATTCTTCATTCCTCCCGTTGTTGAAACTTTTCCTAATCTGATTTCTACATGCATTTGTTGTATGACCAATTTTATTGCAAATTAAACACTGACCAGAGAATGATGGAATCTTTTGATTTATTCTACTCCTACACTGAGTAGCCTTATGACCAAACTTATTGCATGACTTACAATAACCATTGAAAGATGGGTACCTTTGTACATTTGGTTGTCTGACTGGAGGTCTTCTAGGTCTTCTTTTCTGATTTATGAGCTGGTATCCTTTGTTTTGCCTTGACTCAGTGCTCATTTGACTAGCATTTGAACTTTCTACTTTCTCAAATCCTAAACCATGTTTGTCATCAACATTCTTCTAGCTAGCAATTATTTCACCAAGCTTTATAGTGCTTATATTGAATTTTTCTTCAAAACTTCTTGCCTTTTCCAGATCTCTTTTTAAACTAATAATCTCTTTTTCAAGTTTTACATAATCTTCTGATCTATTCTTCACAACCATATTTAGATCATCTTCCACTCTTGTTCCTTCTACAACTTCTATTTCCAAATTATCCAGGGCTTCATTTGCTGATAACAATTGATCACTAACTTCTTTGTGTTGATGGGTGTTTTAGCACATAACAACGCAGGTATGATTGCTGGTATCACACCTCTCTTAAAAAAGGTATCCTATCCAAGATAGGAGTACCCCAAGGTTTCAACAGCTAGGTCTTAGCTTGCTTGGAATATCTCGGTGGTATGTCTAGCTATGCCAAAAAGGGGTCTTACATAAAATATAGCATTTATGGAATATGACAGCAGTATGTATGCAGAAACCCTATGATACCTTCAACAGATTTGTAATGTAGATGATGCTTATAACCTAACCTAACAAACTTGATATAAATAAATTGCAAAAGGAAAAAGGAGAGAGAGAAGGGGTAAGAGATCCTAAGTGACAATCACAACTAGGCAAAATGTTGCAGATAGACAAATACTTTTCAACAAACTATTCCCTATTTCACTAGGATAGGAAACCCACAATGTTGCAAGAAATGATGCAATCTTCAAAGGATCCTTATGATTTTCAAATTGCATTCACTCATTAAACACCCAGACAATGGTGTAGCTTAACTAGTGGACTACAACCAAACTATATTTAATGACAGGGCCTATGCTAACTATACACAGCAACTTACCATCAACAAGCACTAATAGTATGGACCAAAACATTCATTAGATATCTTAACATTTACCCATCATTGCAAAAGCACAACTAATTAAATTCAGATTGATATGAACCATGCAAATCAAAATGAGACAACACAAACACAAATTCCTAGCAACCTGCAAAACTTGTTTTGTATTGACTATATTTTGGCAGAGTCTCAGCAATTCATTATCAAATCCTTCTTCCAAATGAGAGAAAAAGATGGCCCTTTTATAGACAAGGCACCATACCAAGTTTTTCAATGGACGGTGGAGATTAACTCAACATCAATGGTCCAGATTACATGGCATTTAATGCGATACATCAATTAGTTACATTTTTGGATTTGCTTTTGTCCTTTAGGAAAAAGACAAAATACAGCTTGCAAATACATTGAATCTGGACAAAATGGATACCCATTTGGTTGTACATGATGAAAAAATAATTTTCAAGGCCTAATAAAGATAAAATAGAGTCACATGACACTTGAAAACTTCAGCCAATGTGGATTCACAAGAATCCAAGTGTTGACTAGATCCAAAGGAGTATTTTGGTGAAGGTATATGCAACTAGATGCTTGTTGGACTGATTCTTGATGACTGGACTACTGGGATAGCTGTATGCATGTCTTGGTGATCCAGTCCAGGGTCATTTGAGTGGTATTTTTGAGAAAATATCAAAAATATAATTTTTGGTGTTTTTACATCCTAGTAAATTGCATTTTCAGAGGCCTTTGGAGCAGAATTGGGGCTCAAAACTTCATCAGTTTCTTGGCATTAAGCCTTGGCAATTGAGTAGGTCAAACAAGATAATTAGTTTATCTTTCCAATGAGTCCAAGAAGTTAGAATTCTGCTAAAATAGCTAGGAGTTATGATCCTAGACTGGATCACTTGGACATTGGACTGGATATGTAGGAACAATAGTGATGTAGGCATGATCTTCAATGTCTTTAAGTTCTTGAAGCCTATCTCCATCATTTTGGATATCATACTGACTTCCTTTTACATGTGCAGTAGCAATTTGGTTGATAAACTGTCAATTCTGTATTTCTGGGTTAGCACTGCATATCTGTGTGTACATCCTTCCAAGACAGCTCCAACAAGCTGTTGTGTCCTCCAAGACCTGCAATTCACAATGCAAAGCATCAATTTCATCTTAACAAATCATTTTCATCAATTTGGATCAAAATATGCCCATTTGCAGTCACAGATTGGTCAAAAATAGCTCATTGTCCATGTTGCTTCCTTATAGTCCTATTCACAAATCTAGTGATTTTTGCATGATTTTCTATGTTTTTTACCATTTTCAAGTACCCATTTGGCCTATATATTGATTTAGGAATTTTTTGTGGTCATTTGAATCCATTTGGGGACTTTTATTTCATATTTTTATAGCCTTTTCTGCAAAAAACGGGATTTCTAGGGTCATGGACTTTTCATGTGCCAAAAATCTACACAAACTTGGTAAAATGTTCAACATGATGTGACAATTAGTTGTGCCATTCAAATTCATCAAGAAAATTCAATTTACTCCTTGAAAAACTTAATTTTCAAGCCAAAATACCAAAAAGTGTTGATTTTGGGGGTCACTAACTTAGCGGGGATTCGGGGATTTCACCTCCAACTGACCTAGCGAGGATTTCACCTCCAACTGACCTAGCAGGGATTTCACCTCCAACTGACCTAGCAGGGATTTTCGTTTGAACTGACTAATTGAATAGGTCAGTCGGTGCACTTTTTAGCGCAGGTCTGTGGCGAGTGGTTTTAGCGCAAAATGGGTTTGGCACTGATTTTGACTTGCATCAACTTGCATGAGTTTGGTGGGTGTCAGACAAAAGTCAGTTAGGGTCAAATTTGGCGCAAGTTCATGGGAAGCGATTCTAGCACTAAGGATGCTTTAAGGAGTTAGTGGGATTTTGGCTAGCACAGACTTTGGTGAGTTGTGAATAAAGTCGGTCTGACTTGTTTTTAGCGCAAAAGTCGGTAAGATGCATTTTTAGCGCTTTTCTTCCAAATTGCTCTAGTAGGGTTTTTGATGCCTGCCGACTTAGTGGTAGTTTGGAGGGAAGTCAGTCGAGGATTTTTTTAGCACAAAAGTCGATAAGAGTTGTTTTTGGCGTAAAGTGAAGTTGGGGTCATTTTTAGCACAAGAGGCAACAAATGGCTATCTTTCAAGCACAAGACCACTCAATACACTTCCAAATCAATCATGCATCACATCAAATGACTCCAAGCATGCAAAATACTCAAATATGAAACAAATCCTACACTCTAAGGATAAATTCTCCTTCTCTTCATCATAAGTAACAAAGGTCAAGACTCTAAGCCAAAGAAAAAGAGGGGGTCTCCATTTGGCAAAATGAGGTGTCTGTGCAAGGCACAACAAATGGTGACTCTGCTAGGAAATGCTCTAGAGCTTTTCAAAGATAAATGTCAATTTCAAACCCAGAATCTTTGTGTTTCCCACATATGAAATAGGACAACATGATACAATATCAAAGAAGTAGAGATCACTAACTCAGTACAACTATCCATATCCTAAAAACCTAAGTGTGTGCAGTTGCGTTAATTCCCATCCCTTATCGACTAAGCTCATCTTAGATCATTTACATTAATCTATGTGATTAGTACACACCTTCTAAACTACCTGGACATTGCCTCGCTACCAACAAGCGTCTATAGCCCCGTCGGGTTTGTCTCAGAATTCCACTCAAGCAGAGCCCTACTGTCGGTCAGGCGTCCATAGCCCTGGCAGAGTTTACTTGATTGTCCATCTAATTGAGTTATAGTGTGTGATTGTTATTTTGCATTTCTTTTTCTTTTCATACTTTTGATATTTCATTGAGCTTAAATTTGACAGAGTACAATGCAGTACCGCTACCCTTACAACACATGCTTTGACAGCACTAGTTACGTTGATAACTCAACTAGCTGGGTGTGGACTCTTGATGGTGGCAAAGGTGGACCTTAGATTTTTCACTTAATGCAAGATCACCAAGACTTACCTAGGTACCTCAGGATTACTTAAGAGTGTGAAAGGTATATGGTTAGAAAATACTTCAAGTGCACTGACTAATGACTCGTTTCCCATGAACAAGCCTCATACCATCTGGTGCAACAACAGAACCCACAATAAGACCCAAGTAGAAACTTTGGCTTCTCAAAGAAATATTCCAAATTACTTACCCAACAAAGAAGCACCTGTAGGTATGCACAACTACCACCACATTTGAGAAATGGAGAACCCTAGCAAAGCAAGCACAGAAGTGAAAAGCAAAGCAAACAAGCAACTAACCTAAACAAAGCAAACTACTCTAACCAAAGATAAACAAGTAGAAAGCAACAACCAATGACTAGTAGCAACCAACAACTAAGGAAAAGCAAAAATAGAAAGCAGAAACTAAACTAAAATAGCAGGGAACTAACTAAAACCTAAGTAGAAACAAGCAAGACTATGTACAAAAGCTTTGGATAGTAGATATTTACACTTCCTTATGACTTATTTCTCAGGACATGTAGAAGTAACAAGGTACAGGTTAATGTCCTAAGTCTGGAAAATTTATCTTTGCACTCTGAAAAGTGAGGTAGAGGCATGCTAGGTTCATGTTCAGGGTACCAACCATGCAAAATCAGTAATTGGGGCAGTTCATTAGGTCCATGATCGATCCAAATACAAGTTGTCTTACCTAAGATACCATAATCAAATTGATAACTAAAACTGCTAAAACTGAGTGGAGAAAGGGAAGATACAACCTGATTTGCAGTATCATCAGTCAGAGATGTGAGTTCATCACCCTATTGCATTATGCCACCAAATATCTTGTCATCTTTGGGAGGTCTCAACCCATGTTTATCCATATCATGTGCATCTGATACCTCTGGATCACTAAATGTTGCAACAATGTCCCAAACAAACAAGAAGTCTGGACAACCTTCTTCAAGATGTGGATCATCTAGATGAACTCGACATGAATTGGTTAAAGAAAAGTCTGTTATGTATGGTGAATTTCCATGAAGTAGCATATCTTTTCTCATTGTTGACACCAACTCAATGATGTGATCAAGTGCTTGACACGAAAAAGCTTCCAAGACATCACTCTGCATGACTGTTTGAATTCTATTCTCAGATTGTAGACTTATACTTTCATTTCTTATCAATGGATCAGCATCAACCATGTGGAGACCTTCTTTAATGCAAGTATAAATAGGATCAGTCTGATGAGTGCATGATACACTTGAATCGACTTCATCCATATTAGTCACATGCTCCAAGAAAACATTCTCTACACCAATCAGCAACCTTCCTGTTTTAATTAAGGGCTGGCATTGGGTTGGTAATTCATTGTTTGTAGTGAGAACAAAGCCTTTTTCTTCCTTTATATCAACCAACAACCCTTTTCTTTGGACTGCATTTCCATTGTCCGTATCAACAACAAGGTCCTCTTCTTCTTGCATGATTTGGTCTGTGATGTCAAGGTTGCCTTGAAGTGATGCATTTTTCTGATTTTCTCTATTTGACTGAGCTAAAAATTATGTGGGAGTAACTGCAGTGGCATGATATGACTGATCATGGTAAAGCATTTTGTTGATATACTCAGGGGATTGATTTCTTTTCTCGAAATAATCTGATTGTAGCTCAGATATCTCAATCGGAACAACTTCTTGCATTAATGTCCATGACTGTTCTTCATCTGGAGGACTAATTTTATCTGGTTCTTGCACATATATGATCTAATCATACTACTGTCCCAACTCAGAATTATCAGCAGTCTGAAATGAACTATTGTTCTCCACCTCCACAGTAGCAAATTCAGCCTTAGGGTCTGATATCTATGAATCATTTGGTTGCTGATTTGCATCCTCAGCATGACTATTCATCAAGTCTGATTTATCATTTATCTTGTCAATATTCTTAGTAGCAAAAATCTGATCTTGTGCATTGCTCTGTTCATTATCTTGTGACTGAGAACTAGGCTTCAACCATGCTAGGACTATATTTTCAAAGTCCAATAAATGAAAATTGGGTTTTAACCAGTCAGGGACTCTATACTCCTTAGTTGGGTGACCTGCAAACCACAAGCATTGACTACCATCATCATTTGGATATGTACTTTGATGAACAACTTGAATTTTTTCCATATGTAGACTACCCTTTTTATTATGATCAATTATGAATGGTGGATTTATAGCCTCTACAGTCTCAACTCTTTGGATGTTCTTAACTAAGACATGATCACATGCATATGCATCCATCCGTTTTGCAACTCCTTGTGAGGTCTTACTCTGAATATGTCTATTATAATCACATCTTACTTCAGGCTTGTCAACTTCAAAAATAGGAAGCAATCCCTTCAAATGCAGATCCAATCTTTGGAGAAAAGTCAAATAGTCAATTTTGTCGTGCAGCTCTCCAGGATGTACAGTACAGACCTGAGGTGAACTAAAATCAAGCAATGTTAGTGGAGGATACTTCACTCTGACCTGCCTATCTAGCACTTCTTTGAAAAGTGGGATGTCAACTTTGAAATTTTCTTCATGATATGATTGTAGTGACAGTGTTCTAAAGAACGAAGGAGTCTTATGAAGGAAAACCTTCTATGTATCCATTGGATCAAAATTTTCTACACATTCCCTTCATTTCAACATGTGCAATGAATCAACAAAACTAAAAGCCTACATAAAATCTTGGTCCAACCCTCCTTCTAGCACCAATTATGTTGATGGGTGTTTTAGCACACAACGTGAGTATGATTGTTGGTATCACATCTCTCTTGAAAAAGGTATCCTATCCAAGATAGGACTGCCCCAAGGTTTCTATAGCTAGGTCTTAGCTTGCTTGGAATATCTCAGTGGTATGTCTAGCTATGCCAACAAGGGGTCTTACATAAAATACAGGGTTTATGGAATATGACAGTAGTATGTATGTAGAAACCCTATGATACTTTTAGTAGATTTGTAATGTAGATGCTACTTATAACCTAACCTAACAAACTTGATATAAATAAATTGCAAAAGGAAAAAGGAGAGAGAAGGGGGAAGAGATCCTAAGTGACAGTCACAACTGGGCAAAATGTTGCAGATAGACAAATAATTTTCAATGAACCATTCCTTGTTTCACCAGGTAGGAAACCCACAATGTTGCAAGAAATGATGTAATCTTCAAAGGATCCTTATGATTTTCAAATTGCATTCACTCATTAAACACTTGGACAATGGTGTAGCTTAACTAGTGGAGTGCAACCAAACTATATTCAATGACAGGGCCTAGGTTAACTATACACAGCAACTTACCATCGGCAAGCACTAATAGTATGGACCAAAGCATTCATTAGATATCTTGACATTTACCCATCGTTGCAAAAGTATAACTAATTAAATTTAGATTGATATGAACCATGAAAACTAAAATGAGACAACACATAAACACAAATTCCCAGCAACCTGCAAAACTTGCTTTTTATTGCCTATATTTTGGCAGAGTCTCAGCGATTCATTATCAAATCCTTCATCCAAATGAGAGAAAAGGATGGCCCTTTTCTAGACAAGGCACCATACTAAGTTTTTCAATGGACGGTGGAGATTAACTCAACAACAATGGTCCAGATTACATGGCATTTAATGCGATACATCAGTTAGTTACATTTTCAGATTTGCTTTTGTCCTTTAGGAAAAAGATAAAATACAGCTTGCAAATACATTGAATCTAGACAAAATAGATACCCATTTGATTGTACGTGATGAAAAGTCAATTTTCAAGGCCTAATAAAGCCAAAATAGAGTCACATGACACTTGAAAACTTGAGCCGATGTGGATTCACGAGATTCCAAGTGCTGACTGGATCAAAAGGAGTATTTTGGTGAAGGTATATGCAACTAGATGTTTGCTAGACTAATTCTTTATGACTGAACTGCTATAATAGCTGTATGCATGTCTTGGTGATCCAGTCCAGGGTCATCTGAATGGTATTTTTGGGAAAATATCAAAAATATAAGTTTTGGTGTTTTCTACATCCTAGTAAATTGCATTTTCGGAGGCCTTTGGAGCAGAATTGGGGTTTGAAACTTTGTCAGTTGCTTGGTATTAAGCCTTAGCAACTGAGTAGCTCAAACTAGATAATTAGTTTATCTTTCTAACGAGTCCAAGAAGTTTGAATTCTGATAAAATAACTAGGAGTTATGACCCTAGACTGGATCACTTGGACATTGGACTAGATCTATATGAACAACAGTGACGTAGGCATGATCTTCAGTGTATTTAAGTTCTTGAGGCCTATCTCCATCATCTTGGACATCATACTGACTTCCTTTTGCATGTGCAGCAGCAATTTGGTTGATAAACTGTCAATTCTGCATTTCTCGGTCAGCACTGCATATCTGTGTGTACATCCTTCCAAGATGGCTCCAACAAGTTGTTGTGTCCTCCAAGACCTGCAATTCACAATGCAAAGCATCAATTTCATCTTAACAAGTCATTTTCATCAATTTGGATCAAAATATGCCCATTTACAGTCACAGATCGGTCAAAAAATAGCTCATTGTCAATGTTGCTTCCTTATAGTCCTATTCACAAATCCAGTGATTTTTGAATAGTTTTCTACGTTTTTACCATTTTCAAGTACCCATTTGGCCTATATATTGATTTAGGAAGTTTTGGTGGTCATTTGAATCCATTTGGGGACTTTTATTTCATATTTTTATAGCCTTTTTCTGCAAAAAGTGGGATTTATGGGGTCACAGACTTTTCATATGCCAAGAATCCACACAAACTTGGTAAAATATTCATCATGATGTGACAACTAGTTGTGCCATTCAAATCCATCAAGAAAATTCAATTTTCTCCTTAAAAAACTCAATTTTCAGGCTAAAATACCAAAAAGCATTGATTTTGGGGGTCACTGACTTAGCGGGGATTTCACCTCCAACTGACCTAGCAGGGATTTCACCTCCAACTAACCTAGTGAGGATTTCATCTCCAACTGACATAGCGGGGATTTTAGCTCCAACTGACCTAGAGGGGATTTCACCTCCAACTGAACTAGCGGGGATTTCAGCTCCAACTGACCTAGCGGGGATTTCAGCTCCAACTGACCTAGCAGGGATTTTGGTTCAGACTGACTAATTGAATAGGTCAGTCAGTGCACTTTTTAGCGTAGGTCTGTGGCAAGTGGTTTTAGCATAGAATGGGTTTGGCGTTGATTTTGACTTGCAACGACTTGCGTGAGTTTGGCAGGTGTTAGACAAAAGTCACTTAGGGTCAAATTTGGCGCAAGTCCGTGGGAAGCGATTCTAGTGCTAAGGATGCATTAAGGAGTTAGTGGGATTTTGGCTAGTGCGGACTTTGGTGAGTTGTGAATAAATTCAGCGGCACTTGTTTTAGCACAAAAGTCGGTAAGATGCATTTTTAGCGTTTTTCTTCCAAATTGCTCCAGCGAGGTTTTTGATGCCTGCCAACTTAGCGATAGTTTGGAGGGAAGTCGGTCGAGGAGCTTTTTAGCACAAAAGTTGATAAGAGTTTTTTTTGGCGCAAAGTACAATTGGGGTCATTTTTAGCGCAAAAGGCAATAAATGGCTATCTTTCAAGCACAAGACCACTCAATACACTTCCAAATCAATCATGCATCACATCAAATGACTCCAAGCATGCAAAATACTCAAATATGAAACAAATCCTACACTCTAAGCACAAATTCTCCTTCTCTTAATCATAAGTAACAAAGGTCAAGACTCCAAGCTGAAGCAAAAGAGGGGGTCTCCATTTGGCAAAATGGGGCGTGTGTGCAAGGCACAACACTTTGTATTTGTTTTTGAATTTATTGACTTGCTCATTCAACTTTAAGATGCATTCATCGACTTGTTGCAAGTTATCTTTTAGATCCCTGACCTCTGCTTCAGAATTTTCAAGATCCATGAGGGTTGCTTCTAGATGGTTGTATATCTCATAATTTCCATACCTTCTTGCTGCCATGATCATACTATCCCAGATCTTCCTTAATCTGTTAAACTTTTTCCAAGGAACTTGGCTCTGATACCAATTGTTGATTGTCAGGAACACTGAGAGGGGTGGGTGAATCAGTGTTCTATAAATCTTTTCTTGTGCTTTTACTTTTAACCATTTCTAAAGAATAATCAAATAGAAGCAAAATATACAACTGAACAGCATCCACAAAATCATGACACACAACACCAAGATTTTACGTGGAAAACCCAAAAAGGGGAAAACCACATAGAGGATTAGCTCTCAAATATATATTGCAATCTTTACAAAAATGATGTTCAGGATTGGTCACTCCATAGGCCTAGAACATGTTGTCTTACTGCCATAAAGTACAACTAGATTTAGCAGGCTCACTGCCTCAACCCTAAACTTAGCAAGATTACAATAAGGGTTGTTAAACCCTGAGGGCTGTTAAACCCTACTGGTGGCTCACTACCAGGCCCTCTGCCATGATCAACACCTTATGTCTGTGATTGAAGTACAATAATTCCTCTGCTCTGCTCTGCCTCTATTCTGCTCTTCCTCTTCTTTCCTCTGCCTCTTCTCTACTCTGTCTTTTGGACCTTTCTTAATATCTTTCCATTTTCACTCAAGGACACTTTTTCCATGACTCAACTACAAGTATTTATACACTACATCAACCTTGGAATGATCATCAGGGTCGGCATCACAGTCATCAATCATTGGAACAATCTCTGAGGTTGGTAGTACAAACATTTACAAAATAGGTCCTGACCTATTACAACATTGTGCAAAGGAAATGAAATGTGGATCATGCCATGCCTTAGCTGGGACTCAAACATGATCTTCCATGCCACAACACCCTTCCACAATCTTCCAGAGATCTCCACAATCACTGGGATTAACCAGGTTGATCAAAACTAGTTACACACTACATTATCTAGGAAAAATCTTCAAATACAATCTCAATTTCCTAATACAGACCAAAGTCTAAATAGGAACATGATTAGGAGACATCCACAAGCATGTTATAATCATCAGGAGCAACTGCACAAACCTTAACCACTTTATCCATAGGAATCTTCTCACCGGAACACATGAACTTCACTGTCTTCAACTGTCATGAAAGAAAGATAGCTTGCGGACCACCAAACCATGAACCATTACAACTGTAGGCACTTATCATCATCCTAGACTTCCTTCTAGAACTACAAAGCAAAATACTTTATTGCGGAGGAATGTGAAGTAGAATACTTTCTTCTTGTCTCAACTGAACTTACAGAAAAAGCATGTTTCACTTTGGTGAACACAACTCACTCAGATCTTCATGCGGACAGCTCAAACCTAGAATGTAGCATCCTTAGTCATACCTCTAACTTACTTCCAATCTGCAAACCGTGATCTTCAAGTAGAAATAAATGCGAAGCAGTTTACCGAACTGTTCTTCAGCATACAACTCACTGTTTGTACTGCACTTCTCTGTAACTCACTTGTTCCTTCCGAAGAGGCTAATTTTCTCAATATCCTCAACATACAAGTCTTCTAAATAAGTAATAGAATAAGATACAGTTGACACCAATGACAAGTATATGTTGACATCAATGACAACACTGATTAGGCACATACTTGCAACATACCTAATGGGATAGGTGTGGGATATCTTGTTGGGTGTGTGTATTTGATGTGCTCAAAGGCCCAAACTTGTAGAAGCATGCACACCATCAAGTCGTGAGTCCAATGGTGTACGTATTGCCATAGTGTTAATTTATTGTCATTGATGTCAAAGGAATTTATTAAGGTGTAAAGACGCAAAAGTTTCTAAGGTAGATAAGAGATAAGAAGAAAAATTTTCTAAGTTATCGACAAAATGGTCAGTCAGCAAACTGTTCAAAATGTGAACTAGTTCACTAGTTTCAGAATTCTTCGATTCACTGATAGACGAGAAAAGGTAAGTGTTTTCGATGATGTCTTAGAAAGATAGAAAAAGTTGAAGTCTCAGCAAAAGTTCAAGTTTGTGAGTTATGAACTTCATCGGTTCATTGATTTAGCGATTCACTAACAAAGGCATGGAAGAAGGAAGCTTGAAGATCAAAGGATTCGTTATTGGAAAAACTTTAATTTTGCAAACTAGTTCTTAAGTTCAGCATTTTGCTGATTCATCGACTGGGAAATAGAGGGCTTAAGAGTAAGTTTGGGGTTTGGTTCTTTCACTGACCAAGGAGAAGTTGATGAAAAAGTGTTAGGAAGAGTAAGTTCGTGGTTTCCTACTTTTGCCAATAAAGAGAAAATTTGACAAGGACTTCATCAGGAGTTGTTTTGGTTTGTAAAAATATTGTTTAGCTGACAACGAAGTTTTCTGATAGGCAACTTTACTGATAAGGGAGAAGGCACTGAAGACAAAGGGCAAAGTTCCTCAAAACGAGAATTTGCCAATAAACTAGAAGACAATGGGACAAGTTCGTAAATGATAGATTTTTCCAATAAAGGGCTAAAGGTCAAAGTTTGAAAAAGATATATTTCACTGATAAAGCAGCTTAAGGCCAAGGTTGGTGAAATGTTAATTTCATCGATAAAGGAGTTTAAAGCCAAGGTTAGTGAAATAATAAAATCGCCGATAGAGAAGGAAGATCGACGGATCAAGTTTAAAAGATATGAATGGCTATTTTTAGGCACTTTAATTGGATGTTTATTAACTAACAGTGGATGCATGGTGATGACAATGTATAAAATCACATAAAAGTTGAGTTGTTGCATGTGTAAAGATAAATATAGAAATGTGACTGTGGTTGTTTTTAATGATGGATAAACAATAGAAAAGTAGATTTGTTACATGCATAAAGCCACATGCAAAGTGGATTTTCTAGGGCTTATAGAACAAGTTTTCTATATATGCAAAAGAGTGGAAGTGCAAACATGCAAATAAATTGGAGTGCGGACATGCAAATAGGCATATATATATATATATATATATATATATATATATATATATATATATATATATATATATATATATATATATATATATATATATATATATATATATATATATATATATATAAGTAATTGTAATAGAATGCATGGTAATGGTGCATGAGAAGAGTTAAGTGCAGAGAGAGTCTAGGTGAGTAGAGTGAGAGGAGAAGACTGTGTATGAATTGAATAGGTGCATTTGATGTTTGTGAAGAACCAAATGGCTGCATACTTGAATATGTAAAGATTTAGTGAGGTTGGTGCCTCCTGTGGACTAAGTTGGTGCTAAGATCAGGGGATTGAAGTCTCTTTAGAGTTGGTGCTTTTAAATAAGGGGTTTGGTGACTCCTTAGAGTTGGTTCTCTTAAACATTGTAATCAATGGTTTCATTTGTGAGGATGGATTAGGATAGTACATCCTAGCAGCATTTTCTCACCATGGTTTTTCCCATATTGGGTTTTCCAAGTATATCTAGTGTTCATGTGTGCATTCTTTCTTGTTGTTGATGTTAATGCACTGAAATATAATTTGATCTACATTCTAGAGGCTTGAAGTTTTAAGTTTTATTGATCTACTAATTCACCCCACTCTTAATAGATTGCTTGTGTTCTAACAATTGATATCAGAGCACAGTTCCTTGGAGAAGCTTAACAGCTAAGATTGATCTAGGAGATTGAACACATGGCCGGTCAAGAAGGATCTCACTCTAACAAAGCACCATTATTTAATGGAACAAATTATGCATTCTAGAGTATAAGGATGGAAACCTACCTAACTTCAATAGGGTTTGATGTATGGAAATCCGTTAAGGATTGTTATACTACTCCTCCAACAGATGAGGTGGGTAAGAAGGAATGTGAGAATAATGCTAAGGCTAAGAATGCAATTCTATGTGGTTTAGCTAACTCTAAATTTGTGAAAGTGATGCAATGCAAGTCTACTAAAGAAATATGGGATAAGCTTCAGAGCATCTATGAAGGAGATGCAAAGGTGAAATAAGCCAAGCTGCAGACCTTTAAAGGAAGATTTGAAAGCCTGAAAATGAGAGAGGAAGAAAAGATTGTTGATTACCTACTCAGAGTTGATGAAGTTGTAAATGTTATGAGAGGACTAGATGAAGAAGTAAAAGAGCCAGTGATTGTCAAGAGGGTACTTAGACCCTTACCTTCCAAGTATGTATCTAAAGTCTCTACTATAGAAGAAGCAAAAGATCTTGATAAGATAATTGTTGATGAGCTACATGGTATTTTTACTGCCTATGAAATGAGGACTGGTGGTACTAAATTTCAAAGAGAGAAGTTGCATTTAAGGCATCAAAGAAGGCAAATAATGTAGATCCTGAATCTGAGATAGATGAAGAAGAGGCAAATTTTGTAAGAAGATTGAAGAGAGCATATGGGAAGTATAGAGGTAAGTTACCTTTCAATGTTTTAATTGTGGAAAGGTTGGTCACTTGCTACTAAATGTCCTCTTGTAGGAAAAGATAAAAGTGATGAATATGATAGTAATAAAAGTAACAAGCAGTTCTATCCAAAGAAGAAGAATTTTCAAAAGAATAAGAAGAGCCTTTACATAAAAGGTGACAATGATTCCTCTTAAGAAAGCCCCATTTCAGAAGACAACAATGAAGGTGTTTATGAGGCTGGAGGAAATGGATTCATGATTATGATAGTGGAGACTACTGATAAAGATCAAAACAATACTAATTTGGAAGACCCTGAGAATGAAGAAGAAGGAGAAGTAGACTTGGAAGCAGAGCCAGTATGTGATTTACAAAAGATTGAGAAACTTAGGAAGAAAAACTCCAAACTAAAGTTGCAACTTCAAGAAGATATGATGTCTAAGAAGCTTGTTGAATCAGAAGAGTTGATTGTTGATTTGAAGACACAATGGAAGAATCCAAGAGAATAGAAGAAGCTAGGGTGCTACCACAATAATGGGTTACACTTTCTGGGACATCCTAATTTTTGTTGAAATCACATATTTTTAGAAAATATAATGATTTAAGCCTTGAAAGGTTCCATTTAAAGGATTTTAATTGAAGAGGGTTTGATCAAACCCCCTTAGATTCAAACCCCCTTGGATAGAACCCCACTAGTTTTAAACCATACCTATAATGGAGTCTCTTCTACACCTATCAAAATGCTAATAAAAAACCACTTTTGATTCACCTTTTGGGGGATCAAATGAATTCATTTAAAATTTATGTTTTGTAAGTATGTAGTCCTTATTATAAGCTTCCCAAAAAGTATAATTTTAAATATATTTAATTTGATTATTATATTTATTTTTTATTTTTTGTGAATGTAGGTTTTTCACTGAACATCAAGTTCTTTGTTCGACACACATGGAAAATTAGTAAATTAGTGAAAAAAAATTTTGAAAAATATCTATGCCCTAGGTATTGATGTCCTTGTTTCAACAAAAAAAACTTGAATTTTGATACATACAAAAAAAGTTATGTTTTATAGAATATGCCTATGTCCAAATTATAATTGGTTTGACTTCAAAACTTAATTAAAAAAAATATTCAACAAAACATTATGAAACCAAATACATGCCCTATATATTAGTGTCACCAATCTAAATTCAAAAGAATTAGAATTTTATCCTTTGTAGAAAAAAAATTATGTGCTACAGAATACACATCACATTAAAAAAATGTTGTTTACTATTAAAAACTAGTTATCAAAGGAGACACAAAAAAATTTACAATTTAACTCCAAATTTTTTTTAAAATATATATTTAGAATCTACAAACAAAATCTCACAAATCACCAGTTCACATCATCTTCAAATTCCTAATGGTTTAGTGGCTATAGGTGTCAGAAAGTGAAGATTTAGTTCAAAATGTTGATTTCAATGTCAAGTTTGGCCAAAAAGTGTAACCCATTATTGTGGGATGGCACGCTACAAAATCTGAATTGAAATCAAAATCTGAAGAATTTCTGAAGTTGGAATCTGAAGTAGTGTCTTTGATCAAATAGTTAGAAAAGGCTAAGAATCAGATTAACCTAAGTATGAAGTTTGAAAAGAGTAGTGGCATGCTTGATGAGATGATTAGCAATCAGAGATTTCCAAAGAACATGGCTGGTTTATGATCTGAAGAAGGTCAGCATTCAAAATCCAGTGATCCTCCTAAAAAGACTGAAGAGAAGAAGCAAAAGAAGGAAGATGATGGCTTCACAAAAGTCAGAGATATGAATCAGAAGAGATACACAGGTCCCCCTCCTGCAAGATATTCTGGTATGATCAAGTTTCCCCAATTCTTTTATGGCTATTGTTATTCATGTAATCAATATGGTCATAGGGTTGTTGGTTGTAGAATTGTTCCTAGGAGAAGAATTGATTTTACTAGCAAAAATTATTTTGCACTTCTAGGAGATTTTAGAATAATTTGTTACAAATGCAATAACTTTGGTCATATTCTAAAATATTGTAGAACAAATTTTGTAAAATCTAACAAACTAGAAAGAAAGGAGAATGTTCCTCCTAAGAAGGATAATGTATCATACTCTTTTGTGAATAAGGAGATGAAAACTAAGAGAGTTTGGAAGGAGAAGAAGGATGATCAGAAGAAAGAATATTCTCTGATAGTACAAACAACATTTAATGCTAAGAGACATAACCCATGGGTGATAGACAGTGACTACTCCAGTCACATGACTGGAGATAAAAATAAGTTTATGAGTCTACAAGAATGGAATGAAGGTTTAGTTAAGTTTGGTGACAACACATCTAAGAAGATCTATGGTAAAGGAACATTGAGTATTGATGGAAAAGCCAAGACTCACAATGTCTATTACATTGAAGGACTAAAGCATAATTTGCTTAGTGTAAGCCATATGTGTGACAATGGATATAATCTGATTTTTAATGCAAAAGGTTGTGAGATAAGGAAAGCTAGCTTTGGTAAGTTGGTTGCTGAGACAAGAAGAATAGAAAATAATCTTTACAATCTCAAAGAGATTCAAGGAAGAAGTTGTTTGATGGGACAGGTTGATAAAAGTTGGTTGTGGCACAGAAGACTGGGACATATCAATTTTGACAACCTTGTGAAGGTAAGTTCAAAAAATGCAGTTAGGCACATGCCTAAAACCACCAAGCCAACAAATACAATATGTAAGGAATGCCAGCATGGGAAATAGACAAGGTCTGGTTTCAAAACAAAAGAATACTCTACTTCAAGACTCTTGGAGTTAGTTCATACATATCTAAGTGGTCCAACCAAGACACAATGACTAAAAGGTGAGATATTTCATGTTATTAGATGATGATTTCTCAAGAATGACATGGGTAACCTTTCTTAAGGATAAGTGAGAAGCCTTTGAGAGATTTAAGACTTTTAGATCTATGGTTGAGAAGGAGAGTGGTCTGACAATCAAATGCTTAAGATTAGACAAAGGTGGAGAATTCACCTCCAATGAATTTGTGGAATACTGTGAAATACATGGCATAAAAAGACAATATTTTGCACCTAGATCTCCACAGCAGAATGGAGTTGTGGAAAGGAAAAATAGAACTGTAAAAGAGATGGAAAGAACTATGCTAAATGAGCCAAAATTACCTTATGTTTACTATAAAGATGTAGTACACATAGTAGTGTATGTCTTGAACAGAGTGCAGTTAAGGGTAAACATTGATAAGACACCTTATGAATTGTGGTATGGTAGACCTACTTCTGTCAAATATTTCAAGGTGTTTGGTAGAAAATGCTACATCAGAAGAGATGAAGATGGCCTAGGAAGTTTTGATTCAAGGTATGATGAAGGCATATTTCTTGGATACTCTAGCAGATCCAAAGCATATAAGTGTTACAATAAGAAATTGCATAGAATTGTAGAAAGTGCTAATGTTAGGGTAGATGAGGACCAACTGCATCTAACACAAAACAAGGACAACTACTCAAATGGATCAGCTATAACAGAAGAAGAAGAATAAGAAGAAGAAGATGTTGCAAGTATGGGTCTAACCAGTGTTGTCATTGATGTCAACATACTCCTATTGCAGAAATGACAAGGATTGGATGAGCTATGTGCTGAGGATATTGAGAAAATTAGTCATATCAGGAACAGAGAAGAATAGTGAAGACAGTAAGGTAGAGATCCAAGTTAAGATGACTATCAGAGGTTACGGTTCAAAGGGTTTGTAGATATGAGTCTTAAGATGATCCAGTCAAGATTTCAGAGGTCCGCATGAAGATCTAAAGAAGTTATGGCCGCTCAAGTAGAACCGGTTCCAGTAGGTGTTCAAAGGTGACAAAGTAACACAGATAGGTCTGGTGAGATCCGAAAATGCATTGTCCTATTCTACGGTTTTGAGGAAGTGTTGAGGAAGTCTTTGTGAAGTGTCAACTCATTTGGTTCATGGCTTGAAGGTCTGAAAGCATCTATTCTTTTGTGACAGTGATGACAGACTGTGTTCTTGAGGTTCCGGATGAAGGAGAGAAGGAGTCCAGTAAGAAGATGAAGTGCAGATGTTGTTGGTGATTCAGGCAATCTTGTGGAGGTCTCTGGATCGTGTCCAGTTGGTGTTGGTGGTCTTCATTGGAGTTGGAGCCCACAATTGAGGAATAACTTCTGGATGATGGTGTTCTTCCTAAGACTGGCCGACCGGATGTATTACACATCTTGCGGATGTTCTTGTAGGTGTTTGCCGACTTAGATGATTATTCCTAAGTCAATGCCTTGTATAAATAAGGGATTGTGAAGTCATTCCAAAGTGTGTCTTGTGGAGATGTGAGTATGGTAGCGAGGAAAGGAGTGAAAGGTAGAGCAGAAGTTTATGGGCTTAAATGGAACTGATTCAAGCATGGTGAAGATGCTATTCTCCAGTTCAAGTTTGTGATCTTGTAGACAATGTGTCTTTTGTAGGCAGTGAGCCTCTTGTGAGCAGTGTGCTCGGGCAGTGAGCCCTAATTGGCAAGTGCCATTTTGTTCTTTCTATTCTTTTAAAAAAGAATACATTCTTGGGTTAATCGCCCCGTGGTTTTTCCCTTAACTGGGTTTTCCACATCAAAATCTTGATGTCTCATGTGTTGATGTGTTTCTATTGTTGATTTAATACTTTATGTTTCTATGATTGATTTATTAATGTGTTGCTAAATCACAAAGTGGAATTAAGTGTTTGAATGGAAGAAAGTTTTTGACAACTGATTCACCCCCCTCTCAGTTGTCTGCCCTGAATCTAACAATTGGTATCAGAGCCAAGTTCCTCTAAAAGGAGCTTAACTGCTTGAGGAGATCCAGGATATCATCCTACAAGAAGGATAGTCTAAAGTTTGATGGAATGAATTTTAATCTTTGGAAAAGTCGCATGAAATGTCACTTGCAATGTATGGGACTGTAGTACTGGACCATGGATTCAACGAAGTATACTCCTCCACAGGGTGGCCCAAAAGCTCCAAATGAAATCACAGATGCTGAAACCAATCTACGGACTATAAAAGCTCTTCTAAGCACATTATATGATATAGAGCTTCCAAATGTTGTTGACCTACCAACTACTTTTGAAATTTGGGAAAAACTGGAACTTTCGCATGAAGGAGACAAGTATGTTAAATGTGCAAGGTTGCAAAGTCTAAAAGGAAAATTTGAGAATCTGAAGATGAAAGAAGATGAAAATATCACTACTTTCATGCCAAGAGTAAATGAGCTTGTTTGTGGTATTAGAAATGTTGGTGGAGTCTTGGATGAATGAGATTGTTGGCAAAATTCTCAGATCCCTTCCTGCTTCTTATATAATCAAGGCTGTTGCCATTGAAGAATTCAGAGCACATACAATTGTCACAAGAGATCAATTGGCTGGCAAATTGGCTGCATTTGAAATGATTGAGTTTGGAGATGACCCCCCCAAGACTGAATCTGCATTCAAAGCCAGTGCCTCTGTAAAAGGTAAACAAAGATTTGATCCGGGAGAGAACTCATCAAGAAAACTTTCATGGTATGAAAAAGCAAGAAAAGACCTGCAAGAAGAAGAATCTGAAACTGCTCAACTTGAAGCCCTTATTGCAAAAAGACTGCCAATAGGATCTGGTAAGTATGAAGTAAAATTGCCTTTTAAGTGTTTTAACTGCAATAAGATTGGTCATTTTGCCTAAAGGTGTCCGGAAAGATTTTCAAGGCCAAATCCTAATAGATCAAGGTTCCAAAAGAATTGTTACTATGTTCATAAAGAAGATGATAATGAAGGAGTAACAGATGATGAATCAGAGACAGGAAACAAATTCGGAAGTGAATGGGTGTTTATTTCCATCAAGGATGAAGAACCAATATCCTCTGTATCTGTCAATCATAAAGCTTTGACTGCCCAAGTTGAAGAAAAGGATGACTGAGTCATTGATAGTGGATGCTCTCACCATATGACAGGTGACAAAAACAAATTCATAGATTTGGAAAGGTATGAAGGAGGAGTGCTAAAGTTTGGTGATAATTCTGTTGGTAGAATCAGAGGTAGGGGAACTATTTCTTTTGATGGAAAGAACAAAACCAGAAATGTACTATATGTTGAAGGTTGGAAACACAATCTTCTTAGTGTTGGACAGTTGGTGGACAAAGGCTATGATCTCCAATTCAAGAATGGAAAATGCAAGATCTTTGAAAGTTCCGGAACAGAGATTGCATCCTATACTTAGATAAAAGGTAATATCTTCCATCTAGTTGGTACTGGTAAGAGTTGTCTATTTGTGCAAGTTTATCAGAGTTGGTTATGGCATAGGAGGGTGTGTCATGTGAATTTTGATAATATCATCAATATAAACAATACTCAGGCTGTAAGAGATCTTCCAAAATTGGTGAAACCTACAAATAGTTTGTGCAAAGAATGTCAGTTGGGGAAACAAAGCAGAGTCTCATTCAAAAGCAAGGAACAATCTTCTACCGGATTATTGGACTTAGTTCATACTGATCTCTGTGGTCTGGCAAGAATCAGGAGTGTGCAAGGTGATAGATATTTCATGTTACTAATTGATGACCATTCCCGGATGATGTGGGTTACTTTTCTGAAAGAGAAATCAGAAGCTCTTGAGAAGTTCAAAATATTCAAGGCTATGGTAGAGAATGAAACTGGATTGAAATTAAAGTGTCTGAGGTCTGATAGAGGTGGAGAGTTCACATCCGGTGAGTTCATAGAATTCTGTGAGAAACATGGAATAAAGAGATAGTTGTCTGCTTCTAGGACTCCACAACAAAATGGAGTAGTAGAGAGAAAGAACCGGACCATCCAGGAAGCATCTAGGACAATGATGATGGAAGCAAATTTACCTCAAATCTATTGGAGAGAAGTTGTCAGCACTGCAATCTATACTCTCATTTGAGTTCAAATCAAAAGCAATACCGGTAAGACTCCTTATGAACTTTGGTTTGGCATTACTCCTACTGTGATGTATTTCAGAGTCTTTGGTAGCAAATGTTACATTAAAAGAGATGAAGATCTAGGCAAGTTTGATGCTAGAAGTGATGAAGGAATATTCTTGGGTTACTCCACTCAAAGCAAACATACCGGTGTTATAATAAGAGACTGAGAAAGATTATAGAAAGTACAAATGTGAAGGTTGATGAAGGAATTGAGAAACCTTCAAGGTTTTATGAATATGATGAAGATGATCAGAATGGTGTTCTGATTCAAGGAGCCCAAACTCCTTCCGGTATTCAGAATCAAATAGATTTGGTAATTCAGGAAGAAGAGATGAGTCATAATGAGCCTGATCAAGAATTAGAAGTGCAGGAAACTCCCAAAGTTCCCAGGTATGTAAGACTGAACCACTCTGAAGATCAGATCATAGGTGATAAAAGCAAAGAAGTACAAACAAGAAGGAGGATTGCTCAAGATTCAGATGAATATTGTCTAATTTCAAAGATTAAACCTAAGACAGTGTATGAAGCTTGCAATGATGATAGCTGGACTAAAGCAATGGAGGAAGAGTTGATGCAAATTGAGAAAAATCACACTTGGGATCTTGTTCCCAGACCTAAGAACAAGAATGTGATTGGTACAAAATGGGTCTTCCGGAATAAACTAAATGAAAATGGTGAAGTAATCAGAAATAAAGCCAGATTGGTCTGCAAGGGTTACTCTCAAATAGAAGAAATTGATTTTGAAGAAACTTTTGCTCTGGTGGCAAGAATTGAAGTAGTCAGATTATTTCTTGCTTATGCTGCCTTCAAAGACTTCAAAGTATATCAGATGGATGTCAAGTCTGCCTTCCTAAATGGTGACTTGGAAGAAGAAGTATACATTGAGCAACCGGATGGATTTCAATTATCTGATCATGGTGATATGCTCTGCAAGTTGAAGAAAGCTCTGTATGGACTAAAGCAAGCCCCAAGAACCTAGTATGAAATGTTGGATAAGCATCTTTTGAAGATTGGTTTCAACAAAGGTACTGCTGACAGTAATTTGTATTTCAAAATTGATCATGAAAACATCTTGATTATTGAAGTGTTTGTTGATGATATCATTTTTGGAGGAAGAGATAGTATGTGTAAAACTTTTGCAAATCAAATGAAGAATGAGTTTGAGATGTCCATGCTTGGTGAAATGAATTTTTTTTTGGGCCTACAAATCACTCAAACAAAGAAAGGAATCTTCATTTCTCAGACCGAATATGTGAAACAATTGTTGAAGAAATTTGGGATGGAAGATTCAAACCTAATGAACACTCCCATGGCAACCGGATGTAAATTGAGCAAAGATGATGATTCTCCTAAGGTTGATCAGACAAAGTATAGGTCAATGATTGGAGGACTATTGTATCTCACTCAAACTAGACCAGACATTATGCATGTTATTGGTCTTATTTCTAGATTACAGACTAATCCCAGAGAATCTCATGTCATGGCAATCAAGAGGATTTTTAGATATAAAAAAGGGACAGTTGAGTATGGTTTGTGGTATCCTAGAGATCATGATTTCTCTCTTCATGCATATACAGATGCAGATTGGGCAGGAGATGTGGATGACTGGAAGAGTACCAGTGGTGGAGCATTCTTTTTGGGAAAGAGATTGGTTTCTTGGCTAAGCAAGAAACAAGAGGCAATATCTCTGTCTACAACTGAAGCAGAATACATTGCAGCAGCAGGTAGTTGCACTCAAGTTTTGTGGATGAAGCAGATGCTAAGAGATATTAAAGTAGAGTATGAGGAGCCTATCACAATTTTCTGTGATAATTCAAGTGCAATAAATATATCTAAGAATCTGGTGTTGCATTCTAAGACTAAGCATATATCTATCAAGTTTCACTTTCTGAGAGAACAAGTGAACAAGAATGACGTCAGACTGGAGTTTGTGCCTTCCAAGGATCAGATTGCAGACATCTTTACTAAACCTCTACCTAAGGACTCTTTTGAGTATCTCTGGGAGAAGTTAGGGGTTATTTCCCCTCCGGTGATGAACTAAGGTGCACTGATGTGCATCAGTCTGATGGATATCACAATCATATCTTGTGATCCGGATTGGTGATGGGGAGCTACTACTCAGGGGGAGTAGTTGGTATGATTCTGAAGTGTTGGAGTTGCAAGTATGAGCCCTTTTCCATTGATGTCAAAGGGGGAGAGAAGACATGTGAAAAACAAGTGGTTGATAATCAAAGGGGGAGAAGTAAAGGAAGAGAAGACATATGAATGGTTGTTGCTGATAGGGGAGTAGTTACAGTAAGGAGAAGTTCTTGTCTTGATGGTTTTTCACATCATATGTTGCCATCAATGACAAAGGGGGAGATTGTTGCAAGTATGGGTCTAACCGGTGTTGTCATTGATGTCAACATACTCCTATTGCATAAATGACAAGGATTGGATGAGCTATGTGCTGAGGATATTGAGAAAATTAGTCATATCAGGAACAGAGAAGAATAGTGAAGACAGTAAGGTAAAGATCCAAGTTAAGATGACTATCAAAGGTTGCGGTTCAAAGGGTTTGTAGATATGAGTCTTAAGATGATCCAGTCAAGATTTCAGAGGTCCACATGAAGATCTGAAGAAGTTATGGCTACTCAAGTAGAACTGGTTCTGACAGGTGTTCAGAGGTGATAGAGTAACACAAATAGGTCCGGTGAGATCCGGAAATGCATTGTCCTATTCTGCGTTTTTGAGGAAGTGTTGAGGAAGTCTTTGTGAAGTGTCAACTCATTTGGTTTGTGGCTTGAAGGTCCGGAAGCATCTGTTCTTTTGTGACAGTGATGATAGACTATGTTCTTGAGGTTCCAGATGAAGGAGAGAAGGATTCCAATAAGCAGATGAAGTGTGGATGTTGTTGGTGATTCAGGCAATCTTGTGGAGGTCTCTGGATCGTGTCTAATTCATGTTGGTGGTCTGCATTGGAGTTGGAGCCCACAATTGAGGAATAACTTCCAGATGATGGTGTTCTTCCTGAGACTAGCCAACCTGATGTATTACACATCTTGCAGATGTTCTTGTAGGTGTTTGCCGACTTAGATGATTATTCCTAAGTTGATGCCTTGTATAAATAAGGGATTGTGAAGTCATTCTAAAGTGTGTCTTGTGGAGATGTGAGTGTGGTAGCGAGGAAAGGAGTGAAAGGCAGAGCAAAAGTTTATGGGCTTAAACGAAACTAATTCAAGCATG
Source organism: Cunninghamia lanceolata (assembly GCA_027924645.1). NCBI lineage: Eukaryota > Viridiplantae > Streptophyta > Pinopsida > Cupressales > Cupressaceae > Cunninghamia > Cunninghamia lanceolata. Next base: position 1,592,781 of record BSBN01000921.1, read on the forward strand.
GTGAAGATGCTATTCTCCAGTTCAAGTTTGTGATCTTGTAGATAGTGTGTCTTTTGTAGGCATTGAGCCTCTTGTGAGTAGTGTGCTCGGGCAGCGAGCCCTAATTGGCAGGTGTCATTTTGTTCTTTCTATTCTTCTAACAGAGAATACATTCCTGGGTTAATCACCCCATGGTTTTTCCCTTAACCAGGTTTTCCACGTCAAAATCTTGATGTCTCATGTGTTGATGTGTTTCTATTGTTGATTCAATGCTTTATGTTTCTATGATTGATTTATTAATGTGTTGCTAAATCACAAAGTGGAATTAAGTGTTTGAATGGAAGAAAGTTTTTGACAACTGATTCACCCCCCCTCTCAGTTGTCTGCCCTGAATCTAACAGAAGATTCTACATTTGAAGGAGAATCTAAAAAGACAACCATTAAGGCACTTGCTAAGTGTGCGCAAAAAGATCATCCTAAACTATAGATAATAGGAGACAAGAATGAAAGAGTGCAAACTAGAAGAAAACTAGCAAGGACAAATGAACAGGTAAATTTCTTAGTACTATCTAAGATTGAACCTATAGCATTTACTCATGCTAGTGAGGATGAAGGATGGATCAATGCTATGGAAGATGAGCTCAATCAGATAGAGAAAAATTAGACTTGGGAACTAGTTCCAAGACCTGTAGATAAGAACATGATAGGCACAAAATGGGTGTTCAAAAACAAGCTGAATGAGAATGGAGAAGTTGTTAGGAACAAGGCTCCATTTGTTTGTAAAGGATATGCATAGGTTGAAGGCATAGGTTTTGAAGAAACATTTGCACCTGTAGCAAGATTGGAAGCCATTACGATATTTTTGACATTCTTTGTTTATAAGAATTTTATAGTTTATCAAATGGATGTCAAATCTACATTTCTGAATGGGAACCTTAATGTAGAGGTTTACATTGAGCAACCTAGGGGATTTCAGTTGTTAGAGAAAGAAGATTATGTTTGCAAACTGAAAAATGCATTGTATGGTCTGAAACAGACCCCTAGGGCTTGGTATTCTAAGCTGGATAGTTACCTCCAACAACTAGGATTCAAAAAGGGATGTACAGATAGCAACTTGTACTTTAAATCAGAAGGTGAGCACATGTTGATTGTTGTTATGTATGTTGATGACATCATTTTTGGTGGTAGTGATTCACAGGATGTGTAAGGAATTTGTTGATCTGATGCAGAAAGAGTTTGAAATGTTAGTGCTTGGAGAACTTTCTTTCTTTCTTGGTTTACAAATATCACAATTAGACCAAGGTATATTTATATCACAAACCAAGTATATAAAGGAAATGCTCAAGAAGTTCAAAATGGAAGACTGTAAGCCTGTTAGAACCCCCATGATGACAGGATGCAAGTTGAGCAAGAATGATGAATCACCGAATACAGATTAGACAATGTATAGATCTATGATAGGTAGCTTACTGTACCTAACCACATCCAAACCAGATATCATGCAAGCAGTATGCATGGTGGCTAGATTCCAAGATGCTCCTAAGGAATCTCATGTTCAAGCTATGAGGAAAATTTTTAGATACCTAAAAGGTACTGTGGATTATGGATTATTGTACCCTCAAAATAATGATTTTACTTTGACAACATATACAGATGTTGATTAGGTAGGAAGTATAGATGATAAGAGAAGCACCAATAGTGGATCTTTCTTTCTTGGTGATAGGTTGGTATCATGGCTCAACAAGAAGCAAGATTTAGTTACATTGTCCACTATTGAGGCAGAATATGTTGCTACTGTTTCATGTTGCACACAAGTTTATGGATGAAGTAGACTCTCAATGAAATAAAGGTAGAATTTAATGATCCTATTTCCATTCTTTGTGATAATACAAGTGCAATCAATATCTCAAAGAATCTTGTGATGCATTCAAGAACAAAGCACATCTCCATTAAATATAATTTCTTGAGGGAAAAGGTTGCAGATCAAGAAGTAAAGTTGGAGTATGTCCCCACACAAGATCAAATTGCAAAGATTTTCACAAAGCCACTTGCCAAGGATACATTTGAATATCTTAGGTAGAAGCTAAGAGTTATTGTTCGTTTTCTCAAGTAGAAGTGCAGTTGTAACAACTATCCAAGGAGAGTAACTCAAGGCATATCTTTCATCCCTATTTTGATAGTGACTACCTCTCAGGGGGAGCATGTCGATAGATGACAGTAGAAGGTTACTGTTAGAAAAGAGGTTGATTACCACCCTTTTCCATTGATGCCAAAGGGGGAGTAAGAGTAAGGGGGAGCAAATGTAGAAAAGCAGTGAGGATAGATTTTGCATAAGTGCTTCCATCAATGACAAAGGGAGAGATTGTTAATATATTGTCATTGATGTCAAAGGAATTTCTTGAGGTGTAAAGATGCAAAAGTTTCTAAGGTAGATAAGAGATAAGAAGAAACAGTTTCTAAGTTATCAATAAAATGGTCAGTTGGAAAACTGTTCAAAATATGAACTAATTCGCTAATTTTAGAATTCTTTGATTGGCTGACAGAAGAGAAAAGGTAAGTGTTTTTTATGATGTCTTGGAAAGATAGAAAAACTTGAAGTCTCAGAAAAAGTTAAAGTTTGTGAGTTATGAAGTTCACCGGTTCACTGATTTGGTGATTCACCGACAAAGGCATGGAAGAAGGAAGCTTGAAGATCAAAGGATTCGTTATAGGCAAAACATTTATTTTGTGAATTAGTTCTTAAGTTTGGCATTTCGCCGATTCGCCGACTGGGTGACAGAGGGCTTAAGAGTAAGTTTGGGGTTTGGTTCTTTCGCCGACCAAGGACAAGTTGATGACAAAGTGTCAAAGGAAGAGTAAGTTCGTGGTTTTCTACTTTTGCCGATAAAGAGAAAAGCTGACAAAGAATTCATCGGGAGTTGTTTTGGTTTGCAAAAAGCTTGTTTAGCTGACAACGAAGTTTACCGATAGGCAAATTTACCGATAAGGGAGAAGGCGCTGAAGACAAAGGGCAAAGTTTGTCAAAATGAGAATTTGTTGATAAAGAAGACAAAGGGATGAGTTCGTAAAAGACAAATTTCACTAATAAAGGGCTAAAGGTCAAAGAGCGAAAAAGATATATTTCATTGATAAAGCAGCTTAAGGCCAAGGTTAGTGTGAAAGGAAGCAAGGTATGTGGAAAATGCTTCCTACACTAATCTACTGAGGAAAGATTTATGCAAATTTTAACTTTTACAGTTACAGATTAAGATGTACATTAACAGAAAGGTAATAACAACATCCAAATGCAAAACTCACAACACAAGATATAAGTGGGGAAAACCCTTTCAGGTAAAAAACCCCACACTCCAAATCTGCCCAATATATTATTTAGGAATCAAGAAGATTACAATATACTTGCAGAGCAAGCTTTTACATGAGTATTAATCAACTGGAGATCTGGAGGTAACTCAACATCTATAAGAATCTTACACCCAACCTCCATCTCAAGCTCCTGATATATAGGAGATATAATACAGTAAATCGTCAACAGTAATTATAAAACCATGAGTCAAAACCACCCAAAAGTGACGCCCAAATTATCTCCAATCAAAGATGCCTTGTGATATGCCAAATCACACGCCAACATGTGTAACTCTCCCCTTTATAGCTCTTTTAAGTGTCCAACATGTTTTCACATTTCCCAAAAACAAGAGGTCCAACTTTCAAAGGCCATAACTTTTGATCCTGGTGTCTGATTGACAAACAATTTAATGCATCAGAAAGCTCGTGAAGAGATCTATCAAGATATAACCTGCTTCACTAGTTATGACAACTTTTAGGGCATTTAGGGACCTCTAAATGCCTCAAAACTGAGTTCAAAATTTTTTCCACAATTTCAAAAAATAGAAACTTTAATATCTCGCAATCCAAATATGATCCTGAGTCGAAACTCACCCGAGATGTTTACTTAGTAGTTCTACACATTTTGAAAAAAGTTTGGGTCCATCTGAGATCAAATGTAGAGTTACTAAAAATAGTAAGTCCCACCATTTTTTTCCCTTTTGGATACTTTAAAAGATCTAAACCATTCTTCAAGATAAATGGTATTTGAAAAGACCAAAACTGGGAAGAATAGTAACCTTTCATAGTTGCAAGTTTGAGACACTTTTACTAACATTCTCCCACTTGTCGAACACCTTGCAAGAGCAAAGGGATTATCAATACCATGATTTAATTGCTAGGGGCCGAGGCCTATAGACTCTTAACACCATCTGAACTTCTCTGTGCTCACGAGTTTTCTCAAGGAATCTATAACATTCGTCAAAGTGTCAACTTTCTCCAAGTTTACCTTTTCATCCTCTACCATGTCACAAACAAAATGGTATTGGACATCAATATGCTTAGTCCTCACATGGAATGCAGGATTCTTCACCAAACATATGGCACTCTGACTATCACAACAAATAGTAATCTTCCTTGCATCAAACCCAACATCAAAACATAATCTCTTAAGTCAAATGGCTTCTTTACAAGCATGAGTTGCTGCCATGTACTCAGCTTCAGTAGTGGAAAAAGCGACCACAGGTTGCCACTTACTCATCCAACTAATACCACCACCAAACATAGTGAACACATAAGCACTGGTGGATCTCCTGCTGTCAATGTCACCTGCCCAATCAAAATCCACATATCCATGAATATTTACAGAATGCTAAGATGTAGTAGGATAACCATGATAGCGTAAGGAATATTTGCAACTACCCCACAAATATCTGAACACTCCCTTCACTGCATCCCAGTACCCGTCCAAGATTAGCCATAAATTAACTAAGGACTCCCACTGCTTGGGCAATGTCTAGTCTTGTACAGACCATTGCATACATCAAATTGCCAACCCCACTAGCATAAGGAACTCTACTCATAACCTCCATCTCAGAAGGAGACTTTGGACAATCTGCAACAGATAACTTTGTCCCCATCATAACAAGAACAATCAAAGGTATGTAATCTACCATGTTGAATCTCTCCAACACAGTATTAACATACTTACTCTGGCCTAACCAAAGTTTTTGGTTTGCTCTATCTCTTCTGATCTCCATTCCCAGAATGTACCAATCTGCCCCTAGATTTTTCATCTCAAACTATGCTGACAATTGAGACTTCAAATTAGAAATCAAACTTTTACCATTCCCAATGAGTAACATATCATTGACATATAGTGCAATAATGAGAATACAATCATTGTCAAACTTGTAATAAACACAATGATCTGATTTCGGTCTCAGAAATCCAATATTCAATACAAAGGCATCAAACTTTTGGTACCACATCCTAGGAGACTGTTTCAAACCATACAAAGAATTTTTCAACTTACAAACTAGATTTTATGTACCCTTCACCATGTAGTGCTCTAGTTGTGACATATAGATTTCCTCCTCGAAGTCACCGTGAAGGAATGTTGTCTTCACATCCATCTGGTCCACTTCTAGATCATATACTACTGCAAGAGATAACATGAACCGAATAGATGTTAGCTTTGGAATGGGAGAGAAAATATCACCATAGTTAACTTCCTCCACCTGAGAATACCCCTTCGCAACCAATCTAGCCTTATATTTCTCAACATTGCCATCTGCACCAAATTTCTTTTTGAACACCCATTTGTATCCAACAGATTTTCGTCCTTTAGGCAAAGGCACCAAATCCCAAGTATTATTCTTTTCCAAAGAAGCCATCTCCTCTTCCATGGCATTCTTCCAGGGACTTGCATCTTTCATACCCATAGCCTCTTTCATAGTTCTAGGCTCATCAATGTTAGAAATCAAAGAAAAAATACAACTAGAATCATGCAATAAATAAACAAACCTATCAGTTTTTTTCCTTATCCGTGTGGACCTATTAAACGATTGAGGTTGAGGTTCTTCATCTTCTTCTGAGCTTTCAGAGATACTAGAGCTCTCCTCATTATTAGGTCCAATAGATATTTTTGGTTCAACTTTCTCAGGGGTGGAAGGAAGCTGAACCACATCTTCTTTCTTCTCTTCTTTCGCTGGCTACAAGACAACAGAAGAAGGATTGAGCTCTCTGAAGATCACACTTCTACTATACAGAACTCTCTTAGCCGTTGGATCCCAAAGCTTGTACCCTTTCACAGTGATGCCATAACCGATGAAGATACACTTCATAGCCTTGTTCTCCAACTTAGACCTCTTCTTCTTAGGCACATGTGCATATTCCTCATAACAAATACTCAAATGTGTCTCAATGAAGGCTTTTTACCATACCACACCTCTGTAGGTGTCTTATCAATGAGTGCTGATGTAGGAGACCTGTTAACCAAGTAACAAGTGGTAGCAATAGATTCATCCAAGAAATTTTATTCAAGGCCAGCTCCACTTAGCATAATCCTTGCCCTCTCCATCAATGTTCTATTCATCCTCTCTACAACTCCATTCTGCTGAGGGGTATATGGAATTGTCTTGTGCCTCTCAATCCCCTATTCTTTACAGAACTTGTCAAAATTTGTTGAAGAAAACTCACCACCATTGTCAGTCCTCAAACACTTAATCTTTCTATCCTTCTAATTCTCTACAAGAGCTTTGAACTCTTTGAATCTACTAAAGACTTTAGATTTGCTTCTAAGGAAATACACCCATGTCCTTCTACTGTAATCATCAGTGAATGAAACAAAGTAAATAGATTTTGAAATCAAAGGAACATTAATAGGACCAAACACATCAGAATGAATCAAGTCCAACACCTCAAACGATTTGTGAGAACTGGAATAAAATCGAACACAGTTTTGTTTCCCATAAATGCAATGTTCACAGAAATCAAACTCAAGATTACAGTCATTCATACGCTCAACAAGATTTTTATTTTTCAAGGTCCTCAAACCTTTTTCACCAATGTGACCAAGCCTTTGGTGCCATAACATTGTCTTCTCAGCTGGAAGTTTTATCTCCATAGAATGAGCACCCTTAGGTACCTTTGAATAGATGTTAGCTTTGCAATGGGAGAGAAAATATCACCATAGTTAACTCCCTCCACCTAAGAATACCCCTTCGCAACCTATCCAGCCTTATATTTCTCAACACTGCCATCTACACCAAATTTCTTTTTGAACGCCCATTTGTATCCAATTGGTTTTCATCCTTCAGGCAAAGGCACCAAGTCCCAAGTATTATTCTTTTCCAAAGAAGCCATCTCCTCTTCCATGCCCTTCTTCCAGGAACTTGCATCTTTCATACCCATAGCCTCTTTCATAGTTCTAGGCTCATCAGTGTTAGAAATCAAAGAAAAAATACAACTGGAATCATGCAATGAATAACCAAACCTATCAGGTTTTTGCCTTATCCGTGTGGACCTCCTAAAAGATTGAGGTTGAGGTTCTTCATCTTCTTCTGCGCTTTCAGAGATACTAGAGCTCTCCTCATTATTAGGTCCAATAGATGTTTTTGGTTCAACTTTCTCAGGGGTGGAAGGAAGCTGAACCACATCCTCTTTCTTCTCTTCTTTCTCTGGCTGCAAGACAACAGAAGAAGGATTGATCTCTCTGAAGATCACACTTCTACTATACATAACTCTCTTAGCCGTTGGATCCCAAATCTTGTACCCTTTCACAGTGATGCCATAACTGATGAAGATACACTTCATAGCCTTGTTCTTCAACTTAGACCTCTTCTCCTTAGGCACATGTGCATATTCCTCATAACAAATACTCAAATGTGTCTCAATGAAGGCTTTTTATCAGACCACACCTCTATAGGTGTCTTATCAATGAGTGCTGATGTAGGAGACCTGTTAACCAGGTAACAAGTGGTAGCAATAGATTCAGCCAAGAACTTTTATTCAAGGCCAACTCCACTTAGCATAATCCTTGCCCTCTCCATCAACGTTCTATTCATCCTCTCTACAACTCCATTCTACTGAGGGGTATATGGAATTGTCTTGTGCCTCTCAATCCCCTATTCTTTACAGAACTTGTCAAAATTTGTTGAAGAAAACTCACCACCATTGTCAGTCCCCAAACACTTAATCTTTCTATCTTTCTATCTTTCTAATTCTCTATAAGAGCTTTGAACTCTTTGAATCTACTAAAGACTTTAGATTTTCTTCTAAGGAAATACACCCATGTCCTTCTACTGTAATCATCAGTGAATGAAACAAAGTAAATAGATTTTGAAATCAAAGGAATATTAATAGGACCAAACACATCAGAATGAATCAAGTCCAACACCTCAAAAGATTTGTGAGAACTGGAATAAAACTGAACATGATTTCGTTTTCCATAAATGCAATGTTCACATAAATCAAACTCAAGATTACAATCATTCATATGCTCAACAAGATTTTTATTTTTCAAGGTCCTCAAACCCTTTTCACCAATGTGACCAAGCCTTTGGTGCCATAACATTGTCTTCTCAACTGGAAGTTTCATCTCCATAGAATGAGCACCCTTAGGTACCTAGAAAGCACAACCATCAGAAGTAGATGCAATAGTCCTTTTCATTGTTGGTTTCAATGGTGAGGATGAAGACTCTGAAGCTCTCTTCTTCGAAATAGAGGCAATATTGCATTGAACTATGCATGCATCAAGTTAAAATAGAGTGTCAATTCGAACACCCTTAGCCAACACCATAGATCCTCTAGTCATCTTGCATCCTCCATTCGAGAAAACAACATGCACACTCACATCATTCAACTTACTTATAGAAAGGAGGTTTCATGCCAAACCAAGGATATGCAGAATACCATTGATCCCCTTCACTTGTCCATCAGGGAATCGAATTAAGACTCTTCCACAGCTAACAATTTTCAAGTGAAAATCATCACCCAAGTACACCTTTCCACCATCATATCCTGCATACTTCAAAAACCACCCCCAATGTGAGGTCATGTGAAAATATGCACCAAAGTCAATAAGCCACACATCCTCGAATGCATGTGTTGCCAAGGCAGCAATAAACGCTTCTCCTTCCTCTTGAGATGACTTGTCAAAATTTGAATCATAGTTATTCTTCTTTTTCTTTTTCTCCTCCTTACACTCCTTGTGGAAGTGACCAAGTTTGCCATAGTTCCAACATAGGGCCTTGGACTTTCCAGGAGACTCATATCTCCCATGGGATTTCGATCTTCCTTTTTCTTCCTTCTTCTTAGCTGATTTGGAAGACTTTCTTCACATCTCTTCAGACAACAACAAAGAAACCACTTCATCTATCTTGAAGGTGGTAGTGGTACTCCCAATGGCCATAACAAGGTGATCCCATGAGTTTGGTAAGGAACACAGTAATGCCATACATTGATCCTCCTCCTCCATCTTCACACCAACAGAGGTCAACTAGGAAATAAGCATATTGAATGTATTCAGGTGATTGCGATAGATCTTCCATCTTCCATCCTTAGAGAATATAATTTCTTTCACAGGAATAACTTGTTCACCAGGGATTTAGCTTGATAAACATCTCCAAGCTTATTCCAAAGATCCTTTGCAGTCTTCTCTTCATGGATATTCAGAAGCACTGAATCAGCCAAATAGATTCTTATCAGATCCTTAGCCTTTTGATCCATCAAATCCCAATCTTCTTGTTTCATGCCCGATGACATGGTTCTGGATACTACGAGCCATAGATCTCTATCCACCTATAAGTCCTCCATCTTGAGTTTCCACAAATCAAAGTTGTCTCCATTGAACTTCTCTATATCAAACCTCCCAGATGTGCTCGCCCTCTCTTTCCTGCAAAAAAGATTTCAAAATCCTCTGCACAAGCTCCCACTCAAACGAAGATCGGGTCAAAAAACCCTTTACCCAATAAATAGAACCAAAGGTGATCAGGCTCTGATACCAACTGAAAGGAAGCAAGGTATGCAAAAAATGCTTCCTACACTGATCTACTGAGGAAAAATTTATGCAAATTTTAACTTTTATAGTTACAAATTAAGATGCACATTAACAAAAAGGTAATAACAACATCCAAATGCAAAACTCACAACACAAGATATACATGGGGAAAACCCTTTTGGGTTAAAAACCCCATACTCCAAAGCTTCCCAATATATTATTTAGGAATCAAGAAGATTACAATATACTTGTAGAGAAAGCTTTCACAGGTGTATTAATCAACTAGAGATTTGGAGGTAACTCAACATCTATAAGAATCTTACACCCAACCTCCATCTCAAGCTCCTGATATATAGGAGATACAATACAATAAACCGTCAACGGTAATTACAAAACCATGAACCAAAACCACCCAAAAGTGGCACCCAAATTATCTCCAATCAAAGATGCCTTGTGATGTGCCAAATCACACACCAACATGTGTAACTCTCCCCTTTACAACTCGTTTAAGTGTCCAACACATTTTCACATTTCTTAAAAATAGGAGGTCCAACTTCTGGAGGCCATAACTTTTGATTTGGGTGTCTGATTAATGAACTATTTGATGTGTTGGAAAGATCGTGAAGAGATCTATGAAGATATAGCCCACTCCACTAGTTACAACAAATTTTGGGGCATTTAGGGACCTCTAAATGCCTCAAAACTGAGTTTGAAACTTTTTCCACAGTTTCAAAAAATAGAAATTTTAATATCTCGCAATCCAAGTATGATCCTAAGTTGAAACTCACCCAAGATGTTTAATTAGCAGTTCCATAGCTTTTGGGAAAATTTTGGGTCCATCCAAGGTCAAATGTAGAGTTACTAAAAATAGTAAGTCCCACCATTTTTTCCCCTTTTGGAAACTTTGAAAGTTCTAGACCGTTCTTCAAAATAAAGGGTATTCGAAAAGACCAAAACTAGGAAGAATATTAACCTTTCGTAGTTGCAAGGTTGAGACACTTTTACTAACATAGTGAAATGTTAATTTCATTGATAAAGGAGTTTAAACCCAAGGTTAGTGAAATAATAAAATCATCGATAGAGAAGGAAGACCGACGGATCAGGTTTAAAAGGTATAAATGGTTATTTTTAGGTGTGTTAATTGGATGTTTATTAACTAATAGTGGATGCTTGGTGATGATGGTGTAAACAACATAAAAAAAGATTTGTTGCATGGTGATGATGATGGATAAAATCACATAAAAGTTGAGTTGTTGCATGTGTAAAGATAAATATAGAACTATGACTGTGGTTGTTTTTAACGATGGATAAATAGTAGAAAAGTGGATTTGTTGCATGCATAAAGCCACATACAAAGTGGATTTTCTAGGGCTTACAAAACAAGTTTTTTTGTACATGCAAAAGAGTGGTAGTGCAGACATGCAAATAAACTAGAGTGCAGACATGCAAATAGGTGTATATATAAGCAATTGTAATAGAATACATGGGTATGGTACGTGAGAAGAGTTAAGTGCAGAGAAAGTTTGGGTGAGTATAGTGAGAGGAGAAGATTGTGTATGAATTGAATAGGTGCATTTTAGTTTTGTGAAGAACCAAATGGCTACATACTTAAATATGTAAAGATTCAGTGAGGTTGGTGTCTCTTGTGGATTGAGTTGGTGCTCAGATCAGGGAATTGTAGTCTCCTTAGAGTTAGTGCTCAGATCAGGGAATTGTAGTCTCCTTAGAGTTGGTGCTCTTAAACATTGTAATGAATGGTTTCATTTGTGAGGCTGGATTAGGATGGTAGATCCTAGCAGCATTTTATCACCATGGTTTTTCCCATATTGGGTTTTCCATATATATTTGGTGTTCATATGTGCATGTTTTCTTGTTGTTGATATTAATACACTGAAAGATAATTTGATCCGCATTCTAGAGGCTTGAAGTTTTAAGTTTTATTGATCTACTGATTCACCCCTCCTCAGTAGATTGCTTGTGTTCTAACACATAGATCGTGGTATAGATGTTCAAGCATGCTATGCTCCCATGTAAAGACTATCTCATGCTACTCCATGTATTGGATGGCATGGACCAGGCATCCATGCAGATGTGTGCCCCTCCCATTTGGAGTGAGGCACATGGTGAACATCACAATTATTATGTGCCTAACTAATGACATGGGTGTCACTCCCTACTCAAGCCATCACATGTAGATGTGCTCAGAAAGGTCCTCTGGCATGGTCCTCCATAGGGTATATTGTTTCCTTGCTAATGCATAGGTTGCTAGCCTTTGATCAACTATTGTGACCTGCCTACCCCTGGTGGGTAGTCTAAGGATGCGATATACTTCCTCTAAGGTCATATTCATCTCCCTACTAGAAAGGACAAAAACTATTCTATCAATGTCCCAACACTCCATAATGGCCATCAACATGCGATCTTGAAATCACATCTTAGGCATGGTATAGGCCTAGTAGATGCCTACCCTACATAGAAGCACAATATCTATGAGGAAGAAACAAAGCTACCTATCAACCCTATAGTAAGGCAAGCATCCCACCTCTAGTGTGCTCCCACATGGTCAATGGATATTGCAAAAATAAATGGAAATAAACAATTGATTAGTTCCACATCATTCTGAGCATCAAAAACTATGCAAAAATTTAAAAATTTATCAAATTCCCTAGTATGCCTCCACCCCAATACTTTTGTGTGTCCTCTAGATGCTTGTGCCCTTTGAGGATGCTAGTGCATGTTGTGGGTCCCACTAGGCCTTTAAAGCATGCAATAAATATATTAAATTAAATTTTTTTGACTTACCTCTCTCATGGCCATGCCCTACTCGATGTTCTCCTAGAGCTTTTTTAATCTATTTCATCGAAAATATCATCAGCATGGCATGGTTGCTCTCTAAGTGAATTTTCAAACTCCATTTCAATTCCACTTTTGTAAAAACTCTCGTAACTTTTACCCATGACCTTCAATTTTTGTGTTGTTTCTGTAGACACCTAAAAATGTCTTGACCATGCAAGCCACTTTCTCATATCCTTGCCAATTAATTAAATAAAATCAATTTATTCATCCTAACCATTCACCTGGAATAAATTAAATTAATTAATTTCCCTACCTTAACCATTGTCCACAATTAATTAAATAAATATCATTTATTTAATTATCTATCACACCCTACCTAGCCCCTAGACCCAAATTAATTAAGTAAAACTTGACTTAATTAATCTAAACCACTAATCAACCCCTCTATTAATTTCCAACAACCATATTAATTAAGTTAATCACTTAATTAATTAGCCTAAACCTACATTATCCCATCTACCCACACCCTTTTGAATAAAAAACAATTTTTTTATTAAATGGGAGTCACATGTGTCTCCACCTCACCTTTCCTCTTTCATGCAAGAGCATTTTTTAATATAAATGCTCACACATGTCTTTGCCAAAAACATGCATGTGTCATTTCTCATCCCACTCACCCATAAACATTATTTTTTTATTACACCCTTTCCCATATGAAGGAATTTTTAATTCATTCATAAGTCTTAATCCTCATTAATGCAAAGCCTTCCCAAGAAAAATTAAAAATTCAAAAATAATGTGAGCCCTCCATTTTTTATGATCAAATCTTAGCCTTCCACTTCACCATTTCATCTCCACCCTTAGATCTCAACTTTGAATTTCCACCATTGATCCAAATTTCCCCAAAAACTCTATAAATACAAGCCATCTCCCAAGCATTTTTCATCAAGCCATTTTGCATTTAAATTATGCCAAACTTCATAGCCAACTCGTAGCCAAATCCATTGCAAATCCATCCCATTCCATTTGTGTTGGTCAATAGAGCAATCCACATCAATTTTTGTATTGGGTAAAGCTAGGAAATTGTCTTGGGTGCACCATTTCCTCAACCTTATCAAGGAGAATGGAGGACTTGAAGTTTTGAGGTATAATCTTGTTGTTTATGTTTTCTTTCTTGTTTATTCACCTTTTAGTCTTTCATCATCTTCGGTTTCTTTCATTGGAATCCTAACTTTGCCATCTTCCTTGTGATTATCTTATTATCACATCATCCATCTCTGGTATAGGCTCTTAGAAGCCTTTTTTGGCAAAATTCTCATTAAAATTCAATGATCTCAACTCCCTTTTCTTGCTTTTTCCTCACAAACAATTGACAAAAATAAGAGGGGGCATACAATTACCTCACCCTTATTCACATGACCCCTAGTAGAAAATAATGCTAGAGCCAACGTCATGTGTTTCTTACTAGTCTGCATTGATTGCTTCCCTCTTTACATGTATACCATCTAATTCTTCTCCTAAAGTAATTGATTGATTCTTATCCACCATATTCTTCTATCTATCATAAATTGATTAGAAACTTTCACTATATTTTGAGGATAATGCAAGTAACGAGACAATTCCATAGCTAGGTCTCCTACTTGTTGACTCAATTTTTTTCTTTGTTTTCCATGCGCCTTCCTCTATCCCCATCCCTTTTGATGAGTATTGTGTGTGTGTGTGGTTGACACACTTTTTGACCTCATAAGATTACGTGTTACTATCGCTTTTCTAACATTGGAGTTTTGTAGAATTTGTGGTTCTAATACTATGGTTTTATAGGTCTCATACCAAGGGAATTTCACCTTCCACATAAAGGATCTCTATGACCTCTATAGAATCATTTTCAGGATAATATTTCATTTCAATATTTCATTCTTGTACTTTAGCATGCTTATCACTTAGTGTCATCAACATGCTAAAGTAGGGGCAAAATGTAATGTCAAAAATTACATACCCTACAATTTCATGTTATGTCTTGCAGCTACCTTAATACCCATTCCTGTAGCATGTCCTAAGACCACTTAGAGTCAACCTTGGATTATCCCTCTTTAACCTAAGTTTGCCCAAAATCTATACTAAAGCATTAATATTGTCATTTTTAAAGCACATGTATCAAATATGTGCAAATTTTCCCAAGATGATAGTGCAACACACAGACATCTACACGAAGCACTAGCATCTTGTTTTGTACAACACCTCAAAAAAAGTAGTACTCTTGCATGTCGCCACCTCATAATGTCTCCCGACAGCTATAATGCTTCCATAGATGTGTCTTTCTATCCTTAGCCTATCCTTGACTAGAGGATACAAATATTTAAAGGAACCGCTATTCTTCAAAATTAAAGGGGCTCTCTTTTCATTTTTTTGAAGGATCTATCTAAAACTCTAGTTTTGCTAATGGTTTTACATAGCAAGCAACATCTTTCGTATTCTTCTTCTAGCTTTACCCATCCTTGGCTAAGGGATTCTTTGCACCACTTCCAAATTCTTTCTACTCTTGTGCACAATTTACAAGTCATCAAAAGAGAAGATTTCTATCATAAAATCCCATAATTATCCTCAAGATTCCTCCACTCCTTCTTCTATGAACCATCAAAGGCATTTTTAGTAGGAAGTGAACACCAGATTGCTCCCTAAAGATACTTCTCTTCCTCAATGTTCAAACCCTCTCAAAATATGATAGTGAATCCTTTAGTGTTTCCTTTATCATATCCTATTAAGAATAGTTTGTTTTAATAAGTCATGTTTCTTTATCATTTAATTGATCCCATTATACAAGTGGTGAATTAACCATCTCTCCATTAATACCCAAGCAATCTCCTTTTTGCCTTTTTGTAATATATCGGTGTAGACCACCATTGTTACTATCCAAATCCACACACTAGGCCTAGTATTATTCCATGTAGATCAGGGAGGTACTACTAGCACTTTGGTATTGCATCCTAGTTCCTAGATACACATAGGATAGGTGCACACACATTTTCTTGACATCTTTATCATTTGACTACCTGTGAAGGTCGAAAGACCAAATCAGGGGCTTGACCATTCTTGGCAAGCTCCTAAACAGTCCTAATATTCTTTTCTATTCTATCAGCAATTAATTCTTTAAAGAAGATCATACACATCACTTGGTTTATTGTGAAATCACATAAGCATAATAGAAGATCATTGAGTAGGCAAATTATGGTATCTAGATCCTGTCATCCATACTACTTTTGTAGATGAAAGTGCGACATGCTAGTGTCCTTGGTCAAAAATTCCTCCCTTTGGTGACAAGTTCATGTTACATTATTATTCCTAGTCTTGTTTTCTATTCATTAAAAATCTTTTCTAGTTTTCTGTAAACAACATTTTATTCCTGTTTGTTTACTACTCTTAACTTAGAAAAATCTATAATTTCTAGAGGTGTTTGGTGGCATAAATAGAACTCCTTTCCATTTTAAATCCAGAACATTTCAAAGGAGTGCCCTACAAGATCATTTTGTCTGGAGAGTGAAACTCTCTAGGTTGAGTTTCTATCTTATGCACTACACCACTTAGGTGCAACAAGGATTGGTGTTGATGAGAGTTATTGTTTACTTTAATTAATATTTGCTAATTCTTATGCTTTATCTTAAGGTTTCATGTAGGTGTAAAATAGGTTTAGGCAATAAGGATTTGAATCTTATTTGCATGTTTTACATTTACTTGTACACAGTTTTGGCACACCCAATGGAAATCATGTCCCTAGCTAACATTTTTTGTAGCTTCTTTTTGTATCTTTTGGCTTCTAGTTGTGTGATTTGGAATGTGTTATACTAGCTTCAGTGCATTCATTATGCTTTGGCATGTGTGTCTAGGATTTAGTGCATTTGTTTTTGTTCTATGTAACCCTTCATTCGATGATCTTAACTCATTTATTAATAATTTTGCAAGGATTTTGGGCTACTAAATTTTCTGTTTGTGTAGGGTTTTTATGATTTTTAACCCTCTATGCATGCAAATTTGACCAATTTCTTATAGGTTCCATCAAGTTTTCTATCCCGTGACATGGTTTAGGACACCTAAGACTAGTTTTAACATGTGCATAAACCTGTGGTGTTTTCATCTATGGATTAATGCCTCCATTTCTAGCCCTAAAATTCTCTAGTTTTATGTTTTTGATCAATTAGTTCTCTATTTGTTTGTATTTTTTAGTTTGTAGGAATGCTATTTTGTTTATTTTGGTCATCATTTCTCTCTGTCTATGTGTAAGTTGATATTTCTATCAATTTTTCTGTAATCTTGGTCATTTTTCTATGCAAGTCTCACACATCATTATGTCCATTATGATTTAGTGTCTGCATTTCCAAATCAAGGCCTCTTTTGTATAAATCAACACAAAGTAATTCTTGTAATCACTAACCTGCATGTTTCAGCATGTCCGAGCCTAGTTTAAGCATTTCTATAATAATTCAATGTCTTAATTTCTATTTTAGCATAGGCATTTTTATGACAGAGTTTTATCATTTTCTCAAATTTTGTGCCTTGGGATGATCGTAATCTACTATTTTCTATCACTAACATCCTATTTGTGTAGCCTCTTCACTAGTCTAAGATATCGTTTTACAACTACTAACTCATTTTGTGTAGCTATGCTTGTCAAAGGTTTCATCTTTTTATCACTAGTTTAGTTGCACAAATGAACATGTTAAGGGTGATGAATCATTGTATGCAATGTTTGTGATGAAAATTAGTGCATATGCTCTCTCTTCACACCCTTGGGTGATCTTGGAGATCCAAAACACTACTTTGTTCTCTTTTTATTGCTTTTTCATCCCAAGAACCCAAGTTATGTATGCTCTTCCCTTGCACCACAAGGTGATCTTGGGAATCAAAATAACTTGGAATTCTTTCCTACAAGTGGGCTTGCCCTTGTATTTCATCACCTTAGGGGATGACATAAACCACTTGTTCTAGTGGGGTATAAAAGGTGGGAAGATTAAAAGGTTGACCTCAAAGGATGATCCTCATGTTTGGCATAGCCTTGTTGTCCACCCTATGGGGCTTGAGGGTACAAGATAAAGTGGGAAGGGACTTGACCCTAACCAAATGCTTGTAGAGGTAATCTCATTCATATACATTGACCTCTCATACCCTTGGGTATATTAAGTACATGCCCTAGAAAATTGTAAAGCCTACATAAGACCATTGACTATATGTGTTTGTGGTGCATCAGTTAGTGGTTAGCACTGAGAAGTTACTCACTACATGCCCCTAGGGACAAGTTTGTATGTTGTTTATGCTCTCCCCTTGCACCACTGAGTGATCTTGGGTGATAAAAATGGTTAATTCTTCATCATGGGCTTTACACTCCATGACTAGATAAGGTATAATGGTGGGCCTACAAATGTATACACAACTACAAGTGAATAATATAGGTTATTCATGTTCTTGGTGTGTCTTCTTTATGAGAAACCTATGAATACACTTTGAATCCAAAATACCAAAACATTTGCAAACATTTGAACACTTCAAGCTAAAATCTAACTTTGTAAAGATCAAAAATCCTTTTGCCAAAGGCTGAAACATTAGACATCCAAATTCATGGGCTAGAGATCTTACACCTTCACCTTGTCACCTATCCATTTTCTAAGTCAAATCATCCTTCAAAATCCAAAAAATCCACATCAAACTCTTCCAACTCACCCACCTCAAAAATCAATGCAAATCAATGTAACCATCCTTTTTTTAGCACTTGCATTCACACATTGTCGCATTTATCCTAGGTTACCAATAATTCACCCTGATACCTTTTGTTGTTTCTATCCATAAACTAGTGACTCCATCTTGTTTTGGCGTATGCATTCTATTTTTAGTGCATCTATCCTAAACCCCATTCAAACCTAAATCCAACATCATTCATCCATTTAAACCCCCAAATCAAATTACCCTCTTTGATCTTTAACCTTGATTAGTGAAAATATTAACTACACTCCATCCATAAACATCAAACGTAATCACCAATCCAAATAATTAATCCTAATTCAACCTTCATCCATTTTAATCCAACTACAAAATAAAAAATCAAGACCTTAAATCAAACTCACCATCCTTAGTCTAAACTTCCTTTGGAACTTAGCCTATCCTAAGTATAGTTATCCAAACAAATCAATCCTTCATTTAAGGTATTTGTACCTTAATCCATAAATCAAAACCCAATAAACTCTTTCTTAAGAATATAACCTATCTTAAGTATATAAATCAATCTCTCATCCAACCAAATCATCACCCTAAGGCCTTGAAATTTGATCCTAATCATCCATTAGCTAAATCAAATCATTTGACTCAAATCCAAAACCACATCATTCCATGTCAATACACCTTAGTACCCTAATCAAGGTCAATCAAGTTGAAAGTCAATCAATCCAAATCTAAACTAAATCCTTCCAAATATTCCATAATCAAACACACCTCATTCAAATCATCACTCGCAATCACACCATCATTTCATGACATAATAAATAGATCTCAAGATAAAAATAACATGGATCCTTGCAACAAAAACCCCTTTGGCTCTAGTTTTGGACACAGCTCACAAGTGGGTCCCTCTTCATCTCATCGTTATCTTGAAAATACAAGTGACCATGAAAGTCTCATTAACCAACCTAAATAAGGTAAGACTAGAAATCCTATTAATTGACCTCAATACTCACCTCAACTTGTAGACTTCCTTATTCATGAAAGGACACATGCAATATTTGACAATTTCATAGATAACCACAAGGATGACTTTCTTGAGCACCTCATTTATGTGGGGGCCAAGAATTTTTCTCTCCATGATTCATCACAATCACCTAGCTTCTAAAATCCATGGGGCCACCCTGCTAAACAATCACACCAAGACTTCGCCAATTATAATGTTGATCAAAAAGTGGGTGGTAGTGTGCTTCCTCCTCCACCTCATCATGATTATGCCTCATCCTCACATCCACATCAACGACCAAATCAAGGTCAACCCTCATCACACTCCTTGACAGTCACCATCCCTTCTCAATCATCTAATCAATATGTCCCCATGCTTTCCAATCTACAACAATATTCATTTCCAACATTGACAAGTCTCATTCAGTCACATCCATCCTTATCCTGTCTACAACAAACTACTCCAATTCATCCCACACTACCACTATATATTTCTCATCCACTGACCTCATATCACCCCACATCAAATTATCCAACAACTTCATATCCACAACATCAATCATGTTGGAGCAACCAAGATCAGCAAGCACGAAGAATAAAACCTTCCACAAGTGAAAAATGGAGCACAATAACATATCTATCACATACAATGAGAGTGTTTAAAATACAAAGAGAAGCCTTACATAAATAGGCAAGGAGAAGGAGGTAGGAAGGTAGGACTAAACCACTGACTACCCCTACAAGCATGCAACACTTGTGTAACTCACATGACATGTGCACGAGGGTAAGCGGCAAGCCAAAAAGAAAGAGGTGTCTCACATAGATAAGGACACATGTGAAAATGAGACAAACTCCTAAAAGACTAAGTAAACTTAAGCCTATGTGTGAATAGGTCAATCCTTCAAAGAGGTGATATCTAGACTAGTTAGATAATGACACTATTTATACTAACACCCCCCTTAAGTGTAACTTAGGGAGAATACAGAGATGGGCCCTGACTACTAGGCCATGTTAGGTACCCATGTACAAATAAATTTCTCAAAAAGTGGAGAAAGAAAGAAAACCCTATGGGAAAAAACTTTCCTCCAAAAGATAAATGATACAAATAGAATTATATAAGTGAATAAGAAGAAGAAAATAGAAGGAGGACTCATTATGACCCCCCAAGGACTACTTCCATCACAAATGTACAATATATGTTCCCTCCATAGGAGAAACAATATGAGAAGGTCGATGCAACCCTCCCAGAAAATGTGAAGGAATGAACTCCATGCAAAAAGATGGATCCTCCCAAAACTGAGATGAGAAGACCAACCATGCAACCTCCCCTCAAAATACCTCTTGTAGTACTGGTAGAAGCTTGACACTAGATTCTAAATATAATCCATGAATGTTGAACTGCATTTCTCCCCTTAGGAAGAAATCAAACCACGGAAGTGTGCAAGTGATCTTCCCATTCCAGATAGGAACATACATGAAGAAGTATGAGGGTCTCTGAATTTTGCATATGATTCAAAGATGTAGATGATGCACATGATGTCTTTGAACAATGCTCAAGGATCTCCAAGCCAAAGTTGATGAGTGACAAATGTTGAAAAGATTTAGGAACAATAACCATGGATGTATGGCAATAACTGGACCCAGAAGAATCTGATACTATCACTATAGAAGAAAATATATGCAAAGAAATAACAATATCTAAAGAAGACAATGGTGATGCAACTTTGTAGAAGCTATCATCGAATAGAAGATGAGTGTCCTCAATGGTGTCTCCCAAATCTGCAATGCGGGACTCTACGAAAAGACACAAAATGTCATGTAGATATGCATCCCAATGTGGCAAATCTAGAAAGATGATAATCTATCCTGGTGCAGAGAATCACTAGAAGCCATGGACATATCAACTCTGGATTCAGATGTAGCAATAGGTGTCATTTGACTATAGTATACATACCCAACTGATGGTGTCTCACAAGATGACGTAGTGAGACAAGATTTTTCTGCGAGTCCTTTATAATGATTAATAGAAATTTGATATGCATGAAGAACTTATATGAGTTCATCGATTTGGTGATGATGACATTCTTATGTTGTATGTCATTTTAGCCCACAATATCCACATTTGATCTTACATTTATTACAAGGTTTATTGAGAATACTCTAATGGAAGGGGTTGTGTGTGAGAGACATGATCAAATTTTAAGCACTATCAAAGCAAAAATCAAAATTTTCCCCCCAAAATGAGTGTGACTATTTTAGAAGCCCCCCAAAAAGATGTGCAAGAGAACTTACAATTTGTGCAAGTTTGGAAGCAAAATCATCCATTTATAACACATGGAGATTTTTACAATTTTTTGAAAAATGGCTATCCAAAATTGAATTTTACCTGCATTAATGAATTCCTTACAAAATTATGAGCAAATTCAAAAAATCGCTAATTTTCGATATCATGGGAAAAAGTTATGCCCCATCAAAAATTGCAATTACAATTGGCTTCAAAGATTAAAACCCATCTAAAAAGGCAAAAATCTTTTAGTTTGACTTCGTCGAAGTGAAGTACATGGAAACACTTTTCCGTTGACTATTATTTTGTGAAAATTTACCTCCGTGGGCGAAAGTTGTGGCAAAATGAAAAAAGGCCCTCTTTTAGGGACTTTGAAGGGCTATGAGAGTATCCATCTGGTATAAAAGGTCACTTTTGGTGGAAGATATTATTTCTAGCAGGTTGGGGTAGTTACAATTGTTGTTAATTTTGTAAAAAAAATTACTAGCAATTACATAAATTGTGAGCATAAATACTAACAAAGAAATTACGATAGTAACTAACAATTAAAGTTAACATCAATGAATATTAAATGTTAACTAACAATTGTAAATGTGACCTCAAATAACATTAACAACAATGTTAATTATTAAAGGCTAACAACAGTAAACAATGTTAACAACTAACAAAATACAATTAGATGAATAAAGAAGTCAGTGATTGAGGTCGACCATAGACCGACACTTCAATCAAACCATGACCACAAACTTGAATCAAATACCTTTGAAGGTTGGACACATGCAGGAGACCGCGTGGGAAGAAGGGGCAGCTGACTTGAACAGGGAGTCTGATTTGGCCGAGTGACTAGCCTGTAGGAGCCAGCACGAGTTCCTTCATGGCTGATTTTGGCATTGGGAGACCATTGAAAGGACCTAAGGAGCTGAAAAACACTGAATGCACATGACCGGTGGTTCTGAAGAGATCCTTCAATCACTATTAACAATGCATGCAGTAAATTCTATTCGTCTGCAAAAAAAGAGATCGAAGGGGCCTGACCATTGAGTGGGGGCCATGAAGACAGCCTGGGAGGCCAAAAATGAGGCCGAGTCGCCAAATACAGGGGCTGTCGGGGCTTGAACCAGGTCACTCTGGGCGGATGGGAATGTAGGTCAACTAGAGACTACGACCTATAGTTTAACAGTTGACCTTCCAAAGATAATCCTAACCACAAAATGTTGTCATCGACCTCTGAAAAACATGACCCTTGAAGGAGATCTCAACGGGAAATGGCAATCAAAACATGCTTTGACCCTACAAATGACATGGAGATAACGGTCAAGTGCATAGAATAGGAGAGCCTAATCCAAAGTTTAGATCAGGGATGTCCAAAAAACACCAATAATAGTGAACACCTGCAGAGATTTGTAGAGCCTGCCAAGGTCGAAGAGGTCTGAAAGTAGGGTTTACGAGGGCTAAATGTGATCTCGGTGCTAAAACTAAACCAAAGAAGACTCCAAAGATTTGTTTGCAAAGGCCAGATTTAGAGGCCAAGTAGGCCGAGTAGGCCCTGAATGAGGGTCAGATAGTGTTGGAACCCTATGAGTGCCCTAAATGGGCCACAAAAATAGAGGTGGGATGTCAAATCAAAGGCCAAACAGGGGCGTTGAGAGAAGGAGAACGTTAGAACCGAGCCTAATAGGGCCAGTAAAGACTTTGTAGGGGCTGAGAGGCCATAATCCTATAAAAGAATACTGAAAAATGCCAAACAAAAGGCTATTCTTCATTTCTCGAGCCTTCTAGACTCAACGATGAGATCTGTATGGCTCTGTGATGCTCCAATGATAGGGCTAAGTGCTAGAATCGTCGATTCTCAAAGGAATGTGCAAGCATGGCTCCGATACCATGTTGGAGCATCCAAGATTAGCAAGCACAAAGAATAAAACCTTCCACAAGTGAAAAATGGAGCACAATAACATATCTATCATATACAATGAGAGTGTGTAAAATACAAAGAGAATCCTTGCATAAATAGCCAAGGAGAAGGAGGTAAGAAGGTAGGACTGAACTACTGACTACCCCTACAAGCATGCAACACTTGTCTAACTCACATGACATGTGTGAGGGCAAGTGGCAAACCAAAAAGAAAGAGGTGTCTCACATAGCTAAGGACACATGTCGAAATGAGACAAACTCCTAAAAGACTAAGTAAACTTAAGCCTATGTGTGAATAAGCCAATCCTTCAAAGAGGAGATATCTAAACTAGTTAGATAATGACACTATTTACACTGACAAATTGTACCATCTAACTCAATCAACATATCAAACCAATCTAATGTCCATCTATCCCATGACTTCCTATCAAACCATGGTGCCACTACTCACCTCACATAAAATGGAACCTCAACAACCAATTCCATCATCCAACCCCATTCATCACACCATCCCACAACCTCTACAATTCGGCTCAATCATTTACCAACCTCCTAATCCACCTCTTTGGGACCTCTGTCAACCAAGAGTGGAAATAAATGAAGAATGCACTCAAGGGAATCCAAAGTGAGATGCAAAAAAAACAATATAAATTCAAAGATCTTTGTTCCTATCCCTTTGAATGCACATTCAAATGGTACCTTTTCCCCTCACTTTGAAATTCTAGAATTTGACAAATACAAGGGGAAGGGAGACCCCGAAGATCACATCAAAGAGTTTTTCATGGCCTTCCAAGAGGTCAATTATAGTGACATGTACTTTTTATGACTCTTCTCTTGAAGTTTAGGTGGTCAAGTCTTGGAGTGGTTCATGCACCTATCTCTTGGTTCTATTACTACATTTGTTGACTTATTAGAAAAGTTTGTTGCATAGTTCTCCTAGAATATTGAGCATGATCTTACCATGTTGGATTTATGTAATGGTAAAAAACATAGTGGTGAGAGCTTTTCCACCCATTTACAATGGTGGAGAGGTCTTGCAAGTCAATTCCCTTGGCCCAATCCCTAAAAAACAACTTGTCAACATTTTTGTCCAAAATATTAATCAACAGAATGCATTCCACCTTCAAGTCCACTACATCTCTACATTTGACAAAATCGTCAAAAAGGGAGTGACCATTGAAAAGGTCCTTATCGCAAAAGGCTTAGTCAAGATTTACAATAAAGACAAAGACAATAACCAATCCAATGACAAACCTAAATTTTGGGCAAACAAAAAAAATGCCATCAATAATGGGGTCACTAACTCAAAGCATGTGCAAACCATGCAAGAATAACAAGAAACCCAAACCATCGAAAATCTCCACTAATATAACAATATCTCCATCCCTCAAGGACAACCAATGAAATCCCAAAATCAAAATGCAAGTACACCTCCTTAGGGGAATCCATGGAGGTTATATCTATCAAAAACTAGTCCAAGAAAACATGGTCATGTTTCCTATGACCAAACCGTTCAATGACACTAAACCCAAACATGTGTTGTATAAAGATAATGAATATTTTGAATACCAATGCATTAGTGTCCACTCCACTAGTAAGTGCATGAAGCTTAATACCCATATCCAAGATCTTGTTGATCATAGAGAGATCGAGGTAGAAGAAAATTCATCCTTTTCAACTGGATATATATCACAACCCTCTTCCAAAGCATGACTAATACCAACCATCCACATGTAATCAAGGTCACTCCCATAATAATCACACTAATAACATCCATTCCAGTAAAGTCTCCTCTTCCTATGATTCTATCATGGGACATATTGAACCTATATGCACATGAGTTGCCACCATCAAATTCAAATCCAAATCCTTTAACTGTGCCATCACCACAAGGTGTGGTATGGTCACCATCCAAGTGTTTAATAGAAAAGAGAGACCAAATCACTATTCAACTAGCTAGTTCAATCCTTTCAATCAAACATTGGAACACAAATCGAGCTCAGTTACAGTCTTGAAGGAGAGCCAAGCTATAGGGGTTCTATCCCTTTGTTGTAATTGAGAAGATTGAATTAATGAGGCTAGATCTAGGCTTTCTATGACAAAATATGCTAAAAGCCTAAAACAGAAGTAACTAACGTGTCAAGGCTGAAAACCCAGAAACTGGGACCTAAATTGAGCAGAGCAAAGTTGTCAGGGGCCACTGTCAAAAATAGGGGCCAAATATGGAGGACTAGGGTTCCTAAGCAAGGGTTTTGGGTTGATGGAAGTCTGAGACACTTCTGACACCTATACTTTCATCTTTTTGTCACTCGTTTCTGCTGAATCTTCCATCTTCAGCCTACACACATAAGAGAGAAAATATTGGTGTTGTTTAGGGGCTTGCCTAAGTCAAACCCCATGAATGGTGTTCCCACCTCCACAACAGCAAGGATTAGATCAAGAGTGCATGCTCTAGGAGGGTAAAGGCAGATCTAAGTAATAGAAGATGAATGTAAGCAAGCATGAAGGAAAGATGTTACCATGAGCATGGAATCTATGATGGGATGATGTCACAATAAAATTGACTTAAGGAGTGAGTGAAGGAGGAAGATCTTCCACCAAGATATACAACAAGCGTTAGTACACACAACAATAATCTACACAAACAGAGAGCTTGTAGATAGAAAGCTTGTTGGAAAGCAATTGCATATAGAATCATTAGCTAGAGAGTCATTAGATCATCAGGAGTAAATGAGTGAGAGACATGTATATATATGCATCCTAATTACTTGTCGGGGGCCCAAATTACTTGAGGCCAACAAGGTACAATACATAAGGCACATAAGGCCAACTTACTTTAATTTAAAACCTTTTTAAGGGCCTAACTAGCAGGACACTAGTGCTTGGGTGCTAGGGTCCTAGCCAATTAGCTCCCAAAAGGGTGTGTAGCTAGGGGACCTATCCAAGATCCTTAATCAAGTCCTAAAATTGGTACAACATTTAGGATGGAGACAAACTCTATGTTAAATTGTCTTGGATTGACAATTTATGACATAACATTTAGCCTCCACTTTAGCGAGAGTAGGAACTTACACTCCTGCTCATGCTAAAGTACAGAGAAACCAAATACTCCTCATAGAATGACACTAAGTTTGAGAGATGCGCTATCCCCAATCTTAGGATTCTACAAGTCACCAACACATGGCACAAATCATACACATATACATGCACTTGAGAATTCAGTAAACATGAGATAAGACAAAGCATACATAGAGAATACATGTAGAACACACAATGCATGAAGTATACAAGTAACACATGGAGAAAACACATAATACACGAAGCAAACACATAATACATGAAGAAAACACATAATACACGAAGAAAACATAGAGAATGCATGTGAAAGACATGCAAAATACACGTGAAAGGCACACATAATACACGTGGAATACATATAAAGCACGCATGAAGCATACATGAAGAATTTCATGGAAGACAAAAGCATATAATAATGAAGTCATCACAAATACCTAAGCATACAAAGTGAAATATTGAGTCATCAAGGTAAAAGAGACCTTAGTCTAAAAGGTTGTATCAATTACCATGCGTCGTCCCCAAGATGTAACTAAAATAGAGGAATTCTAAGAAGGAGATAGAAGAATGGAAAGAAGAAGCATAGGTAGACAAAGGATAATCAATGCGAAAGAACATGAACAATGCTCTCACGGATGATAGACTAGTAAGGACCACTGAATTACTAGGTGACCATGAGTGTAATAATGATAGGTCACATGAAGCACACAAGTTAGCAAGTTGTGTTATGCTAGGTGGCTCATGGTGAAATAATAAAAGGAAACATTATAGGCTAGCAAGGACCATTGAATTACTAGGTGAGTTTTGTGTTAAGTGAAGACATCATGAGCTAGTGAGGACCACCGAATCACTAGGTGACCTCCACATCAATCATATCAAAGGTGATACAACATTGATCAACAAGTATTTTGATATCAAGACCAGCCATGTGGTGCATGAATAAAGTAAATTGCATAGTATAATGTATGCCCCCACCTTATAGTGATTGCTAACTCCATTAGGGAGAAATTGCTTTAAGGTAGAATGAATAATGAATGTAAAGTAGGCATGAGAGATTTATGGAAGCACATGCCCAAATGATATGTGTTCTCAAAAGCTACATCACTACAAGGGGTTGCCCCTAGGACGGACCAACCAAGGCGATCATGCAGGCATGATACACAATGACTTGTGTAGTCATGGTATCACGTCGAGCATTGCAATAAGGTGTCACATAAATCAAACAATAGAATGAAATATAAATGGATGGAGCACAAGATGCTAAAGGTATTACATCAAGCATGGTGCAAGGTTATAGAGCCATACCTTGTTCAAAGTTGTTGAATTTTGTCACGCAAGGATTGGCATTCATTAGTTGAATGGCTAAGCACTCAATGATATGCACAAAAAGGAAGTGTTGATTTTTTGTTTTGTGGAATGTTTTTATGTGTTGGAGGAGGAAGAGTGACCAAGTGGTCTTTGAGTAGACTCAGAAAAATGTACTCTTGTTGAGATATAAGTGAAGATGTAGTTGGAGTAGGAAGCAACCCTTTCCATTGTGGAGAGGGGTTTGATTCTTGAAAAGAAGGAGCCATAGAAACTTTAGAAGATGGTGGCAGGAACATGGGAGAAGTTTGGAAACCTAAACCCACTTTAGACAAGTTCTGTGTTAGTTCCACATGATCCTTAATGCCTTGTTCCATGCATCTTAAACCATTTCCATTGTATCCATGCTTATAAATAAATTTTGATCCACAGCCATAATGTGTCTCCAAATCCTAAGGAAGAGGATAGGCTACATTACAAGCCTTGTTGAAATGAGTAGTGTTATCATATATCGAAGAAGTACAAGGATCATTCTTTTTATCATGGTGAGGAGGGTCAACTTTAGATTTAGCATACCTAAGAGGGCTAAAATCTAAGGAGCCCCCGTCATCACCAAGACATGCATTTGAAGAAGGTACATCATTATGAGTAGATTCAAATTGCTTAGAAGGAATAGAATAAACCAAAGCTACCTTCGGGATCTCAGGTTTAGATTGAGGGATTTTGTACTCTCCAATAAATGAAGGTGTAAAATCTAGTTGTATACACCTAAAAATGACACAATTCTGCCCAAATAAATATTCTTAATATTTATTTAAGTCAAATTCCTCTATCAATAAATAAATAAACAAATTTATTTATTTGAATCATATTCTTCCAACAATTAAATAAAATCAATTTATTTAATTAAAATTCTTAAATTCTTCTAATTCCTCCAACAAATTAAATAATACCAATTATTTAATTAGTTCTTCCAAATCCATTCTAAATTAAATAATTCTAATTATTTAATTGTTTCTTCCAATAATATCTTCTCTAAATTTAAATAAATCAAATATTTATTTAAGGTGTCCATTTCTTCTAAATTGAGTTATCTCTAAATATAATTCAATCCTTGTGCACATGCAATTGAATATTCTAAATATTTAATTGAGCTAAATATCTTCTCATCCTCATGCAATTTATATTCTCTAGTTCTATTCTCTTAACTGATTAATCTATTATTTTAATTGATTTATCTCTTTAGTTAACTCATTCTTCTATTTTGTTAACTCCTCTCATGCAAAATATAGCAAGACACATGTCTTCTTATTCATGCACGTTCCTCGACCATTCTATGCCGTTGATCTTCTCATTCTTTCTATATCGTTGATCTTCTCTCTCACAAGTCTATAAATTGAACCCTATTCTTCCATTTCATTCATCCAAGCTTTTAGTATTGTTACTCTGCAGGAATTACAGTGTGCCTTTGGCACCCACGTCATTCCTTTTGCTTGTGATCAACTTGTTACCATATCACTACCATTGTTGTGAAGCTCATCTTCATTACAAAGCACTATCATGGCCATTCTCCATTGACAATCTTGGAATAGCAAGGAAGTGCACTCTCTGAGGGCCCTATTCATACATGCAAGATCGATTGAGATAGGCAACCAACGGAAGCTATGAAGTATTGAGGTTTGCAAAGGTTTCATCTTTGTTTGTTTGATCTTGATTATTTCCCTTTTCGTTGAGTTTTGGGTATTATTGATATTGATATATTGTTTATTTATGTTTACTCCAATTTTCCCTTAACACTAATGAACCCCAATCCTTACCAAAAAATGCACTCAAAGGGTCAACACTATCCTGATCATCACTGTTCTTAGCAGTGGAGGATGGTGGGTTGTCTTTTGAAGAAGGAACCAAATTCGAAAGATGGGGTTGATGCCCCACTTCTGCTTGTAAGCAACTATCCAGATTAGGATCAACCTCAGTTGTATGGTTTTTGTTATCATAAACAAACTTTATTGAACAATGAAGGGTAGACGAGACTGCCCTCATGGCATGGATCCACGGTCTACCAAGAAGAAGATTATATGTAAGAGAATTAAGCATGGTTGTGAGAGGCTGTAATAAAGATGCAATGTTGGGAATAAACCTTCTCATGAAGTTAATTCTACCAAGAAAGCTTTGTAAGCCTTTCTTGTGTGCAGACAACGATAAATCAATAATTGTAGAAACTCTTTCTGGGTCAATGGAAATACCATGTTTTGAGACAATGTGTCCCAAGAGTTTACCTTCATGGATAGAAAATATGCATTTCTTTGGGTTAAGAGATATCCCAAACTCTCTGCATCTCTGAAAAATCTACCTCAGATGGTCAAAATGTTCATTAGCATCTTTTGAAAAAATTGTTATATCATCTAAATATACCAAAACAATCTTATTAATGAGGCCATGCAAGGCCATGTCCATTGCCCTTTGAAATTTTGCCCCTGCATTGGACAAATTGAAGGGCATTTTCCTATATGCCATGGTACCCCACTTGGTTGTAAATGTAGTTTTATACTGGTCCTCTTCCTTCACTAAAATCTGGTTATAGCCTGAATATCCATCCAACAAAGAAAATCTGTCAGAACTAGAAACAGTTTGTAAAATTTGCTCCATCGAAGGGAGAGGATAGTGGTCCTTTAAAGAGGCTTTTATTCAGATCACAGAAATCAACACAAATCTGAATCTCTCCATTCTTCTTTCTAACTGGTACCATTAGAAACCCAAGATGTATGCTTAATAGGGAATATTATACTGCTTTCAATTAACTTATTCAACTTAGCTTTCATCAGATGCTCAAGTTTTGGGTTAAGAGGCCTTTGCTTCTATTTAATAGGCTTGGCATTGGGCTCTAACTCAATGGTATGTTGGGCTAAACTAGGATCAAAACCTCTTAAATCTTTATATTCCCAGGCAAAAACATCACTAAACTCTTGACATAACTAAATGAAAAATTATTGTTGTACTTCAGTGCATACCTTTTTGAGCTCGAGAAGCTTACCTTTCAATATCTCGATTGCTTCATAATGTTCTTGTTTAACAGTCATGCTGCACTTGTCCTTTCTGACTTGGTCATTTGAATTAAACACAGATTCCAATGTCACCAATCCTTTGGCTAGCTTGTTTTACTTCAACTATACAATCTGGTTGTCATATTGTTGTTGGTACTTTTGCTGATTTTCAGTTGCAAACTCAGCTTCTACAATCAGAAAACTCACAATCTGCTCGTCACTATCAAAAACTTGCCAGCTTACATTGTTATCTGGTACAAATGGTCTTACAGCCACTTTTATGTACTGTTGTACCTTTATATTATGAATATCAGTCAGAATGTCAAACTAAGATCCTATGGTAGCAAGCCTATCTGCATGTTTATTTTGATTTCTAGGAATAGAAAGTAGATTTAAAGCATCAAAATCCTCTATTAGATCCCAAACCCGATGCTTATACTTCTTGAGAAAATCATTTTTGGTAACATTCAAATTTCTAACTTGATTTACAATTAACTCAAAATCACCATAAACTTGTAAGCACTTGATACCTTTCTTTCTGGCCCATTCTAGGTTGTGGATAATTGCCTCATATTCAGCCATATTGTTTGTGCAAATGAAAGCAAACCTCAATGTTAAATAGTACTTATCTCCATCAGGTGAAACCAACATGGCTCCTCCACCAGCACCCATTTTGCTTCTTGAGCCATCAAAGTACAGCTTCCAAAGCTAACTCTCTTGTTGTTCAGGCTGACTTTGGTCTTTAACCAGATTTAGAATCACTGCATCAGGCTCATGAATCATATAGATGCCTAATCCTACCTCATCAGTGTGACGAAAAGGGTCATCTTCATGATCCTCGGCTGCCCACTCATCTAAATTAATATCCTCAATAGGTGTGCTGGGGTCTAGGTTCATGGATTAATCCTCCTACCCGTGGGTGATGTAGAGGTTAGCATTTATAGGGCTAGGGACATACAGTTCAATATGATCCTTGGCTAGAGGCTCAAATTTTATGGTTACTTTCGTACCATATCTTGTTCTAAAAAATAGATGGGACCAATCAGAAGATAAAAACCCACCCAACCTAGTAGTAAACTCCCTAGAAAGGCATATGGCAAAATGAGGTGGTAGGTCAATAACATGAATATCTTGATGGATTGCAAAATTGGGACAGGCATGCAAGGTAAGAGGTAATTTTTTTATTATTTCGGCACTATTAATAGCAAATCCATCTAGTTGAACCACTCCCTTTGAAAGGGGCTCATAAACTAATCCCAATGTATCAACTAGACTCTTGGGCATTACGGAACTGCTTGCCCCGAAATCTATCATACAATTATGAATGAGCTTATCCCCAATGATTAAACTTAGATAAAAAGGAGGAGGCTTTACCTCTTGAGTTTGCTGCTGCTCATTATTAATTTCTAGGTTGTTGGCAAGTACAACTTTGGCTTTTTCTTGGTTAGTACCATGAGAATTAGAAAGCTCAACCAAAGTATCTGTAGCAGATTCTTTTGACTAGGAATATGTAATGCATCCATCACCAACATGTTAATTGTAGCCTTCTTAAGGTGTTCTACAACATTGAATGAAATAGGACTCACCTTTTGTTGTCCTTTAATAGCAACAATATCATTTTGTCTTTCTAAAGGCTATGTTTGCACTTTAGATTGATCTTTCTCGAGTATAGCTTGACCTCTTTACAGAATCTACATCTTTTGTTGTGCTATGGGGATAACTTGTGATGAAGAAGCTTGAGATTTATCTTTAGCAGGTTACTGTTGTACATTTCTCGCTTGCTGATCTAAATCAACAGCCCTCTTCTTAGATCTTGTGTTGGTTGAAACTGGTACATTTGATTAATTTTAACTTTTGGTGGAATTCACACCACAAAATTCAGTGCCTTGCTAATTCATTAAGGCCACACCAAGGTTATCTTGCTGAACTGAATTCTCATTCACGACACCTTCCGAACCACCATAGTTGTTCTGCACCATAAGAGCATGATTCCTCATACCATTTGTACATGTAGCTTGGTTATGAGGCTGGTGACATGGATAACACTAGTCACAGTCCTGTGCCATATTGTTTTGAGCAGGCATGATTTCTTTTGAAGAGATGACAGTATTAGGATTATAGGACTGGAAAGGTCTAGGATTGAAATTTCTCCTTTGGCCTTGAGAATCAGCTTGAAAAGGTGGCCTATTTTGCTGGTGAGGCTAATACGGGGCTTGATAGGGCTTATACTCTTGGCCAACTTGTTTCTTAATATTTACTAATTCATTCCCAAAGTTTTTCAGTATGTTCTTGATCTCTTGAAACTCTTGGTATTGGGCTGGAACAACAGTTTCTTGGGCTGCAGCTAGATATCCTATTGCTGGAACAAGCGGGATAGCAGCTAAAGCAGGTACAACCATGGGTATAGGTGATTGGATTGGAAAAATGGGCAAAGGTGGCCTTGGAGCTATTTTTCCTGCTTAAATAAGCCAGTTTTCTGCTCTAATAGCTATCTCAAAAGCATTAGAAAGAGTAAACCCTCCCATAGATTGTATCGTTACAGAGATTTCACTATTTAAATCCTTAAGGAAGAATAAAAATGCATGCTGTGGAGTAGGCTTTACCGTTGCGGGAATCCTATCCCAAGTCCTCTGGAAGCGATAGTTAAAATCTGTCATGTGCTCGTGAGGAGCTCTCTTGATGGTACTCAACTACTCCAACAACGACAAATGATCAGACTTGTCCTAAAAATGTTGATGCAAACCATCTCCCAGATCATCCCATGACGTGATTGAGCTTGCTGTGAGTCCTCTAAACCACTGCAAAGCTTTCCCTTTTAGTGATTTACCCAAAAGCCTTAGTGCTACATTTTCCTGGGTGACATTATGCATAGAGCACAACGTTGCTACATCTTGGATATGCTCGATAGGAGTGGTATGATCTTCTCCAATAAAAATGACAAATTTTTGAGGGCTGCAACTGGAATGTCGTCATGCTAAGCAATATTTAATGGGTTGCCCCCATTAAAAGGTGCAAATGCAAAATTTCTAAGAATCATTGGTATTTGTACTATTAGCATAGGACTCCTACTTCTTTGTAATGGAGTTGGAGGACTGAGTCTCGGAGGTATAGATCTTGACCTCCTTGATGAATCCAAAATTCTACTTGTTGTCCTACCCCTCCTTCTTGGCAGAGATAATTACAAATAATCAAATGGAGCAGGACTAGATCTGGTTTGTATTCTTTTCATAAGATGGTTGTACTAGATCTGCATACAAAAACTAGAAAAAGGAGTCGCCAGTAATATCTTGAAGCCTCCAAAGGCTGGAAACATTGCTACATATACCAGAACAACAGCTTTAAAACTTGAAAAACTTCTCTAAAATCAAATTCTAGAGTCCCATTAGGTGTGCCAAAAACTGTTATCAACAAAGTATGTACCCAAAGGCTAAGATATCAACTTAGCTACCTGTCGACACATGGGAACACTCCCAAGTCTGTGGGTTGCCTAAAACTTGGAGTGAACCTCCAGAGTGAGTTGGTTCTCTTGATAACTTCACCTAATTTTAAAAGAATTCCTAAGAAAAGGGGTAGAAGGTTGACTAAAAATGAAACTCTAAACTCTAACAGATGATATCTTACTAGAACTTTACTTATTTTGATGATTTTACTCACAATCAATTTCTTAGGACAATGACTTTCACAATCTCACATGTGCATACAACACAAAAAGGATTTACATGAAGGTTTGAAATTAAACACCACATGAAACCTATATTATATGGACTTTTACACTCACACCTACAATAGTAGGACATACAAAGGATCTAAAGAAAGTATCACAATGAAACATCAAACTACCACTGCAAAATGAGACAAAAATCAAGATAGGAATGCTTTGTTGTTTCTATTAAACTGAAAGGAGTATAAAAATGAGAATCTAAGTACAAAAAGTGTTTACAAGCTCTCTGCAAGTGAACAAGAGAGAAGAAACCATAATCAAAACTCTCCCAAAAAACTAAGTTTTTTCTCCTATATATGCCTCCAAAATTCCCCCAAGGAAAAGTTGAAAAAACTCCTCAAAATAGCCATCCTGATCCATTTTCGAGCTCCATAGAAAAGCCACCAAAAAAGTCACCAAACTGCCTCCAAACCGAAGAAAAAAGCTACCAAAATGCCATCCAAAGTGCTCCCACCAAAATCTCCTCAAAATCAGGCTTTACCTGATCAATAAAAGCTCCAATTTGCCTAGTTTTCCTCAATTTCGCCCTGAAGAAAGCAAATCTAAAAAGATATGATTTAATTTAGATTTACTTTGCTTTAAACTACGTAAAAATAACAATTATTAAATAAACTTATAAAAGCATTTCTTTAATAATGTTTTATAATGAAGTTTGCAGTTTTATCTCTTGATTTGTCTTGATTTGATTCTTCATAAAACTATACAAGGCTTTTGATTTTATCTTGCCAAGTATAACACATTTCATTTGAACATTTGATTTTCTATAAAAAGCTTAAAATTTTGAAGGCACTATTGAAGGTTTTGGAAAAAATAAAAGACCCCTAGGGTCTGTCCTCCATTTGGTTTGCAAACAAAATCTTAAGGCATATGGGATATTGGCTTATCTTCAAATGTGACTAAATAGCCTCTAAGGCATAAAGCCTAGGCAATGAAACATGCAAAAGAGACATATGATACCCTCGAGGGTATTAGTTGAGGCTTTGAAAATTAATTCAATGTGATAAAAATATCACAATTGAATTAGGGCAAAATGGAACCCTAAGACAAAACATTCGATGCCCTAACCTTTTGGGCCCATTTTCACTTTGTCTTTTTGATTAAATGGCTCGGCTATTGCCACCATGGAGAGCTAGGGTTTGGAGGTCAAAACCCTTAATTTCTTGCTATGTCTGAATGATTTCTTGAAGACTCTGATAGGGAAAACAAGGTAAAAACCTTTTGTCATGGATTTGAACCAAATTTTCATAGAAATCTTTGGCTTTTAAGTCGTGGCTTTCAACTAGTTTTTGAGTATTCCTTTGCTAAGATGAACTCGAAAACCATTGCATTTCTCTTCACTTGTGATTTGAGATAGCATTATCTCCTACATGACTATAACTGCTCTAAACACTTTTTCCTCTGTTCTCACAGTCATATAGGACTATATTACATTATTATCATTGACTGTTGTTCCAAATGTATTCTGTGATGTTTAACATACATAATGTAACTCTCTACGTTTGGCTTATGAAAGCTATAAAATGAGTTAAATATATATATGTTCTTCTTTTTTATTCCTCCTGTAGATGAACATGAAAATTGAGATTTCATTCCTTTTACCATGATAAAATGCGCCTTGATGTTATGAGCTCATACAATTATACATTTGTGTATCTTCCATTTGATTACTGTGACAGTTTGTTCATTCATTCTGGATATACTGGGTATGACCATATTTAATCTGTGGCATGGCTTGTTCACTTGTTGTCCAATTTGTTGTATTGTCTAAACACCATATCAAATGTATCCACATACATATCATATTCAATGATTATGTCTTCTTTACTTTATGTATATCATGGACATTCTATGTATAATTTGTAACTTCATGTGCTACATCCTGTAGCTGCACTTGTAAATTATGACTATGGCATTTACACTGTGTATTATGACTGATATGACAGTCATGATGATGACTGATTTTGGATCTTTTATGGTTGTTCTATGTGTTCAATGGCTTTTGTTGTTCCAATATAGTGATTTGAATGCATACAAATAACAATTATATGATATTGTGATAGCAAATAGATGTAATAATAGCCTTGGATGAGCTCACTGTTCATTTGTGATTCTCATCTCATCATGTTTGAGCTGATAGTCATGAATGAACACTAATCCTGAGGCTCCTATAAACACTTTATGAATTAATCCTTCAGTTGAAATGTTTTAATTTGCATTAAGAACATGAAATCTTGTTTCAAACCCCTCTCGAAGCTTCAGGGGTAGCATGCTGGGCTCAAACCTTGTGGGAGCCCACTTTGCATCACATGCTTTTATGTCTTCAGATCAGCAACATGATTTCACCTATACCTACATAGGAAACAAACATGTTAGATAAAATAGTGAAGCTCAATGATTGTTTCATCTTTTAGGCTCTCTTGCATATGAATGATTTGATCATCTAGTTCAGTGCATCATAAGGAATGTATTATGTCTCTATTTGATGAAGTACATAGGATAAATCATATATTGAGCTCTAACATATCTCTCTCCATCAACGCAGGTTCATTCAAAGGTCAGGAGCAAAGAGGAGTTAGCTGCAACGAGGGTCAACTCAAGACTTTAACAGGCAATGATAGATATGTCTTATCTTATCTGCTTCATTACTTTAGTTTTCCTTAGATGCATAGTATATTCTTTCTGATGTATTAGTTCAACTACTCCCACAGCTTGTGTGGGACCTTTGATCTTTCTTGCTTTCATTCAATGCAATACTTGTTCAGCTTGTGTATATCTCATTTGTAAAATGAATAATCATTGCAATATGAAATGAAATAACTTCTTATTTATCCATGAAAACTCTTCAAAGCAATGAATGATAAACTGAAATTCACTCTTCTGTTATAACAATGGTATCATAAACTAAACCTTTTCTTTTTCAAGCACCTTAAACTATGCAAAACCAACATAGCAGAAAAATGTTAAGAATCTTTCATCTTAAAATAAAATAAATGTGCTCTAGCTCTGCCAATTTGAGTTGTAGGTGAAAAATTGGTAACAATGAGAAGAGAATACATAAGGAATTTGTAGTTGGAGATGAAGTGATGGTATACTTGAGAAAAGAAAGATTTCCAATTGGGACATATAACAAGTTGAAGATGAAGAAGTTTGGACCTTGTAGGATACTCAATAAATTTGATTTAGTAAATGCATATGAAGTGGAGCTACTGAAGACATTGGGCATATCACCTATTTTCAGCATTGCAGAACTATACCAGTATCATGAAGTAGAGTTCAATGACAACATGGCAGAAGCCTTAAAGAAGCAGTTACCACAACAAGCACCAGAGCAAATTGAAGACATTTTGGATAGTAGAGTTGGACGCAGCACTAGAGGAAAACAATACAAAGAATTCCTTGTGAAGTGGAAAGGCAGCCCAGAAGAAGATTCATCATGGATTTCTCAGGCTGAGGTGGACCATCTTGGTTTTCCTCTAGCCTCAGCAAAGTGAGGGACTCACTTTTTCAATAACCCTGGATGTCTGATGCAGGAGCATCCCTGGTTCAAGAGAAATCTTGCATCAACCAAAATCATTTGCAATTCAGTTTGTTTGCAGTTTAGTTTGTTTCTTTTCATTTTCCAATTCAGTTCAGGCAGTTCAGTCAGTAGTAGTTTCTGTATTTTGGTCTGCATTCTACCACAGTTGCATTTCATATCTTGCGGAGCTGGGCTTAGCATCTTGATTCATTCATCTACATCATATCTAGAATTCAAAGCATTTGAATTAAGTACCAGAAAGTTATCGCTATCAGAAGATTGACTATTTTCTCATAACAGAGCATCCTGACAGTCTCAGACAATCAACTAAAGGAGAAGACTTGTAGAGCATTCCTCGACTTGTAGAGCCTAATTGCACATCATTCAATGTTTTTTGGTTTGTGGCTGACCTTCTTTGAGATCCGCACATCATTCCATGCATTTTCAGAGGAGTTCTACATGATTAGGTCAGACCTACTCGTGTACACACATTACAGCTCATCATTGGAGTTTGTAATCTTCCTTGGCCAACACGGAGGAATCTTTGGTTTCAGAGAAGATATATAATGATGTAATAGATGCCTAGGAAAGTAGTTAGAAATTGATTCATAAGTTCATAGTTTGGATTTTGCGTGAAGGAGCTTCAAAGCCATACCTTGTGTATATTCTGATATTCTAAAATCAGGCCTTTGAGCCCTAATTGTAAGCTTGCATGATGCCAGCCAAATTATACTTGAATTCTATGATATACTGAATGATTAGATCTACATTTTCTTTGTATCTCTGAGTTGTTTCTCTTGTGTTTAGTCTTGCTACATGGTCTGGACAGTTCATTCTATGAACTCTTCTACTATGACTGCACCGAGCTTCTTCCAATCTCTTTCTGATCAAATTTACTTTTTCTTCCATTTCTGCCAGCATTTTTGGACCCATGCTAATGCTATTTCTAGCTTATCCCAGCTTATAGGAGTTCGGCATCTTCTTCCATACAATGCTTCAAATGGTGTCATCTTGATAGAAGAATGATAAGAGTTGTTATAAGCAAATTCCACAAGAGGTAAGTATTCCTCCCACTTGTATTGCTAATCCATATAATACATTTGTAACAAATCCTCTAGAACTTGGTTAACACTCTTAGTTTGACCAGCTATTTCAGGATGATATGTTGTACTCACATTAATCTTAGTTCCTAGCACTAAAAATAAGGTTTGGCAAAACGTTGATGTCATGCGCACATCTCTATCTGAGATAATCTTCTCAAGAACTCTGTGTAATCTAAACACTTCTTGAAGAAATTTGTGAGCTATAACTAGTGCTCCATCAGTTAAATTTCCAGGTATGAAATGAGCTACCTTTGTGAGTTTATCCACCACTACTAAAATTGCATCATGTCTGTTTCTAGACATTGGAAGACCTTGAACAAAATCCATACTTATGATTTGCCACTTCCATTCTAGTACATCATGTGGATATGAAAGTCTTGCAGGATGTTGATGCTCTACTTTAACTCTCTAGCATTCTACGCAACTTGCCACAAATCGTGCAACATCATTCTTCATTCTTTTCTAGAAATAAAGAGGTTTTACATCTTCTAGAAGTTTGGTTACTGCTTGATGTCCTGAGTATGGTGTGGAATGAATTTTTTCCAAACAAGATTCCTTAGTTCGACAGAATTAGGAATGTACATTCTTCCTTTGTACCTTAAGAGTCCATTAGATTCAAAATGAAACCCATCATACCTTGAATCTTGACAATTTATCATAAGATCTTGCTTAACCTGCTCATAGTATTCATCACCTAATAAATTTTGCAACACTAAATCCTTAAAGTTTGCATGAATAGAGACAATTGAAGAAATATGTCTCCACCGACTCAAAGCATCTGCTACTCTATTCTCTTTACCTTTGATATAATTTATCTCAAAGTCATAGTCAGATATCAACTCTAACCATCTCCTTTGTCGACCATTCAGATGAAGTTGAGAAAATATATGCTTGAGACTTTGATGATTTGACTTTAGCACAAAGGTTTTCCTTAACAAATAGTGATGCCATACTTGCAAAGCATGCATAACTACTGCCAGTTCTAAATCACGCAGAGCAGAATTTTTCTTGTAAGCTTTTAACTTTCTAGACTCATAGGCTATCACTCACCCATCTTGCATAATCACTCCTCCTAAACCTTCTCCTGAGGCATCAGTTATTACCTCAAACTGACCTTTAGAATCAGGGACTTTCAGAATTGGTGTCATTATCAATTTCTCTTTTAATTGATCAAATGCCTCTTGACATTTATTTGACCAATCAAAATGTTTCCCTTTTCTTTGCAATGAAGTGATTGGACTTGCAATTTTGGATAAATTCATAACAAAATTTCTGTAGTATCCTGCCAATCCCATGAAGCTACGCACTGCATGCACATTCTTAGGTATAGGCCAATCTAGGATAGCTTTGATCTTTGCTAGATCTATAGAAATTCCTTCAAAAAAAAT
Source organism: Cunninghamia lanceolata (assembly GCA_027924645.1). NCBI lineage: Eukaryota > Viridiplantae > Streptophyta > Pinopsida > Cupressales > Cupressaceae > Cunninghamia > Cunninghamia lanceolata. The sequence continues at coordinate 1,633,432 of BSBN01000921.1, forward strand.
TATATGTCCAAGATAGTGTATTTCCTTTTGGAAGAATGAACACTTAGGAAGCTTTCCATATAACTTATGCTCCCTCAACTAATGCAATACCATTCACAAATGTTGCAAATATTCTTCTTCATTCTTAGAATAAATAAGAATATCATCAAGAAAAACTAGAACAAACTTGTCCAAGCAATCTCTAAATACACTGTTCATCAGATTCATGAATGTGACAGGGGCATTTGTAAGTCCAAATGGTAATGCTGTAAACTCATAGTGCCCATATCTTGTTCTAAAAGTTGTTTTGTGGATATCTTCATCCTTCAATCTCAGTTGATGATATCTCGATAGTAAATCAATCTTTGAAAACACAGAAGCTCCATGCATTTGATCAAAAAGATCATCTATATGCGTTAATGGATACTTATTCTTTATTGTTGCTTTATTGATCATACGATAATCTATACATAGATGCAAAGTTCCATCTTTCTTTTTAACAAAGATTATTGCTACACCCCATGGAGAAACACTAGGCCTAATCAATCCTTTAGCCAACAATTCTTGCAATTGGGCTTTTAATTCCATCAATTCAGTAGTATTCATGTGGTAAGGTGCTTTTTATATTGGCTCAGATCCTGGTTTAATGTCGATTGCAAAATCAAAGACTCTTTTGGGTGGTAGACCTGGAAGTTCCTCTGGAAAAACATCCTGAAAAACTTGAAGAAAAGGATAACTTTCTTCAAAAGGCACACTTTGCTTTCCAAGACTTTCCTCAATTTGTTCCATTTTCACTACAAAGAGTTGACACCTTTTTCTCCTAGCCCTTCTTAGCAGAGATTCGTCGAATCTTGACCTCTCTTTGAATACCTTGCAAAAAGACCTTATTTCCCACATCATCTAAACACTCAACTATTTTTGAAAAATAGTCAACATTGGCTCTATGTTTCTACAACCAATTTATTCCTAAGACAACATCATAGAAACCTAAGGGAGCTACGTATAAATTCACCTCAATTAAAAAACTTGAGAGATCAATCTTAGCTTCAAACAAACATTGCTCTACCTGAGCCTTAGATTGGTTAGCATATTCTACTGACCAAGGTTTAGCCATATAACCAACTCTTCTACGAAACTTATTCAATGTCCTAGGAGAAATAAGATTTTCAGTTGCTCTAGTATCAATCAAAATAGAGATAGGGACTCTAAAAAAGGTACATGTCATCTCTATAGGAGTGATCTGATACTTCGCTTGGCAATTATCCAGTGCTACATGAATCCTTTGCTAAAATGTTGCTTGTTGGGTAGGTAAAGCATTACCTCTTTGCTGACCACCTTGGTTCTTGGTTGGGCATTGATTGGCATAATGGTCACCTCCACAAGTAAAACACCCTCTAGGAGGTCCTCTCTTTTCAGTTGTCTTGTAAGCATTAGCCTCATTCCTCTTGAAGTTACCATTCTTCTTTTCATTGCCAGACCCACTCTTATACTTATTGGTTCCTTTGTCATTTCTCCTATTCTCATAATTCTTATCATTCCTCCTCTTGGAAGGTTGGGAAGTTTGAGTATTATTAAACCTCTTGTGATTCATGTCATGATAAGCAGATATGGACTTCAACTTTTGCTCCTACTTAATGGCCTTCTCATAAACTTGATTCATTGTTGTAGGACCATGCACGTCTACTTCACCACCAATCTAGGCATTCAGACCCATGATGAATTTCCTAATTCAGAATCTTTCATCGTTCTAGAATTGAGGTACATACTTCAGAAGACGAGTAAACTTCTCTCCATACTCGACCATTGACATATCCCCTTGACGTAGATTTTAAAAATCTGTCAACTTCTGGTCAAAGAAGAGTTGTGGCAACCACCTTTTACATAATAGTTTAACAAACTCATCCCAAGTTACCTTTAAGGAACTTAATCCTAATTCCATCTTCTTGTTCATCCACCAAGTAGATGCTTATCTTGCCAACTGATAGGCTCCCCATACTACTTTGGTTATTTCTGAATAATTTCTTATCTCAAAATATTTTCCATGTTCGTTAACCAAGCCTTGGTAGCATCTCTAGTCACCGTTCCATCAAACTTAGGTGGTGTGACTTTCTTCATATCTTTAGACAGTTCTAAAGCAATCCTATCCCTTACTTCTCTCTGGGGTCTACGATTATCAGGATTCTCACTATTTGCACTATGCTCTTGAAGATTTTCTTCACTCAATCCATGAGAGATCTCATTTCCTCCTTCAGGATTCCCTTGATCTCTTACTTCCTACTCTAAGGTACCAAGTCTCTCCTTGGTTTTTGTAAGCATAGCTAAAATTTGATCTAACTTTTCCATTGGATTTACTAGAGGGTTATTCTCTTCCTGACTTTCACCTTGATTGTTCTTGTACGAACCATGATGTTTTTTTTCTCACACCTAAGAATATTAAGTTATCTATTAGTTTTCTAAATTTAATGCAACTCATTAAATCAAAAACATAATTAACTCAATTTAAGTAAATATCAAATTGGTACAAAACAATCTCATCTTTATTATAGTTTATTTTGGAGTAACTACATCCTTATTTGTACATAAAATGACTCAATTGTCATAATTGAGGGGAGTATATCCCTCTGATTCACTTTTAGATACATGGTTAACAGGAGTATATCCCTCTAATTCATTATTAGATACAAGAACAATAATCTCAGAAGATGAGGGTATACGAGGGTCCCTCCTAATCATAGGTGTGTCCACATTCTGATTGGTTGACATATCTCTTGAGAAAGATAGTTGGTCAGATTCAGTTGGGGGTAAATAAGCTATGATCTTAGCTGCCTCTCGAATTTTCATCTTTTCTCGCTTAATTTGAGACATGGCATTACTAAGAGTTTCAATATCACTAAGTCATATTATATTGTCATAATTGGTTCCTTCTATGGCTTTAACTATGGCCTCTTGTTCTTTCTTGACCTTCAGGTAGCACTCATTACAGACAACTGACTTCCTGGCAGTTATCTTGAGTCACGCCATCCTGGCACAAGAAGTCCAAACATTAGCTACTGATAATGTTGGATAATAGGTTAGCATAGTGAGCTCATAAGCCCTAGTGTTGAACCTGGTAGCTCTGATACCATATGTAACATACTAACTCTCATAACAAGGCTTAAAACAAATATTTACCAAGAGATAAATAAACATATAAATCATTAAGTGAAAAAGATTGAACTTTTTGATTTTTTTAAATTAAAATATTATCAAGGAACCAAAATACATCATATATACATAACTTCCTTTCTGAATATACAACATGTATTCAAAATTAATTTACAGAATCAACATTTCATTTTTCAATTACAATAATCTGCACTTGATAAAATTTACATAGCTTATGAAATACAAGTCACATATCAATAAGTATGCTGCATATGTAATTCTAATATCCATATCACAAGTCTCGGTGAGTCTTCTATTGGAGAGAGAGAGAGAGAGCACCTTTCAAGTGTTTTATCTCCAACCATAGACCGATGGTCCCCCACTCACCTTCCAACTAGAAGTGGCCCTACCCTTCACAAAGAGTATAGACATAAGGAAACCAACTGGTATTTGCCATTTGAGAACTGCTGTTGTATCCTACATAACTCTATCGATCATACAACTCTAGAAAATCCTCTAGCTAAGTATGATCATACGGATAGGTTATGAAATCTGGACATAGTGAACTAACTAATGCATGCAGGGACGTATGCATTACTTTGGCCAAAGATTCTATATAAATAGACATTTATAGTAAACGTAGTCATATTGTCCACACACCTCTAACTTGACTTGGATACTATCACATCCTGTAGTTTGACTTGGTAAACTTGGTTCATTTTCAATAAATGGTTTTAAAAATATAGTCTTGTCTAACTCAAAATCTAGTCTACCTAACTTTTAGATTAATTCTCATGATCATGGCTTTCATACCATAAGGTTTTATGGGTTGACTATCCATCCAAAAGTACCCCTTTGCATACTTGCAAAATCTGAGGTCTATGACTTGTCGACATCTACTCCATGAGTCCATGATTCAAGTTGATTGTAATAAAACAATTTGGTTTCTTATAAAGGAAAATCACCACTGACTAAATACAAACTTCTTTAGACAAGCCTAATTCAAAACATTAAAACTCGAGATTCTTGACATTTCATTGTCAACCATTATAAAAGAGCAATATAAGGCTATAATATTCGACATGGTTATAATTAACCTTAACCCTTTGGGTTCTCTTTTGAGTGTTGGTAAGTTTGCAAGTACTATGCTCCTAATATTTTATAATAACAAATATGTTCAAGAAAAATTACTTTATCATATTATCTTTCTTGTTTAGTTCAAACCTTTTTATTTAAAGAGGTTAATACTGAAGAATAGAATAATTGATATTCTTCACAATAAATGTTATTTATTTCATATTGAAATATATTTTAGAACTATCTTATAAATCCAAGAGCATGACTACAATACCACACTATGTTTATGTAAAGTTAATGTGAGTTCCATATCTCAAAACTAAGATATTCTCATGGTTCTCATTCTCATATAAGTATTTTTTTATCCCAGGTAACAGTTTGTAGTACTAACCTTTACATCAAAACTTAGAATGTAAGATAAAACTACCACTCATTCACGTATAATGAATACAGGAATAAACTTATATCTTTGGTTATTGTCTAGTTACTCTATATAATATGACATCTCTAGTTTATCAGAGATTCGACATGCATACCCTCAATAAATTGATAACAATATACTTAAATAGTATCATCTAGTTTGTTCAAGAGCTCTACGTTGTATAATATTCATGATATCTCTCAGTTTAAAGGTTTTTTGAAGACTTTACAATCTCTCAGATATTTCACACTCTACTATAGATATCTCTATGTTCTTGTAAGAGAATGAACTTCTAATATAAAAAGAATTTGATTGAACATGATTTTAAAAAGAAATCATAAAAACTATGTATATAGGCTCGGCTCCTACCTGAGTACATCTCACCAATACAATAATGGAAATGCTAGACTATATCCTTTCAAATCGAGCTGATATCCTCACCTTGACCTGTGCCTAATCATCTATGATACTGCCTCTGCAAGCTATCAAATCTCAAATACAAGAAGAACACTATACATGCCCTCTACCCGCGTTATCTCTCAATACATATCAGTCCTAATTTCTATTTTAGTTTTCTATATTTAACCATGCATATCACACTATATTCTCCTCTATTGTGTGATGAAACATCTGCTACCAAAATGAATTGTTTTTTAATTATTTTTATCATTCACTGACCCCCCTTTTCCTATGTTAACCATCCTCTCATATAATAAGATCAACTCATGTTTCAAGTCGTTTATGTTTCCCAACTAGCCATTACTTTCTCCATTATGTAATCCTAAACTTGATCTCTGTTTGAGCATGCAGGTTGAGGTGAATCATGGTAATTAAATTCCACCCTTTTCCATTTAATGACATCCCTAGAAGTATTTGTTGCAAGTATGTGATAATCGGTGTTGTCATTGATGTCAACATGTTTGTGTTGTCATTAGTGTCAACTATGCTCTTGTTTTATTTCTTGATTGTGATGAGTTAGTTGCTTTGTATTACATTGTATAAGTGTTGAAGATGATAAGAATATGTTCCTGATATTGAGTTTCCAAGTGCTTTTGAGAAAAATTGGTTCATACTGAAGACAAAGTTGTGAAGATGTATTCTAGCTTATAGGATACTGTGTGAGTATTTGCTCCACATTTCTTCTATGTTGAAGACTAGAGTGTGAGATTTGGATATGTTTTAAAGAAGTGTTTGAAGATGCTAAATCTAGAATTTGGTGGTCTAGATCGTTGTGCAGTAGAAGTTCTATTCACCAGTATGAAGATTGTGCCTGGTAGCATTTGCAATGTGATAGGGAGAAAGTATTTTGCTCCTCATTTCTCCGCAATTTGGTTTTTGGTCTTGTAGTTTTGGACATATGATTATAAGGTCCTTAGCTATCTTCATTCCAAAGGATTTGTGATTTGGTGCTCCGAAAAGCAAGTTATTGTTTAGTAGAGTTTGACAGTGTTTGTTGTGAGCGGTCTATGATCTATCTTCAAGTGATATTTGTTGTCTTCAAGTGAGATTTGTTGTCTTCAAGTGAGATTTGTTGTGGTTGGATTTTTCATCTCCTAGGTGATTTCATGTTGTTTGTCGATGTTGCCAGATCATGTTAAAGGCTTGTGCTTGGTCTACAAGCTATGAGTGAGTTCTTGGAAGCATGTGCCTAAGTATTCTTGGTGTTTGCACTAGTTTGGCTGACTTGGGTGCTAACACTCTTTGCAGATGCATTTCATGGATTGGAGAAGTGTGTTGAAGCATATGAAGATGTATTTGGGTTCGAGCTAAGCTGTGAAGTATTCTTCCTTCATTCTTTTGCTTCGAAATTTTGTTTAGGTCTAGACCTAATTTGAATTATGTATTGTTGCCAACCTTGGAGATTGTTCCAAAGGTTGTAGATTGTATTGCCGACCTTGATGTATGTTCCAAGGTTGATGATTGATACAAATAAGTGAAAAGGATTCATTTGTTAGTGGTGGTGATGTGAAGATGCGAAGATGAGAGTGTTTGTGTTGTAAGGGCAGTGAAGGTGATATGTATTGTGCTTCAATGGAACTGAACTTAGGCATGTTGTAGATGCTATTATATTAGTTCATGGTAGTGAGCCAACCTATTGGTAGTGAGCCCTTTGGTAGTGATCCTCTTTTGTTATTCGGCATTGTTACTACATTATATTGTGAGCTAACACTCACCATGGTTTTCCCTTTTAGGGATTTCCACGTAAAAATCTAGTGTTCATGTGTGTATGGTGTTGATGTGTTTAAGTTTTGTTTCTGCACTTCATGTTTAATCTTCATAATAGATTAAGGGGTTAAAGTAAGTGAATGTGAATGTGACATTGTTTAAGAAAAGTTAAAGCTTTTGATACAACTTATTCACCCCCCCTCTCAGTTGTCTTGTGCCTTCAACAATTGGTATCAGAGCCAAGTTCCTTAGAAGAAAGCCTAACAGCTTAGGGTAGATCTGGGATGATGCACAGGAAGGATGTTTGTTTCCTGAAATATGAGAATAGGAATCTATTTGGATATGTTGTCTATAATTTAGTTGTAACTACATTCAAGATTGGCAAACCTAAGGAAACTGTGGAAATAGATCAAAAGATTGTTATTAATATGGAAGCTAACTCTGAGAGAAGAAGAAATTTTGATATTGATATGCACAGGGATAAGTTGCCTCTCAAGTGTTTCAAGTGTGGCAAAATTGGTCATTATGCATCAAGATGTCCAAAGAAAAATTTGAGAAGTAAGAAAGAAGAAAATAAAAGCAGAATGTCTAAGAGAACCTATTATGATGTTGAAGACAATGAAGATAATGACTACTTGCTCACTAATTCAAAGGATGGCATTTGCAGTGTTGTCCCTGAAGGATGTATGAAAGAAAATGATCTAGAGGTAAGTCCTGATAGTAAAAATACTTTTCAAGAAAAGAATTATTGGGTTATTGACAGTAGTTGCTCAAATCATATGACTGGTGATAGAAGTAAGTTTATTATTTGAGAAATGTGATGAAGGATCAGTTATATTTGGAGATAACTGTACTACTAAGATATGTGTAAAATGGTCAATCAGTCTCGATGGAAAACATTATAATAATGATGTTCTTTATGTTAAAATTTTAGGGCAAAATCTCTTGAGTGTTGGACAGTTGTGTAGAAAAGGATACAGTCTTGTATTTCATAATGATATTTTTGAGATCGGAGAGAAATCTAGAATTGTGATAGCTATTGGAAAAAGGGATAGAAGGAAACCTCTATCATCTCAGAGAAGGTGATTATTATTTCTCTATGACTCAAATCAGTGAGTGTTGGCTCTAGCATAGGAGATTGTGTCATATCAATCTTGATGATCTGGTAAGAATAAGTTCAGCTCAAATTGTGAAAGACCTACCATATATTACAAAACGTAATAGCATCATCTGCAAGGAGTGTCAAGATGGAAAGCAAACAAGTGGAAGCTTACAAGATGAAGAAAAATTCTCTACCAGACTGTTGGAGTTGGTTCATGCAAACCTCTGTGGTCCTACAAGAGTAAGAAGTTTCCATGATGATAAGTATTTTATGTTATTCATTGATGATTATTCTAGAATGACTTGGGTTACTTTTCATAAAGAAAAATCAGAACCCCTAGATGTGTTTAAAACATTTAAAGCAATGGTTGAAAATGAGTTGGATATGAAGATCATATGTTTGAGGTCTGACAGAGGAGAAGAGTTTACTTCTAATAAGTTTAATGTGTTCTATAAGAATCATGGGATAAAGAGACAACTATCTGATCCTAGAATTCCACAACAGAATAGAGTGATGGAAATAAAGAACAAGACTGTTCAAGAAGCTACAAGGACAATGATAGAGGAAGCAAATCTATCAGAAATATTTTGGAGAGAAGCAATTTAGACTATTGTCTACACACAAAATAGAGTACAGGTGAAAGCAAATGATGAAAGAACTCCCTTTAAAATATGGTATGGAAAGACTCCCACTGCTAAATTTTTCAAAAATTTTGGAAGCAAATGTTTTATCAGAAGAAAGGAAGAAATAGGAAAGGATGATGCAAAGTATGATAAAGGTATTTTTCTTGGGTAGTCATCTTGGAGCAAAGCTTACCAATGCTATAACAAGAGACTAGGAAAGATTGTTGAAAGTACCAATGTCAAGGTTAATGAAGACATACAAAAGTATTCAGAAGTTAATGAATATGTAACAGATTTAGATAGGTTCCCTTGCAGAGAAAAATAAAATACTACAAAAAGTGAAGTACAGACTAGAGAAGAAGAAGAGACTGAAGAAAAGGAAATGCAGGATGAAATACAAGAAGAGTGTTAGATCATTAGTGATAAAAGAAAATGCAAATTGATAGGATACAAAGCTACTAAAGAACAACTAAACCTGTGTTTAATTTCTAAAGTTGAACCTAAAACAATGATTGAGGCCTGCAATGATATCAAATCTTTAGAAGAAGAATGTTTGTCCACTGACATTAAAGAACCCAAAATTGCTCTTGAAGACCTAGAAAGATTTGAAGAAGAAAACATGGATTTAAAGGAGACTATTAGAGAAGCAAATGAATACATCATAAATTTAAGAGAGCAAGTCAAGAAGCTTAAACAAAGACATAAAGAGGATAGTGAAAATTTGAGGTTAGCAAATGAATAAAAAGCAAGAATTGAGGAATGTTTGAAAGACAAAACTAAAGACTGCACAAAGCTTGAGCAAGTAGTTGTGAACCTGAAGTTAGACTTGGAGAAGGCAAAGAAGTATGAAGAAAAACTCAAGATAAGTTCAACAAAACTTGATGAGATAATTGATAGTTAGAAGAGCTCTGATGACAAAGAAGGCTTAGAACCTGAGAAAGGTGAATGTTCCAAATTAGGTCAAATAGTGAGTGTTGAAAACAAGGAGTACAAAGGAAAGCAGATCTAGAATCAAAGGAGTGGACCAAGAAAATCACTGGTTAGGCAACCAAATGCTCAAAGGTATCCATATTTCAATGGTTATTGTCATTCATGCAATAAATTTGGTCATAAGGCTACTCAATGTAGGAGCATAATGAATCAAAATGTTCCATTATTCTTTGGTCAGTGCTTTACTTGCAAGAGAGTTGGTCATAAAGCCAGTGAATGTAGAAGTCAGATAAGGAAGGGTTATAGTGATACTCAATCCTTCAGTGGCAGTTTCTTTACATGCAATAGATTTGGACATAAGGCTAACCAATGCAGGTCCAGAATGAATGGAAGGAACAACGGTCAAAAAAATGTTGTGTGCTATGATTGCAATAGGCCTGGACATATTGCAAAGTTTTTGTAGAAGCAGGAACATGAAGAAGGATAACCCAGTAGAAAAGAAGAAAATAGTGCAAAAGGATGATCTGGTAGAAACCAAGAAGGAGATGAACAAGACATGGATAAACAAGGATATAAATGAAGTCAAGAACCTGTGCTAGCCTGTGGTACAAATGTTTCCTCTAGGAACTAGATGCATAATGAAGTGCGTCAGTCCAGTATGCTTCAGGAGTCATTCTTTTCTAGATTGATGATGGAGTCTGCCTCTCAGGGGGAGTAGGGAGTGATACTGGAGAATGTTGCAGTCTGAAGAAAGCATTTAGAACAATTAAGAACAAGTGCAAGTATGTGTAGTGGAAAGAGATGTGTTGCCCTTTGCCATTGATGTCAAAGGGGGAGAGAGTTCATGTGAAAAAATCAGAGAAAATGAAAATATTTAGTAATCAGAGAGAGTTTAGATGTGTAAAGAGAAAGGGGGAGTTCTGATGCAAAGTTGTGTCTTGATGGTGGAAACTGTTGTTCAGTTTTTCACATCATATGTTGCCATCAATGACAAAGGAGGAGATTGTTGCAAGTACATGCTAATCGGTGTTACCATTAATGTCAACATGTTTGTGTTGTCATAGTATACACCTAAAAATGACATGACTCTAGCTAAATAAATATTTTAAATATTTATTTCATCCTTATTCCTCTATCAATAAATAAATAAATCAATTCATTTATTTGATTCATATTTCTCCAAAAAAATTAAATAAAATCATTTGTTTAATTAAATCATCCAAATTCTTCTAAAATCATTCTAAATTAAATAATACCAAATTATTTAATTAATTCTTCTCATCCTCTATATTTAAATAAATCCAAATATTTATTTAAATTATTTATTTCCTCCAAAATTGAATTAATACCAAAAATAATTCAATTAATCCATGTTGCACGTGTAATTAAATATTTTCAATATTTAATTAGCTAGTATTCTCTCACACACATGTCCTACTTCTCCTCCAGTCAGATTAGTTAACTCATCAATCAAATCTGTTAACTAATTAGTCATCTGAGTTCACTGTTCAATCATCTCAGTCAACTCCCCAATCAGCCCACTTATCTCTCCAATCAATTATGTTAATTGGTCAATCATCTCAGTTAACTCCTTAATCTATTATGTTAACTGGTCAATCATCTCAGTTAACTCTTCAATCTATTATGTTATCTCCCATAACTCATGAAGAAGGCTTGGACACTTGTCCTCTCCCTATTTGTGCACATCCTCTCAAATTTCCTCAACCGTTGATCTTCTTATTCATTCTACACCATTGATCTTCTTTCTCAGAAATCTATAAATACAACCCCTATTCCTCCATTTGAAGGATCCAAGCTTTTTATAAACTTACTCTGTAAGAATCACAGCATGCCTTTGGCACAAATCCCTATAGCTTGAGATTAATTATCACCATTGTCATTGCATTGTGAAGATCCTCTTCATTTGCAAAACCTATCAACAACCTTTCTCCATTGTCATCTTGGAAAAAAGCAAGGAAGTGCACCTTTTGAGGGCTCTATTCACAGACGAGATCAATTTGGGATAGGCGACCAATGGAAGCCATGAAATAGAAAGGTTTGTAAGGTGGTGTTCTTTGTGTTTGATCTTATTTATTTCTAATTTCATTGAGATTATTGGATTATTGATAGATTAATACTGTTAACCACATTTGCTGATAACAATCATTAGTGTCAAATGTGCTCTTATTTTGTTTCTTGATTGTGATGAGTTATTTGCTTTGTATTGCATTGTATTTAAGTGTTGAAGATGATAAGCATATGTTCTTGATATTGAGTTTCCAAGTGCTTTTGAGAAAATTTGGTTCATAACAAAGACAAAGTTGTGAAAATGTATTCTAGCTTACAGGATATTGTCTGAGTATTTGCTTCGCATTTCTTCTATGTTGAAGACTAGAGTGTGAGATTTGGATATGTTTTAAAGAAGTGTTTGAAGATGCTAAATCTAGAATTTGGTGGTCGGGATCACTGTGCAATAGAAGTTCTATTCACCAGTATGAAGATTGTGCCTGGTAGCATTTGCAATGTGACAGGGAGAAACTATTTTGCTTCGCATTTCTCTGCAGTTTGGTTTTTGGTCTTGCAGTTTTGGACATATGATTATAAGGTCCTTATCTATCTTCATTCCAAAGGATTTGTGATTTGGTTCTCCAGAAAGTGAGTTATTGTTTAGCAGAGTTTGATAGTGTTTGTTGTGAGCAGTCTGTGATCTATCTTCAAATGATATTTGTTGTCTTCAAGTGAGATTTGTTGCGGCTGGATTTGTTGGCTCCCAGGTGATTTCATGTTGTTTATGGATGTCTCTAGATCATGTTAAAGGCTTGTGCTTGGTCCACAAGCTATGAGTGAGTTCTTGGAAGTGTGTGCCTAAGTATTCTTAGTGTTTGCACTAATTTTGCTAACTTGGGTGTTAACACTCTTTGCAGATGTATTTCATGGATTGTAGAAGTGTGTTGTAGTGTGTGAAGATGTATTTGTGTCTGAGCTAAGCCATGAAGTGTTCTTCCTTCATTCTTTTGCTTCACAAGTTTGTTTGGGTCTAGACCTAATTTAAATTATGTATGTTTGCCAACCTTGGAGATTGTTCCAAAGGTTGCAGATTGTATTGCCAACCTTGATGTATGTTCCAAGGTTGATGATTGATATAAATAAGTGAAAAAGATTTGTGTGTTGGTGGTGGGGATGCGAAGTTGCGAAGATGAGAGTGTTTGTGTTGTAAGGGCAGCAAAGGTGATATGTATTGTGCTTCAATGGAACTAAACTCAGGCATGTTGTAGATGCTATTATATCAGTTCATGGTAGTGAGCCACCCCTCCTAGCAGTGATCCAACCCTCGATAGTGAGCCAACCCTTGGCAGTGAGCCACCCTATTAGTAGTGAGCCCTTTGGCAATGAGCCTCTTTTTTTATTTAGTATTGTTACTACATTATATTGTGAGCTAATACTCACCGTGGTTTTTCCCTTTTAGGTTTTTCCACATAAAAATCTGGTGTTCATGTGTGTATGTTGTTGATGTGTTTAAGTTTTGTTTCTTCACTTCATGTTTAATCTTCATAACAGATTAAGGGGTTAAAGTAAGTGAATGTGAATGTGACATTGTTTAAGAAAAGTTAAAGTTTTTGATACAACTGATTCACCCCCCCTCTCATTTGTCTTGTGCCTTCAACAGTATTCCTCGATTATAGAAATGGTTAAGAGAAGAATGCCTCTTCTTTAAGAAGGATGTTAACATTTAAACCCACTCTAACAACCTTGAAGAATATTTACTTACTATAATCTAAAAACATAGATATTATTAACAACAATGTGACTATGAAAATGCAATGTATACTTACATTGTCTCACACGTTATGCACAATATGTGATTGGGTTGAGAAAATCTCCCCTTTCACGTATTAGTGAAAATTGAGTCGATTTTGATTTGATAAAATATGAGAATTCGACGTTAAAAACTATCTACAAGAAACACAATTTTAATTTTTTCCAACTACGTCAATGCAGACTCATACATATTCTCATTTTCGATGCAAAGAACGATGATTTCGACAAAAAAGTCACCTTAGTTGCAAAACGACTAACATTCAACCTTGATGATGTTGAATTCACAAAAAATGACTAGGCTGACATTACAAACACATTAGAAAGATTCTAAACAACATCAACAACTTACCGAGTAAAAAATTAAACTTAGACCAACTTGATTAGGCACGAATTACCTTAATTGTCAAAGGTTCACTAACTAAAGATACACTATACTCAGACGACAAATGAACTGTTCAAAACCAAATGTCTATTCTCCTCTCCTTAGAAGATACTCTCTCTTTCTCAGAGAGTGGTCGAACCCTGTTTTCCTGAATATAACTTGCAATCACCAAACTAGGATTAGTGCATTGTTAGTGCATTCACAAATCTTATAAATAACAAATCAAAACCTCATAACATAAATTTCTGAATTATTCAATCACATGTATTATACTTAATCATATGAACTAATATATAGGAAACCAATGATTTACTCTAACATTATATCTTAATGTCTAATCATTTATCCATAAAATTCACTACTAATCATGTGAAAGTAAATAGTAAAATCAAAGCCAAAATTTGGGATGTAACACCTTGCAACATATTTCTACAGTGTAAATGGCATCATGGTCTTCCATATCATGGTGCCCTATGGCATATATTTTCTTGTGACCTTTGTCTTTTTGAGTCAGTCCTTTCATGCACATGATACATCGTCACCCTGGTCTTTATACCTTGGTGCATACTATCTGGTGCTATATCAAACTGTATGGTTTCTCACTCAATGCAACATACCATATTCTTCATCCATTTCATCCATCTCTTAATTTTCCTCCATTCTTCTCACCCAATCCCTTTCATCCATTTCGAGAGTATACCCATGTTCTTCAAACCCGCCTATACTCTCAAGGGGGCATCACATCCCTCCATCATTCCTCATCGTCACTCCTTCAAGTGGATGGGGCAACATGTTCAATCATCCATACCTTATCTTTTTTGAAATGATGTTACCTCTCTCAGTCACAACATCATCTTAAAGGGGGTAAAATATAGACACCTGAAATTGACCATGTCCTTACATCACCTCTAACACCACCTTATGTCACCTTGTGACATATTTGTCCTAGACCCTTTCATGTCCCTTTCCATCATCTAGTTAATTAAATAAATTATATTTATTTAATTAACTCCACCTCCAGGTATTTACCATAATTCTCAAATTAATAAAATAAATTATATTTATTTAATTAATTTAATCCATTTCCTCCATCACCCAAATTAATTAAATAAATCATATTTATTTAATTAATTTAATCCATTCTGAGAGATGTCACAAATCTCATCTCAAACTTTGAATTGCTTCTTTGCAACACAATGGCCTACACTAAGGTGGCTAGCTATGAATGCCCATGTGATACAAATGACACACTACAACAAATGAGGAAGATCTTTTTGGTGCAAAATGATGAAATCCTTAAGGCGTTGTTGCAAGTAATAAACCTAGGGGTTCCACTGGAGACACACATCCATGACCACGTGCTCCTTGGTCGCTTCATCCCCCAGTTCACTTTAGCACAGGGGCACAAAGGGCTCACTAAAATTGTGTTGAGGAAGCTGGTGGCTCCACACCTCCTCTCTATTGTCACCAAAGTTGTGTTCACCTACAATAAAAAAACCCAAAATGGCAACTCGGGTGGTATTATTGATATTGCCACTTCCCAACAAAACAAAGATGTATAGCAAGTCATTACCCTCTTTAGGAGGGGTAATTCAGGACAATATGTAAACTTTTTTGTTCTATGTAAGCCATATGGCTCCTCCTCTTTCCCAGGAACAAGTGGGAACAGCCAATGAGTTCAGTGATGGAGTGAGGTTCTTCCTCCATAAACTTCCCAAGTAATCTACTGGCAATGTAATCTTTTTGTTACTATTAATACAATAGGAGCTACCCCCTTTGCAGTAATTTACGAATTAAAAAAAATTAATTTAATCCATTTTCATCTAGCCAAATTAATTAAATAAATCTTATTTATTTAATTAATTTATCCTCACACATCATTTATCTCCAATAATTAATTAAATAATTTTATTATTTGATTAATTTCCACTTGTCCTCATCCTCATCCTCTTACCACAAATAATAAATGAGAGTTATAAAAGTCAAGCTAAGTGTTCATCTCCACCACTCATTTCATACTACATCTCTTAATCCTAGCCATTCAAATAAGGATGCCTTAGAAGCTTCTATCTTTCACCTCTTAATCTCAACCATCCATTTCATATTGCACCTCTTAATCTTAGCCATCTATTTCCAACTTTTAATCTCAACCATCCATTGCACCTATTAATCTTAGCCCTCCATCCTATCATCAAAAAATTTATAAATCAAATATCAACCAAGCCATTTACATCAAGAGCTTGTTGGTATGTCGCGACTAATCATGCAAATACTATACACTTGTAACGTATCCTTGCAGCCCCTGAAAAAAAAAATTTCCCTCTTTTTTCGCCCGTTCGGAGTCAGTTGTTAATTTTTGTTAACCGACAAAAGAAAAATGACATTGTAAAACCCTAATTCTAGAATCTTCCAAAAAGCTTGTTATAAGTGGCTGGGATGTATGTTGTGGTATGAGATTCACAAGATTGTAATCTATTTTGCACTGGATAATAAAATCATTGGATGGCTGAGTTTCTGTGGATGTAGTCCATTTTGGGTGAACCACGTTAAATTTTTGTGTTATTCTTCATTGTTATATTTGGGTTATTTAATCTACATATAATTGTTAGTGTTTATTTCTTTGATCTGCCTAAACCCTAATAGAGCTTTTATGCAAAGTTATGTTGTCAAAGTGAGTAATCAACATATCAAAATATCATTGAAGTACATCAAACATTCATCAATGCAACAACAAAGGATATTATGGTGGTAACATTTTCATATTATTTCATTTGATTTCTATAGTTCTTATGCTCTCATTGAGGTGATGTTGAGTATGGAATAGGAGGTTTCATTTATGTATTGTTTCATTCTTATAATCCATATTTCTGCATACACACAAGGAAACAAAGGAGAGGATAGGGTATGAAAAAAACAAAAATCTAAAACACAAATTAAATTTATTTATGTAAGAGGAAAATAACAAGGATTTGACAAATGGGTGATCAATTCTAAAAGGAAAATGAAAACAAAACCTAAGGTATGGCGTAGTATGGCTCAAAGGCAAGCAAGGAGGGGGTGGGGAATGAAAAAGACAACAAATGGAAATGGATTTGGAGGGACATGGATGGGATTGGTAAGGGGAAGTGCTAGGAAGGATGTATGTAGATTAAATGGAAAATAGAAGTGACTTATGAGAAAAAAAAACAAATGCAAAAACAAGGAAAATTGTCACCAAAACTGAAGAGATCTCTTGTAAAAATAGTTGTGAAGCTCCGAAAAATTGTTGTAGACCTTGATGCAAAGGATAATACATTTTAAAAATATAGTAGCCACTAATATACCCTTTCTCTTTCAAAAAAACTTTCTCAACAAATTCTCCCAAGTGAAAACTTAGTATCTATTATGTAAAAATGAGACAAAGGAAGCTCATTTTATGGAATTTTTGGAGGGAATTTTGGGAGGGAAACTAGCCTTCCCTAAGGAAACTCATTAAATGCTCATTCTATCAAAAGTTGAATTTGATTAGTGAAAAGGACAAGGCTAACTAGTAAACACCTACCACTGAGGATTGGTTCCTAAGAACTAGAAGGTTTAATTTTGTATGATAAATCAAGGGTAAATGGGTCCATTTAAGGGTGATGGCTATGATACATGATTTAAAGGTCAAAAAGAGATGATTTTTAATTAAAATTAGGAGATATTATCTATCTAATTTATTTGGAAAAAGGTCAAAAAATGGTTATAAGGAAGGGTAAGGGGAACATGAAAAGGGAAAAACACCTAGGGGAAAGAAAATAAAAGGGGGAAAACATTAACTTAACATAAAACACATAAGAAATGGGTTAGGATGATTAGGGATAACTAGGAAAAGACATAGGAAGATAAAAAAAAGGATTAAAAGCACAAAATAAGACACAAGCTAAAGTAAGTGCAAAACACAAGAGAGAATTGCAGGGTATGAAATTTTTGATCTTATAGTATTCAAAAAGAATTAAGTATGATAATTTTTCAATCAATTTTATCTGAAGGTAGAAGATAAATTGAATAAGATATTTTAGATTAGACAAAGTAATAAAAGAGGAAGAAGAAATAGATCAAACATTGCATTACAAGAGATTTTAGATTAGACAAAGTACGAAAAGAGGAATTTTTATCATGGTATTTGGGTGCCATGTTTTATTGGGTCCATGGTATTGCCTTATGATTTTTTCTAGGCCTCCCTAAGCCTATATATTGATGTCTTGGGATGGAGGTTGTAGTATTCAATTTGTGTAGGGCTATTCTACTAGAATTCCTTCAAGATTAAAGAGTATTGATCTTATTGAAGCACAATTCAACTCTAGTATTGTATTATAACACATTGTTGCTAAATAATACATTGGGTGAGTGTGCTTTGGAGGTTGGGTTTTCTTGAAATGGTTTCCCAAGGTATATCTATGCCATTCTTATTTTGTGGTTGTTCTATTCTTTCTTCATTATTGTTCTTTTCTAAGTGTTATTTTACATGCCAAATTGTTGCATAAATTTAATTAGAATGGATAAATTACAACTCTCTCTTCATAGGGTTAATGTTGGAAGTATCTACATATGTGTTTCAAGTAATACATAAGATTTGTCTTGAGCTTAGGTGATAGTGTGGTTTGTGGGCATATTTTCCTTACAAAAGTGATGGTAGACTTAAGAAATGAATGATTTATGCAAGGAACCTATGATATGTTGAAGAGGAAATTTGGGTCATATAAGATCATAAGAAGATTTGATTCAAGTAATACATATGAAGTTGAGTTACCTAAAGGATTTGGGATATCTCAAGTATTTAATGTTGCATATTTGTATGAGTATCATGAATGAGTGACTAAAAAGGAAGAGTGGAGGTAAATTGGATGGTATCAATGCCAAAACAATATAAAGAGATTGAAGAGATTTTGGATAGTAGAATTGGAAAGACAACAAAAAGAAAAAATTATGAAGAATAATTGGTGAAGTATAATGGTAGACCTATTGAGGATTCTACATGGATAGCCATGGCCCAGGTGAACTATTATGGTTTTCCTTTAGCTAAAAGCCTTGAACAAAAGTGAGAGGCTCACTTTACAATGGCCTAGAGTGTCTAATGCAGGAGCATCCTAGGTTTAAGGGAAATCTTACATCAACCAACTTCTTTGTATGTTTGTTTGTCTTTGTAGGTTTTCTCAGTTGTTGCACTCATTTTGTTCTTGCCACAATTTTATTTTCTTATCTCAATCTTTATTCAAAGAACACAATAATTCTATTTTGTGGTACTTTTGGTTTAGAATAATGCCTTCTAATTAGAATCAAAGCATCTTAAGTGTGTCCTTAGCATGTTCATGTACTTGCTCAAGTTTTTAATGAAGATTAATGTGATATGAATTGTTACACCCACTTAAGGGAGGCCTATTTAAGTTGAGCACCACATGTTTGAGTCTTGTGTCAATTGATAATGTTATCTAATGCACCATCAATCTTAGGGAGGTTGATGGTTGAGGCCTCATTGAGTTTCAAAGATTACATTTTGCTACACTTATGTTAAGAAGGGTAATTTACATGTTTCACAACAAGGCATCTAGTCCCTAGGATAAATTATAGGAGAAACCATTTAATATTATCTAACCATGATCCTTATCTCATGTACATAAGGTCTAGTGTATTACATTTTTGGTTGGCACAATGGTGCTACATCATGGTTATCTATAAAAGATCAACAACTTCCATCAAGAGAGGATGGTTCAGTTGGGAACATAAGTGAGTATAGAGAGATCAAGATCAAAGAGTGCCAAATAAAATACTTTCTCATAAGTCTAGTGTTTCAAAAGATGCACACTTATTTTTTAGTTCATGAGTATAATTGAAGATTTAAGCCTAATTTTGATTGTAAGCACTAGTGACATAATCTATTGATATATTTTTAGATTTTGAATCAATAAAACACTACTCTATATTTCTTAAGTAATGTAAATATGATATGATTATTTTAATTTTGTTATGTGTAATTGAGAGTAATTTGTGTTATGTTTCATGGTTGGATAGTCCTTAATTAGATCCTCCATCAATGACTATATCACTATGTTATCTACATCTAGTGCTTTAGCTCTAACTTCTATCGATACATCTAAGGTTTCTAATTCATGTGATGATGGTCTTACAACTAATGATGGTGATCCTTCCTCCTTGTCTCTTGATGCTTTATCTAATGAGGATCTTCATGATGCTTGTGTGATTGATGATAGTGCTTTACTTTCTTTATCACATGATGTTGCAAATGATGATCATATTTCTCAACTAACAAATATTATCGATACGCATGATGAAAATATTTTCCTTTTTGGATCCTATACTTTATAATGTTCATATTATTTGAGATCCATGGCGTGATTAATTTCATGGTGATAGAAAGGGATATCCTAAAGGTGCATAGTTAAATGTTAAAAATGTTCTTCTTCATATATTATGCCTACATCACTACTGAGACATGTTTCTAATGGATACATATAGAAACACTTTAGTTGATGAAGCTCTATTATGGTTTGATTTGCATCATGCTTCTTAAACTTCATTTATGGATCTTATATATTATTTCATAGAACATTTCACTATTAGTCCTAATGTGTGTTTGTAGGATAATATTAATCTTTCAATATCAAGTAGCTATCATAAAATTCCATATATTTATCCTCCTAACCAACAAGATAAAAAAAATAGCATAAGGTTAAACATTATATTAACGATAATCATCATAAGAACATCATTCCAACACAACTAAGGTGCTAAAGGAATTTCACTTGCTTGGGAGATCCTCTGTATATGATACTTAAAAAATTGTCGCAAGCACAACTTATTGAGTTTCTTCTTATCAAGCCCATTGATACATCTTGATATGTGCTAAAGCCCTTTACTACTCATTACTTGTGATTATCATTAGATACATGGACATATTACATGCATATGTATTTCACTCAAGCATAAAATTAAAGATCGTATTGACAAGAATGTGATACAAGTTAAGAATATCGATGGTTATGGACATATATGTTTCACACCCATCATGATAGAGAGTGTTCTTTAAAAGCTAGTGACAAAACAAGTAATGGTTGTGTGGATAACATGGCATCTACATCAAACAGATCACATGACACACATGGTAAAGAGAAAGAAAAGGGGTATACATATAAGTACACATCAATGTGGCAATATATAGTGGTATTCTTACAAAGGTATGCAATGAAAATCAAAGAGGCAAAAATTATAAAATACACTTCTAAAAATCAACAAAAGACAACTTCTCTAAAGACTACATGAAAAGTGTCATCACTACATGACATGTTTGTTCATAAAGAGACATTATTGGATCATACTTCACTTGCATATCATGATATAAGCAAAGATAACCTCATTGGAGGTGATGATTTAGGTGACACATCTTGCAGTTCCTCTTGACATAAGTTTCTTTCTATTTCTAACTACATATTCTATTTATAATTTTCCTTCCATGCTTTTCATTTGATCTTCCCACTTTGGGGGTAAGGTTGTTGTTTACTTTTTGCAAGTTACATGCATTCATTATTGTTCCCTTTGAGGGAACAAAAGTGGGGCATCATTTATCTTTCATCTACATCCATAGTGATCACACAAAGATAAGTGTCACAAGTATGTATCTCTATTTGTTCCTATGATTTCCTTACAACATATTTATACATATATTTTTATACTATCATACTCATTTTTTTATGCTCAATTTATTATGCTTATGCATTTAGATTATTATGTTATCATGCTTAGTTTTCGTCCATCTTTCTCTATTTCCTTGATTTGTGTGTACTCTTGTATGGAACACACAAAATCAAGGGGCATATCATTAGTAATTTTACTTTCAAGTTTATGTGTAGTTCATAGGTTGACCTTGGATTATTGCTCTAGTTATTTTGCTTCTAGTTTTGCTTGTCTTTTTATTTTTACTTTGGTGTGCTTGCTTATGTATATTTGCATGCACAAAAAAATGGGGGAAAAATGTAAGGGTGAAAATGCACCCCTTGCACAAATTCCCCTTTGTTTTACACCACTTTGTGTGGATGTCTTAAGTACATTTCCCTAGCACATGATTTAAACTAATTTGACACACTGACCCTAGACATAAATTTACACTCAAATATGGTACTTTATTTCTCCCCAGATCAATCTCAACTCTTAGATCAATACCTTCTCTACCTAAGTCAAAACCACATTTGAGGGATTGACCCATATCAAAACTACACACAAGGGATTGACTTAGGTCAAAACTGCATGTATGATTTTGACCCACTTTTTCAAAACTCAAAATTAATTATTACTCTTGCCAACTCAATTCCAACTAACTAGTATTTATTAATTCCCATGTCAAAAGGTTCAAATTGTGTGCCTAGGATATGTATAAAAGGACATCACCCCTATGTCACTATAATCATCTAGGATCATACTCCATCGACCAAGATCACTCACTACTAACATCTGTAATACTCAAAATCACTCATATCCCTATCATAAATTTGTTTGGCATTGATAATGTTGAACACAAAGAATATTGAGAGGGGGGGTGAATCAGTATTGTACAAAACCACTTCTTCTGTTGTTCTTTAATCCAATTACCAAATTCAATAACATGAAAGCAGAATAAACATAATAACAACAACCATAAAGACATAACACATAGACACCAGAATTTTTACGTGGAAAACCTAAAAAGGGAAAAACCACGGTGAGTTTTAGCTCACAATATATTATGATAACAATACTGAATTACATGAAGGCTCATTGTCTTAGGTCTCACTGCCCAAAGAAGTGCTCACTGCAATAGGCTCACTGCCAAGAAAATAGAAAAAAAGATAGAAGAAGGATTCACTCACTGCCATAAGATGACTGCTACAAATGCATCTACAAAATACTGAAGTGCAATTCCATTAATGGCTTAGTATACAGACTCAAATGTCTTCATAATGTCTGCCTGCTTTTCTGCTCTATTTCACATATGCTCTGCCCTTATGCTCTTATTATCTTTTCTTGATCACAAAACTGCCTTAGATCGCACACACATTTTATTTGCACAATATTCGCACATCCTTCTTGCTCCAACATTGAAATTCATCGAGTATATATATTCGTAACAAGATTTATCTCACAATTAGGTCGGCAAGCCAAACATGAAATGTGTGTACACATGTTATACCTGGTCAGCTTGATCTTGAGCACAAATAACAATGTAGATCCAAACATACATACAATAGTCTTCATATAGGTCGGCACCAATCATTCAACTACTTAGATTGATTGTTCAAATAATATATCTTATCCACATATAGATCTAACATGCCTGTCGACTTGTCCCTTAAGAACACACTTGACCAATTCAACAGTCACATCATAACTTTCACTATGGACCATAGGAGACTAAGATTCATAAATAGAATTCATCAGTGTCCTCTTGACATACCTTCAGAACCATAGCACATAATAACCCTTCGTACCAAAATGCATATCTTGGAACTGTTGCTCTATCTCAGTGAAATATTGTCAAGCTGGAAGCTGATGTTGGAGAACTTATAGAATGTGATCTGATAAACTTCAAGGGATGTAACTCTGGATATAGGTAGTCATAGTATGTATCTTTGCTACCTCAGAACTGCAAGACAAAAAGTACAACATCGAAGGAATTCAGACTCTTTTACTTTGGTACTGTGCACTGTTCCTGACTTAACTCTATTCACCCGGACTTGGATATTTTACCATAAGACTTCCAGAGGAAATCAAGACTTGAACATTGGAGCATATGATCATCAAATAGCTATGAACAACATACCTGAACTATATATAATGATCTTCAACTGCGGAGGCATACTGACCCAAACACTGTCATTTACACTATATAATGTATACTGCCCATACTTAGTCATTTATCCTTTCAAAGTAAAGTCTCTTTGCCATGCCGGTGGAATCTCTTTTCTTTGTTGCCATCAATGACAACATTCAATCATTCATCAAAGCAGTGTCTCTTGCCAACAGATAATTCTGATTATATTAGCCATTTTATCAACAAGTATCACAATCATAGTTCTTGCACTAGGACACCTTATCACTCATTACACTTTTGTTCAACTCTCACAAACCTTGATGATTAAACCACATCATTGTTTATTGTGTTTGTATTGAAATTAAGACACAGAGAAGAGCCAAAGGGTCCAACACAACAATCAATCATTCATCTTCAACATTGTCACAATATCATGGGTTACAAATATATAAGATTTCTCCTATAACCACTTTTGTAACCACTCACTAACTAACCCAAAAACTAACATATAATTAATAACTAATTAAAAGCTAACATACAATAAATTAATATTAACATGTTAATTTATAATTTATTATATTATTCTATGTCATGCACTAATAAATTCATAACACCCCCCTTTAGTGCTGACATAGGAACTTCTACTCTAGCATTGCATCGACTTTTGGTTTTGGTTGATTGTTGCCCTTGTCTTCTAAGTTGCCGCTAAGATTCACCTAACTTCCTATTTTCCCTCCTTCAATAATAATTTTTCTTTGGATGTCAGTTTCCACCAATAATGCATCCAAATACAATGTTACAAATATTTCAAAAAATATTAATCTCCCCCTTTCTTCTACATACAGTTGCTCATTATATATTAATAGTATTCTCAAATGATTTATGGGTTTTGTTCTCCTCTTCATCAACTTTCCAAAACATCTTAAACTTCTATTTTTTTTTTTATAAAACGAGTTCAAGATATAATAGTTTTAGTGAGATTGTATTAAATTGTAATTTTAAAATTAGAACAATGTATTAATAATTGACTAACACTTAATGATAACATGATTCCTCCTTTACATGACCTAACTATCCATAAAAGAGTAGCATAATAAATCCATACCAATATTGATACAAATAAAACCTAATAACATAAATATGAAAAACTTCTTCTCAAATGCCTCAAACTACCTTGACAGCTAGCACTTTTCTACATCACCTTAGATTTCTACAACTTTGAATGTATATTTTTTCAAAATATTTTTTTCTGATATGAAAATGAACAAAATGGAGTGAAAACAATGAAAAAAGAAAATAAGATAGAGATAGGAGAGAAACCAAATGTAGATGGATCGTGAATGTCACAGATTTGCACATGGTTTACACTACGCCTCTATTGACAAAATGTAAGAATGGTGGACAAACAACAATGGTTGTTGCATGTTATCTACACTGCTTGGTTGTTGTATGAACTGCTTTGGAGAAGGAAAGACGAGAAAATGGAAGGCAAACCGAGAGGTCCAAGATACCTACTCTAATACCATATTGAAATTAAGACACAAAGAGAAGAGCCAAAGTCTCCAACACAACAATCAATCATTCTTCTTCAACACTGTTACAATATCATGAGTTACAAATATATAGAATTTCTCCTATAACCACTTTTGTAACCACTCACTAACTAACCCAACAACTAACATATAACTAATAACTACCTAAAAACTAACATATAATAAATAACATGTTAATTTATTATTTATTACATTATTCTATGTCATGCACTAATAAATTTCTAACAGTTTGTAGCTTAGAGTGTTTTGCAACTTTTGATCAAAATCATTTAATCAATCAATGGAGCTTGACTAAGGCAAAGTGTGGGAGGCTAGTTACCTTCCTCTCCTAAGATATAGCAAATTCCAATGGTGTTCTCCAACACCACCAAGTCTTATATTTGCAGGTGTAGGTATAGATGAGTCTTTACCATGAGTATTGAAGATCTATAGGCCATAGGTTCAAAGCCATGCACAAGTTTAGGGCCACACCATGCAAGTCAAAACCACACAAAAAAATCAAAATTGAATGTGTGGACTTACCTTACACAAATTTTGAGAACCCACATGAGAATTAAAACAATAAACAACTATCTATTAACCATTGAAAATTGACTAAGTCTTTTTTATTTTTTAATTTTCAAAATTTAAAATTATATTATATAATCTATCACAACTCTTAATTAAATTATCTAAGTTATATTAGATATTATATTATTAAACCTATTTTTTAAAAAAAAGAGTGACGATTTTTAACTTTCAATTATTGAATGAGACAGATCATTAAAAGGTAGTTGGAAACCTATCGTGAGATGGTAAGCAAAATCATTCAAAGTCGTTGGATAATGTAGTTGGAACTAATTCTTTGATGGTGAGTAAAGCACACGAGCACTCAACCAATGTTATTGTCATTATTTTTCTCTAGATTACAAGTCTCCATTTTACTATATCTCTTATAAAGCCCATAAAATCTTGCCAAACAAAACATAAAACAATTTGTTTTTGGTTTCTAAGCTTTTTGATGTAATGTCCTCCAACTTTTCTCCACCTTTGAGAGCTCCATCCACTTATTTTAGTTGGTGATTTTTGTTTTTTACTAACTTCTCCCACATCATTGTCTTACCAAAATACCAATAAACTCATATTCAAAAAAGTGACTAGACTTAAAGAGATTTGTTTCAACTTCTTATGTTTAAAGACATCAACAAGGGTGGTGACTTGGTTAAGTTCCTTCTAATGTTGTGGGAAATTTTTTATTTTCTATTCGAATTTTGACTTTTACTTTTGAAAATAAAATAATTAAATAAATGTAATTAGAAAATTATTTTAGGATTATATAGTTGGTGTTAATAATTGTTTGGAGTAATTTGTTAAAATAAATGTAGAAAGTTAAATAGATAAATAAAATTAATATTGATATATTGTAATAATGGTTGAAAATGATTTGTTGAGATGTAGAAATTTAGTGATGCTCAAATAAATATTTTGAAACCTATGAAGTCATTGTCTATTACTATGGATCACTTTCATAACCATAAGATTAAATGTGCATGCGTGGATTTGACTTGTGTGAATTATGAATTTGATCTAACCACATAGATTTGATCTATGCATATGTTGAGATATTTGCTCTTAGACAACTTTGGATGGTTGTGGTTGTTTTTGCATTAAAAACTTGGTTGTGTGGTTTGGAGTTTGTTAATGGTTAGGAATATGTCTCCCTTTTGTCAAACCTCCAAGGATACTAAGTCAATGGCTTTTGAAATTGATCGAAAATAATAGGCAAGCATGCGAGAGATGCCTTAGATGTTGATACAAGCAAGTAATGTAATAGTGAATTTTCTAATTGAGTTCTCAAATGATTATAGCTAATTCTTTTATAAACTCTCGATATCTAAAAATGAACTAGGGTTAATCTAGTATAAATGGACAAACCCTAATTAATTATTAGATCATCTAGCTATAAGATAAGATCTATTTAGGGATCACATGAGAGAGCTATGGTACACTTTGCATCAACATAAAAGAATATCATCAACATCCTAGGCATACCATATGATTGCTTACTATCTTTGACCATTGTACCAAACCATTGAGTTAGTAACATGGGTTTGGCCAAGAAAGAACAATCCTAGCATAGCAAGCTCCTCAACGATGCCTATCGACACCACCCTTTTCAAATGTAGGTTCCATACATCAAGGTGAGTAGATCTTTGACACATCAATTTTTGTGCAGTTTAGATCTATGTGTTGAGTTAAGATCAATGGACATGAAGATCAGTTTTGCAGGCACGAAAGTGAATCAAAGTATTAGACAACAATTTCCTTAATCTTGAGGCAGTCGTCTTGATATGTTCTAGTTTTCTAACACAACAACAAATCAATTAACCTCATTTATCATAATAATGTGACATCATATCTAGAACTAAATACTATTATTTTATTTATTTAAATTTCATGCATTTATTTCAATACGCTCAATCAATCCCAACCCACTAATCTAAAATTAGTTGCTTACTTTGTTGAATTTATTCCCATACAATGTATCTATGCATTTATATAACTCACTTTTCACTCCACTTTAATTATAGATGGGGTCTAAATTTGATAGTTGACCTTGCATGCCAAGCAATTTTTATGTGAGGTTATCCATTCAAAGTTGCCCTTTAAATGTTAAGACAAAGATCAATTACATATTTAATTATAATTCTATACAATTTCTGTCAATTCGTCAATATCAGTGTCTGAAATTTTAATTATATTTTATGACAAAAATCCCTAAATACAACCCTAGACCATCAAAATGATCGAGTGTATCATAATCCTAACGTCATTAGTATCGTCACATTTAGTAGTTTTATAATAAGAAAAGCTACGGCCAAGAATGAAAATGCATTGCATGCTTACTCGTTCACGAGGTTGTTGAATTTGCGAAAATGCCGAAGTCAGTAAACATGTGCGTCGTAGAGTATTTGAGTTTTTATGCTTTGCAAGATTCTTAGTTGTTTTATTATTATTATAAAATTCATTACTATTCCCTTACAAACATGTTTTGATACTAGGATGAGAATGATTTCCAAAATAAAATAGAGGCATGGGAAGTTTTTTAAAAGAGCTTTAATTTAATTTATATTTTTATAAAAAATTAAGAGTTATCATGAAACACAATTACAAAACCAATGAAAAATAATTAATATAAAAAATTTTACTTGCTTCTTAAATTAGGTATAGTGTTGTTGCTTTCAATCATTTCTTAGTTTCATTGTAGCTAATTTAAATTTAAAAGTGAATTGAAAATTATAGATTTTAAAATTTAAGGATTATGTCTAGTTGTTAAATGGATTATTAGAGTTGTTAAAGGTGACGAATTGTGGAGTTTTGTTATTGAGACAGAATTGTTATAGCTACAATTAAACAAAAATAGCAGAATGTTAATTGGTTGGACAAGATTCTTCTTGCATCATTCTTTTAAGTTTTAAAACTTCCTTTCTTATACAATACAAAAGTCTTGGCAGCAAGTATGCCATTTCTTAAATTAAAAAGAGTTTTCATTATGACATGGTTTTAGCTTTGCTTCTTCTTCCATTTGGTGGAATAAGCATATCCAATGTCAAGGTAAACCTTTAATCATTATCTTTTCTAGGCAAGCTTATCACTTGTTCAAGAAAAGAATCTAATTTTTTCAAGGATTGGCATTAGCTCCTTTCCTAGCATTTCTCATTCTTCTCCATGAAACAAATAGATTTCCTCCTCCTTTCTACATGTCTTTACTTCCCCACCTCAACATTAAATGGAAACCCAAATTTAGTCATAAATATATAGTCAAATTGAGTGCACAAATCTTGAAATTAAACGCTCATGAAGATGCCCAAATACTTACTTGGAAAATTTTGTATTACAAATTGTATGTTAGTGATAGACTAAAATGCCTATTTGTTCAACTAGCTAAATGCCTATTTCTCATTGAAATTAGAGTACGAAACATTTACTATGGGGCTTCATTTTGGCTAAAGACAATGCACTATTGCTTTCATAGATTTGCTTATTTGCACTATTGCTTTCATAGATTTGCTTATTTTATTTGGTCATCATTTGAGTTGGAAAGAAGTTTTATTTGGAATGGGTCTAAAAAATAATGTGGTTACTAATTCAATTACACATCTTATCTTTTTGCACTTAGAGAGAATTAGATGTTCAAGTGTGTTTTCTAATTCTTATATTCATTTGGAAACAACAATTTTAAAGCTTTATTCTAACATATTCTTCCAAATTGCATTCATTGTCTTCTCAATTACAAGCTATGGTAAGATAGACAAAGAGATGGCCTAGGAATCAATCAAATTACAAATCAACCAACTCTAAGTCAATCAACATTTTGTAAATAAACAAGCTATGTACACCATCACAAGATCTATATAATTATTATTGTAAACAACTTATTGTACATTTTATTGCTATCAAATTATTATAAAATTATTTTGTATATTAATCCTTCATTAATCCTTAACCATACCTTAATTTCTTGTAACCTACATAACTACTTATTTTAAAATTCACCACTATATAAAATCAAAACATTTTAAAAAGTAGTTTAGAGTATTTATTCTCTTTATAGGGAAAACGGCCAGTAGCACCCATCCTAACTTTAGGCACGTTAAGCTCGTAGCTATCTATATAGGATTTCTACGAATTTTTTTGGGTTTCCCCGTATGCGACTTAATGTCATGTATTGGTTATTTTTACGGTTTTAATTGGGGGTCAAATGTGCAAGAACATAGCGGGCCCCTTTCCCCTAGATATAACAAAAATTGAAAGTAAGTACTATATAAAATCTAAACAATAAAAATTGAAAGTAATTACTATATAAAATCTAAACAATTTTTTTATTAGTTTAGAGTATTTATTCTCTTTATAGATATAAAAAAATTTGAAAGTAATTTGTATTTTGAAGGTAAAAGTATTAAAAAACTAGTAAACACTAATATTCCACTGGCTGTTAAAACGCGAAGTGTTTTTCCCAAAATAAAACACGTCTTTGCAGAAAGGGAGAATAATCTGTTCGCTGTGCCATCACATTAAAAGCCGAATTTTAAAATCTCTTGAAATCCGCTCTTCAAAATAAAAAAAAACCAGTCACCCAGCCGCGGATGAGCAGCAGCCCAACAATCCTGGGAATTCCCCGGACTCCAAACCCAAATCCGATTTATCAAAATGCGTAAACCCCATTTCATTTTGCACACAGAGCGCAAATGGATTCTACCATTCTTCGCAAGCTCGCTCGTATCAATCCTGCTACTTGCAGCAGTTCTCACTCGATCTGGAGCTTCCAATCGCTCAAACGAGCCGCGCAAGTTCTTTTTCGAATCCAGATCACCGGACGGAATGCCAGCGGCTCCAAAACTTGCGTACCTGATAACGGGATCCAATGGCGATGGCGAGAGGATTAAAAGGCTTCTGCACGCGATTTATCATCCAAGAAATCATTATTTGCTTCACCTGGACAAAGAAGCCTCTGATCAACAGAGATTAAATTTGGCATTCTATGTGCAATCTGTGCCTCTTTTTACTGCGGCGGGGAATGTAAATGTGATAGGTAAAGCCGATTTTGTAAGCTACATGGGACCGACCGCTATTGCTTCCACGCTCCATGCTGCTGCCATTTTGCTCAGATATGCTAAAGATTGGGACTGGTTTATTAATCTTAGCGCCCTCGACTATCCTTTAATTACACAGGACGGTAATGTTTTTGGTTCGCTTCGTGTTTAAATTTTTTTAAGTTTTACTGTTCCTGCATTTAAATGGTTTAGTGCTTGGTTTAACACAGTGGAATGTAGGTATTTGGGTTTAATTTTATGATATTTTGTGTTTTGAGTTTGATGACCTTTTTTTTTAACTTTTGCCGTACCTGCTTCGATAGCCTTGTCTGGCCTAGTGGACGATACGAATTTAGATTTAATTTAACTATATTTGATTTCTTTTTCTTTTTCTTTTTGCGTAATTCGTAATAGCTTATGTAAATTTTTTTCCATTTTTCTCCCTTTTAATCAATGAAATTGAGAGAAAATTAGAGTTCGAAGCTTAGTGCAGTAGATTATGCGCGAGAACACCGATCAAAGAAAAACCTGAAACAATTTGGGAGAAAACATGATAAATGTGACAGATAGAGTAACTGCCTATTTGGTGTTTTGTGAAATGGGATTTTCTTTTTTTAAATTTTTTCTTTTTGCATTGCCGATCAGAAAATGGTGATCAGGTACACGAAGTAGGATTTTACCACAGCTGGTCTCAGAATCGTGTCTTCCTTGACATAGCTTCCCCACCAAAAAATCGGTTACCTTAAAATGTATAGAAAAAAATCAGTCATATTCAGAAACATGGTCATGAGCTCCCACCCGGTCTCGAGTTCAAATCCCGGTTTATCCACGGGGCGTGGTTTGAGGCGGTTGGACGTTGTCTAGGTTATAAGGGCTAGCCCTGTATTCGATCGCCATGGTGGCTGATCCAGCTCTCAGGGCTCTGATTCCTGAGTATTAAAAAAAGAAAAGGACAAGAAAAAGAAAAATGGTCTATGAATCTATATTATGAAAGTATAGAAATGCTAAATGTCATACTCATGTTTGATCCACGGGGGAGATTTCTAAATTCTGCGCAAAACCTGATGCAACCTACACCAGGGATGGAGCTCTTCAATAGTTCCTCTGACATGTGATCATTTATGTAAACAATATGAGTAAATTTGTAAAAGAGGCTGAAATTTATACAAAGTTGTAGTGCTGCATGACATTTTGCATCAGAGATGACGAAGCTTAATATGTCTTTACCCCTATCTTAAGTGGAAATTGTACCATTGACCAAGACTCCACGGTTAGACTTTGTAAGATCATCTTCTGCATTGTCTGATTTCTGAATGTCAGCCATGCTGTAAAGTGTAAACTATTTGAGCAAACTTTGGCACTGTTTTTGCAGTTGCTGTTTTCTTTAGCAATTTCTTGAGATCATTGAAAGGGGCCAACAGAAGTATTTGCCCACGCACTCATTGGTTAGTTTAGCGCTGCCAACTCTGTCAATGAAAAATGAAGAATGACATCTTCTAGGTGCTCTCCAAAGCCTCAAAATGGGTTAAAAACAAGCAATGAAGCAAATGGTATTTGCTTTGACCTGCTCATACAAAACAGGCTTCTATAATGGTTTTCTGTAGAAACCTGCTCTCCATAAAGCCAGGAGACCTTGCAGATAAGTAGTCTCTCACGTTTTGCTATCTAACATGCCACAAAGAGCAAATCCATGCCCCATAGCTAAACACAGATCAAATTGAAGAAATGAAGGCAGATTGAAAAGCCACAAAACAATGGAGTAAATTATTGCTTTAAAATGCAGACATCAGGAAGGAAACATTAAATCTGTTGTTGCAGCTATATGCAGCTCAGATCTGTAAATTTGAGACCCTGTGAACATCCTTGCACATGCATACCTATCAAAAATATCCTCTTTCCATCTTCTAGAAATGGGAAAATTCCAATGTTTCTTCAATTTAAAAACAGTTTCAATTTATCATTTATGTAAACAATATGAGTAAATTTGTAAAAGAGGCTGAAATTTATACAAAGTTGTATTGCTGCATGACATTTTGTGTCAGAGACGACGAATCTTAAATATGTCTTCACCCCTATCTTAAGTGGAAATTGTACCATTGACCAAGACTCCACTGTTAGACTTTGTAAGATCATCTTCTGCATTGTCTGATCTCTGAATGTCAGCCATGCTGTAAAGTGTAAACTATTTGAGCAAATTCTGGCACTGTTTTTGCGGTTGCTGTTTTCAAAGATAATAAAACCTGTTGCTATTCATCATCTAAAAAAAAAAAAGAGTACCAGGCTCCAGCATTTTTCATCAAACAAATAAAAGTAGATACACCAATGTCAGTGAAAATTTGAATGGGTCATTTTATTAAATCAGTCAGGAGCTTCAGCATGTTCTCAATTAAGGGATTCACTAGAGAATAGAACTTGACAAGGAGGTCCATGATAAGTTGCAATGCCATGTACATTTGTCAGAAATCCAAGCATCGTAACAAAGATCATTATATTTACTTTCTAAATCATTTGACTGTAACCATAGTAGCATTATTTGTCCAAAGTTGAGATTGACAAGGCAAAGTAAAAGTATAAATGAAATTCAATTGCTCGGGATATAATCTGGTGCAACCCAAAACAATTTTATTTTATTTTTTTTCTTTTTAAAACGAGAGCCAGGTCTGGGGGCAGCACCCCCGAGTAGTGTTGAGGGGCAGCAGGGATCTTCATAGCATTTGCACCTTGTTATCGTTTTTTCAAAATTTTTAATGTTAAATGACTGTTTTTATAGTGTACATGGAAATTTTTCTTCCTCTTCCTTTCTTCCATTTTTGGTGATTGTAATAGAGCATGGGCAATGATTTTTAAGTTTTTTTGGTTGGGAGGCTTTGGTGGGCACGCCTTGTAGGTATAGGCTTATTTTTTAATGCGAAAGTCTTTTTTTTTGACGTGCAAGGACAACTTGTCATTCCTGGGACGATTGAGGGATGTTTGCACATCTCTTGGCCGCCCTAGGGATGGCATGATGACAGGAAGATGGAAATGATTTTTAGTCATGTTCATATGTGTGATGAACAAATTGACATGAAGATGGAGATTTGGTCTAGTTTATACTTTATAGGAGTATAGTTATGTTCTATTTTCTAAGTGAGACATAGAAATGTTATGATAAGGAAATTACACAACCTTAATTTGAATCATTTTAACAAAATTAGTCTTAAGAAAACAGAAATATGAAGAATCAAAGAATTTTCAACAGCACCAAGGAAGAAGAAAGGTTAAAAGCCTTATAAGTTACAAAACTATACTCAGTTGCTACTTGAGGAGATAATAGATGTGAAGGGAGAAAACAAAAATGAGTATGGAACATAGATTCAAAACTCAATGAGTAGTCGTGAGATGTTTTGCTGGTCGAGTAACTTGACAATGAACTTGCCAAATAGTCTGGACTCTGAGCAAGTCGGTAGTGTAGACTTGTCAAGGGTACTCGGCAAGTTTGCTGTGTGGCAGAGTCACAAGTAAACATGCAAACACATAAAAAATAAGGATTTTATGCCTTTTTAAGCAAACCTGATCACTGCAATTTCCTCAAACAACATTTGCAGCCTTGTTTGAGTGATCAAACGAGTTTGAAGGTGATTTGAGGAGCAAAATTCCACAATTTTCAGAGTTTCAGGTCAGATTTTTTTTCCTTTTTTTTCAAGCATTTCAAGAATTTTGTGTTTAGACATGTTTTGAAAGCATTGAATTCAGTTTTCATGTCTTTTAAGGCTGATTTTATAGTATTGTTAATAATCGAAAATGTTGATTTTTTACTAATTAGGGTTAACAAAATTATGGTATAAAAATGTTTTTTTTGCTTCATTTTGTAATGCTATTCAATTATGTTTGAAATGTAAACCATTCAATTTAGTTTTTATGTCATTGTATGTTGATTTTATTTTATGTTTTAGGCAAAAATGGTGTAGCCTGTTGATTTTATTTTATGTTTTATGTTGTAGGGTTTAAAGTGTCTTTTAAATTTTAAACATCTTTTTGTGTATTAAAAATGCTGCAACAAAATATATTTTTCTGATTTCATGAATGCCAGGTTTGCATTTAGCATACAATGGCATTAGGAAGTGGAAGTTGACCTGCTTCTAGAAAGAACACCATTTGGAAACATGGCATAGCGAGATCGAATGCGAGGAGTGTTCTATGCAACTACCGTGGGCTGAACATGAATGTAGGCATCAATCGCCTCAAGTATCACTTTACATGTATTGCTGACTGTGACGTCAAAGTGTGTCCCCATGCCATGGACGAGGCAGAGCAAAAGGTGAAAGAAACCTTTGCATTGATAGATTATAATAAATTGCAGAGGAGGAAGACAAATGCATCTATAGCAACAACCATGAATCCCAACTTAGTGTAGAAAATATAGGTGGATATGATAGAGATTGTGGGCTCTAGTTGTGGTCCATGTTTGTGTGACACATCCACTTCATCTAGCATGAACAAAGTCTAATCAAAAGGCCTTTTTGTTCCTAGAAATACATTTGGATCACAATCTTCACTTGAAGGTACAACGTGAAACAAGGAGAAGCATGAGAATGGAGATATGGCTTGTGCTAATTTTGGATTCTACAACAACTTTCCTTTCAATGTGGCAAAAAGCTTGTATTGAGAGTATTTGGTCATGACATTAATAGTTATAGGGAAATGGTACAAGATGGTCTCTCCATATGACTTAAGTTGGTGGTTGCTTCAGAAGGTTGCTACAGATGCAAAAACAATTTTGGAAGAACAAAGGAAGCAGTGGTGAAAGTTTGTATGCATCATATTTTTTGATGGATGGACAGATAGAAGGAATGACACCAACTTTTTAGTGGCTTCAAATGGTGAGATGGTTTTTTGAAGTCCATAGACACCTTTAATAAGGCAAATAATGTTGAGAATTTGAGAATAATGTTGAAGGAGATTGCATTAGAGGTGGGTATTAAAAATGTGATGCAAGTTGTAGCTAATAATATGGTAGCATATGTGGCGACATTTAGACTATTTTAGGAATCACCCATCACTTTTTTGGACCCCTTTTGTTGCCCATTACCTTGACCTTCTTTGGAGGACATATGTCATGTCCCCTTTTCCCAAATGTAAGTAATATTATTAATATTAATAAAAAAAGTGTTTTTCAACACAAGACTTATATATTAAATAAATAAATATAATTTTATAAAATATAAAATAAAATAAAAATATAATAATAATAAATAAATGAAGGCCATTTCAAATATGGGCGGCAAATTTGGGTCCTATGGGTCCTAAATGAGAGGGATTTCTACAAGCTAAATTTTACTCATTTGCATTATCCGAATTCTAGTTATTGCATTCATTATGAGTTTGTTTTCGAGTTTTCATCCAAGGATGAAAACCCTTGGTTGAATCTGAGAACTAGGAGGATGGAAACCCTCTTAGCTCTCCATTTGGGAGGTGAGGACGAAAACCTTCACCTCTTGCTTTGGCAATTTTGTTTAGGGGTTGCAAGGAGGACTAAATTGAATAAATTGTGTACATTTTCAAGTTGGCGGTTGTAGGTAGATCTGATTTAAATTTCTATCATTGAAGACCTGCGCCTTATTGACATCCATAGTATCCAAATTGTGGCATCATTCCCCCCTGCAACTATTGTTCATTGTGGAGTATTGAGATTTTATTAGAATGCACCAACCCTGCAAGCTGGATTTGGCCTGTTTGACCTGCAACATCTACTACATGCATAGTTGAAGGAGGTCGACGTGGATTCACGTTGGAAGTGATTCTTCCTGCCAGTTGCTACCATTCACTTTATTGTTGGGAGTGTTTGTGTAGCAAATCAATATCGAATTATCATCTGGATCAAAGGAGTTCTGCTGATTAACCAACGATGTTCTACCTGGGAAGATACTGTGAGCCGTGGGCAAGACATCGCAGCTTTGTGACAACTAAACTCTCTTCACTAACTTTCTGTGTAGCTACAGCAGTTGCAAGGTGTTCATGGTTGCCATTTCGTGGGAGGTTGATTGCTACACATTATCTATCTTGTGCACACCCAACTACCATTCACTTTGGTTCACATATTTGACAGTGTGGAGATACTACAGAGCATGATAAGAAGCACTATCTGCTATCCCGTGTAAGTAAGATTATGAATTGTATGAACATAATAGGGTGTGCAGCCCATGTTACTACCTTATGCCAAGGTTGTTAGATCTGGATTGTATTGCTTACTGCAGCATTGAAACTTCATTCTTTGAACATTAAATCTAAGTTGCAGGGTTCGCCTGCCCCCTTGTTGGATCCGGGTGCGATTTGCACCGGATGCGGGGTGCGACACGGTTCCTCTGTGGGTTTGGACAGGTTGCGAGCAAAGAGGAGTGGGTGCGTCCAGGACACACCCAGGCTGTTCGGGTTTGAACCCGGGGTGCAAAAACAGCACCCACAGCGAACCCAAAACGCACCCGGCGTTTAAAACGCCCCAAATGATTTTTTTTGTTTTTTTTTAACATTTAAGTCACTTTTTTTGATTTTTGATTTCTTCTAAAAAGCAAATCTAACCCTAAAAACACATTATAAACACAAAAACTTTGCCATTTCAACTCATTTCTTTCCAAAACACAAAAGCTCTCCATTGTGGCTGAACTCAAAAATTTCTTTGTGGTTGAAGAAAGAAGCTTGAAGATTGAATCTTGAAGGTTGGAAATCTATTGCACCACCATTCCTACTCAAGGAATTAGAGAGCCGGAGCAAATTGACATGGATGCTTCTACTTCCCAATCCCAACATGTTGCACTTGAGGGATCAGAGAGCGAGCACACTTTTTCAGCGAGTGTCGTGAGTGGCAGTGGTGTTGGTTGTGGTTCTTCAAATGATCCTGCTAATGTCCAAGATGATGATGATGATGTGGAGGATTTAGCAAATCCATTTGATGATTGACATTTGTCATTTGACATTGAAACAATGAAAATTGGTTGTTGAACATGATATTATTATTTTGAATCTTGTTATTGAACTTGAAGTTCGAGTTTTATGTTTTATGATATTCAAGTTGATGGTGGTTTTGTTGATTATATGATGCTATGTGGTGTTCTACACTTTATTCTTGCATTTCTACACTTAATTCTTGCTTCTATGCTTAATTTTTTTGCATATCCATATATTTATATATATATAAAAAAACGAACCCAACCCCCCAAAAAAATTTTGGCCGAACCCGCACTAGAACCGGCAACTTAGCATTAAATAGTAAACGATTGTTAGCACAGTTTGCCAAATTTTAATCGTTGATCACAACCACACTTCTGTTATTATATCTATTTGAGCAGATTTAGGGATATGTTCGCAAATTTGTGAATTCAACATTGTTTGTCTTTAATTTCAAATCTTCAGTTGATTGCTTTTTTCAAGTTCAGAAAGTAATTTCAGTTAATTGTGAATTTTGTAATTGGGGATATCACAACATAGGCAAAATAGATTGGGTGAGACCGGTGGTGGAAGAAGCTAGGAATATTATCAAATACATCGACAATCACCCTTGGGTTTTCAGTTTGATGAGAGATTACACCAAGCGGAAAGAACTTGTGTGAGCAGGTGACACGGTTTGTAACTAGCTTCATCACATTGTAAAGCATTTTTAGTTTGTTAACACCTTTGAAGCAAATGTTTGTGAGCCAAGCATGGCTAGATTTGTATTCAAAGAAGGTTGATGAAGAGAGGGTCACAAAGACTTTTTGATGATGTCTTTGCAAAGAGAGGTACAAAGATCATCAAAGTAATTTCAAAAGTCAATTTAAATTCAAAATTGAATTCTTTAATTTCACTTTTTTAAAGACTATTTCAAGAGAGATACCCATCACTTTTTTTGGACCCCTTTTGCTGCCCATTGCCTTGACCTTCTCTTGGAGGACATAGGCAAAATTGATTGGGTGAGATTGGTGGTGGAATACGCTGCTAATATCACCAAATACATTACAATCGCCCTTGGATTTTTAGTTTGACGAGAGATCACACCAAGGGGAAAGAGCTTGTGCGAGTGGGTGACATAGTTTGCAACTAGCTTCCTAGCATATGTTTGTGAGCCAAGCATGGCTAGATTTATTGTATTCAAAGAACGCTGATGAAGAGAGGGTCATAAAGACTTTTTGATGATGTCTTTGTGAAGAGTTATAAAGATCATCAAGGTAACTTCAAAATTCAATTTAAATTCAAAATTGAATCCTTTAATTTCACTTTTAAAAAGTATTTGTTTTAGTTGTAAGTTTAATTTATTTGTAGGTGTTGGAGCCTTGGGTGAAGGTTTTGTGCTTGGTGGATGGAAAGCAAAACCCGATGGGATACATTTATGAGGCCATGGACAAGGCCAAAGGGGCCATCCAAAACCACTATATGGCAAATAAAGACAAATTTGAATCCATTTGGGAGATCATTGATCAAAGGTGGAACGATCAATTCCACCAACCCATTCACACAACGGGGTACTGCCTCAACCCCAAGTTATTCTTATTTGAAGACTGCACCTATATTAATAGGGAGGTTATGGAGGGCTTCTCAATGTGCATTGTGAGGATCACACTTGAGGTTGAGGCAAGGGACTTGGTTATTGAAGAGTTGCAAAATTACAAGTTAAATGGAGGCTTTTGTCTTTGCCACTAGCTATCTAAGGAAGAACATGCAAGCATGAGGTAACAAAAAATTATAGTCTTCACTTATATCTTACAATTATTCCTTACAAGCTATAATTATTTCTTACTTGCAAACTTTTGAATATTTTATTTGTAATTGCTTGGTGGGAAGATTGGGAGAGAATCTTCAAAAGCTAGCCCTTTATATTTTTCTTCAACCATGTAGCGCTTTTGGATGTGAGCACAATTGGAGTTTGTTTGAAGCCATTCACATGAAGAAGCACAAGAAGTTGTCACAACAATGCCTCAATGACCCTTGCCTTCACACAAAAAAGGTGGAGGATATAATCGCTTAGGAGTTTATTGACTTGGATGAGATTGATTTGTACATAGACCAAAGTATCTGGGATGAGGACCCCCGTGTTTATAGAAGATGAGATTGTTGTTTTCGAGAGGCAAGCAGAGGAGGGTGCGACAAAAGGAGGAGACATTGGATTGGATGATATTATTGGAGATAATGTTGAACTTGAGCCAGAGGAGTTGTCATTGTCATCTATTTCTAGGGTGGAGTTGCAGCCTTCTAGTACAAGAGTGGAGCTGTACCTGAGTGCAAGGATTAGGCCCCATATTTTCACTAGAATGCACATGGGGAAGAGGAAGTTGTAAATTGTTTTAACTTGCATAGATGTGTAATTTTTGTTGATGATTTTCTGTGACAATCATCATAAGACATAATACATATCATATTTATTGGCTGATTGTTGTTTTATTTACACGATGGTGCGATATTATATTATTTTGTATTCAAATCTAATAGAAAACAGTTCCCAAAATTTTACAGATTCATTCGATACATTTTGTAATTGTATTTTGAATAAAATTTATGTTTTTTAAAGGAATTTAAGTATTTTTTACATTGCCAAGTTTTTCCCGAGTTTTCAAACTATGTGTAATAGAATTGATAATTGTATATGACAAAACATCTAAAAGACTTGAAGAAACAATTTGCAACCAGGTAGGAGATGTGGAGATGGAATTTAAGGATGAAATGATTCAAATGAATGAATAGGGTTCCTACTAGATTCCCATTCTCAACATATGAGAGCTATAGATATTGAGGATGTGTATGTTGCCATGTTGACTGTAGATATTTAAGAAAGGGCTTGCAATAACAAGAAAACATTTTATGAAGGAATCGAGAGAACAATGAACAAGGAGATATGAATGTGTGCTCAAATGGAGATGTTCAGGTTTCTTCATCATGAAGGTGGAGATGTTGACATTGCAAGTGAAAATGTCAAAAGGAGCTATCAAAGGAAGAGGCTAGTAAATTTCCAAAAGGATTAAGGAGGAATGTTTAAGGAAAAATATACAAAGAATAAATAAGCTGATGATTTATATAATGGAGAAGTATTTGATGGGATGTAACTTGATGATGCCTAAATGCTAGGTGCAACCACATATTGAAAAACAATCTGGATTTTCTTGTCACTCTCGAAAATTTGAAGTATTCCAATATCCTAGAATCTAATATCAAAGTGACTTAAATTTGGAATATGTGCTTCACTAACAATGAGAGAAGCATGATTTTAGCGCTTTGGTACCATGCTAAGGGCTTTTTCTTGGGGATGTCCTACGAGGCTCTTATCATTAGTCATCACAATCTTTGAATATGGTTCAGAGGAGTCCATGGCAGATGGACAGATGCAATAAATTATTCACATAAATGGAGTGTGGTGACAAATATAAGGATTCTAATCAGAGGAAAGGGAGCTGGTCGAGTTGTAAGCATCACTACATTTGATCAACATGCAGAGGCAATGGTTTGATTTGCAGATAGCCAAGTTCTAGTAACCAATCTTGATAAGTTGCATGGATACTGGCCAAAATCATATTTACATAATAAAAAGAAGCTCAATATTCTCCTATTATATGTAATATATCCTACTCTCCAATCTGCACTAACATTAATTAATATATTTGATATTTGTTAATTCCCACCGGAGCTTATTCATAATTTGTACATGGTAATGCATTTTATGGGAAGGAGACCATAACATAATACAGGGACATAGTCAATTGAAATGGATACATTTATAGAACGATACTCTCTCCTCTAAGTTATGGATTGAGGTAGAAGAAAAAACCTATCTTCATAATAATCACTTTGATAGATATTTCAAATTATACAGATTGGAATTGGTAATAAAGGAGAACCATTGAAGACAATTGAAGACAATTCTTTGCCATATGAGGTGCCATGGAGGGCCCTTTTCATTAAGAATGATTGTCTATTCCTGAAACCTAACAGCAATCTCTTACTAAGTAAATGAGTAATTTTTTTTTTCAAGCATTTATAAAATTCTGTCATCAGTATGGCACAGGCTTTTGTTTTAAATAAGATTAGTTTTTCATATCCATTTGTCAATTTCCTTCTACTCAATGTAGTATGCACAAACTAGATGTATATTTTACTTACAATATATGATAAGGTTTTAACATAGTAGCCAATTAAGCTGTGTATTATTTAAGCTTCATCATGTTTAAACAGTGTTTCTTAAGAGTCAGCAGTTCAATGGCACTGTCTTTTGTAGTCCAACGTTTCAATATTTTAATCTAGTATTACACATTCAAATTTGTCAGCTGTGAATGCTTATTCACTTCACTTTTCAAATTTAAGAGTTCATCAATTTTATCAAGGGTATATACAGATTTGCTCAATTTCTTCGCCTATTTAGTATTTGTCAAGGTATCAGAACTTTATTGAATATATACAGAAAGAGTATGCAAATAGTGCTAAGTAAAGTGTGGTGTGAAATTTACTGGTTCTGTTTTAATTTTTTGAATCATGAAAGTTCACTTAATTACAAAATTCTTTGAGGAATTTCTTAGTGAATGACTATAAAATTGTTTCGTCAGTATGGCACAAGCTTCAGATTAAATTGAGATTAGTTTGTTGTATTCATTTTTTAATTTTCTTCCGTTCAATATGGTGTGCATAAACTCTCTATATTTTTATTGACTAAATATAATAAGGTTTTACATAGCAGTCAATTAAGATGTGGATTTTTTAAGCATCATCAAGTTTAAACACTCTTGTTAAGGGCCAACCATTCAGTGACACTGTCTTTTGTGATCAAAATCTAAATATTTCCAATCTATTATAGTCACCATGATGCATAATTTTTGTTCTTAGTTCAAAAATTGGTAATTCAATTATTCATTCAATTTTATTTATTTACAGATTTGCTTCATGTCTTCTCCTATCTGCCAAGGGATCTGAACTTTATTCAACATACAAGTGACATTGGACAGAAAGAGTATGTAAAACATACTAATTAAACTAGAATGTGAAACCTATTGGTTTGGTTTTCTTTCTGAATCATGAAAAGTTATTTAATAGTAGGCATGAGTTTTCCACAGTCCATTAGTCTAGTGTGAAGTGCTTCTGGATGCAACTGTGTGTATTTTTGCATTGACGTTTCGGATTGCACTCAGTGATCCATCATGAGGAAGAAGAGAGTAAAGATATATTGCAAACAGAACCTTTAAGAGAAAGGGAGGTGACAAGAGGACCAAAAACCGAGCAATATCTTTACTTTCCTCTTCCTGATGATGGATCATTGAGTGTGATCCGAAATGTCGATGCAAAAATACACACAGTTGGATCCAGAAGCACTTCACACTAAGTTATTTAATTACAAAATGCTTTGAGGAGTCAGATTGCTTTGCTTTTTGGACTTGACTAGAGACAATTTATTTTGCAGGTATCTTACAGTAAAACCTATTGTTATTGACCCCGGGCTTTTCATGTCTAGAAAAAGTGAAGTATTCTATGCTACACAGAGGCGGATGGTGCCAAATGCTTTTAAGCATTTTACAGGTTGATTTTCATCCTACACAAATTCTTTGATGTACTGGTGTGCAAATCAAAAATTAATGAGCCATCCGTAGAATTATGTTTAATGCTTGTTCTCTAGAATTAAAGGATCTGGAAATCTGTATTGCAGTTTTTACAGGAATATCTTTGTAGGAACTAAGTTGCTGAGATGCATGCTGTTAAACTTTTTAATGTCCCCTTAGGAATATCTACATCACTGTCAATGCCTGGCAACAAAGTTTTATGCTGTCTTGGTCAACCAAAGTGGTAGACCCAATATTTCCATTAATTGCATCAGC
Organism: Cunninghamia lanceolata; assembly: GCA_027924645.1. Taxonomy (NCBI): domain Eukaryota; kingdom Viridiplantae; phylum Streptophyta; class Pinopsida; order Cupressales; family Cupressaceae; genus Cunninghamia; species Cunninghamia lanceolata. The sequence continues at coordinate 1,676,818 of BSBN01000921.1, forward strand.
TTGATCAGAACATACTCCTCCCTGTGATAAATGAAAAATAAAGGAAAGCCAAAATGCCAATTCCTCGTTTTGCTTTTGGCTTTTTTTGTTTCTAATAGAAATAATTCTTAAAAGAAATTCGATACAGAAAATGATATTAGAGGATACCTTACAAAATGCTTGTGAATCTACTACTATTTAGGAGGACAAAAGCTCTCTATACCAGAAAGTCTATAAGACCAGTAAAAAATGAGGCCAAGTAGGGGGATACAAAACAACTTTCACAGCGGCAGGGAGAAGCAAATTCTAGATATTAAAACCTAGTACTTACATAACATAAAAACATGAATTTCTATAGTTTATGATTTGTAAACTGTCAAGCACACTTTCAAGGAGGATTTGAAGAAAACACATAACTGCTATTGCTACTTGAAAATTGCTTTAAATGACAGTTTATTATGTTTGTTTGGTAAACTTCCTCACAAAAACCTTAGCACTATCATGTTCCTTAACCCAATGAAAATTCTTACCACTCCTTGTAGTAACATGTAGAAGAGCTGTAATTTTGGAAGAAATTGAGATGCACTTCTTCATGTACTGTATTGCTCCAACAAAATGTCTAGATTGAGTGACAATCCTAGGCATAGGCCAATTATTATTAGCCTTAACCTTACCTGATTTACTATTAGTTTTCTTCCTCCAACCACATGGCCTAGATGGACTCATGATTGGTTTACAAACACATTTTTTCATATTGCATAAAAGCCGTTTTTCCTTTAATACTTGTAATACTTATCTTAAATGACCAGAGATTTTTTCCATGTAGCACTAGAAACTAATATATGATCTAAATACACTATAACACATGTATCTATGAAAGGTCTCAATACATCATTCATCAATTTCATAAATGTAGCTGGTGCATTAAATAAACCAGGTGAACATTCATACCATTCTTACGAACTTTTATTTTGAAAGCCATCTTCCATGTATCCTTCTCCTGCATATGAACTTGATGGTACCCAGATTTGACATCCAAGTTAATAAAATACTTTGCATGTTAAAGTTAATTCAACAAGTCATCTATCTATGGAGTGAACACCTATTTTTGATGGTGATCTTGTTCAAGCCTCTATTATCCATTCACATTCCCCAAGAGTTGTCCATCTTCTGTACCATGACAATAGGTGATCCACATGGTGAAGTACAAGCACACATGTTCCCTTGTTCTAAGAACTCTTGCAGTTGTTTCTTTACTCCATTGCTCTCCAAAAGTGATTTCTTGGGTAAACCAATGTTATGGAGATTTGGGAAGCAATTGAATCTCATGTTCTACCTCTCTTTTTGGTGACAAACCTTGAGGAGCTTGGAACACGTCTTGAAAAGAATCTAATAACTCAGCCAACCCCTTCAACCCTTTGTTAGTAGTAGTACAATCAATTGTAGAGATTTCTAGCCATCCTCTTGCTTATCTTTCAAAAGTAAAAGCAAAACTGGTTATTTTCCCGAATGAATCTAATGGCTTTTGTTGGTGCTTAACATGGTAAGCTTGGGCTTGGTTTGACATTCATTGATGATATACTTGACCCTATCCTTGATCCATTTGTATTTGTTAGTTCTCCTCATTAAGGCTGGGAAGTTGCAGTTGATACAGATTGCCTCATGAATGGGCTTTTTTTGTAAGGTAGGTCATAACTCTAGAATCCAGTTAATGGAAGATAAATTGAAGAAACTGATATTTAAGGAGAGTGAAACCTGAAAAGAAGGGGCAAAATCCTACAGGAAACAGTTCAGAAAAAAGGGCACCAGAGTAAGAGATTGAGTACTTATTCTTTAATCTACACTTTGAAAAGGATTGAGCTTGCTCTACCTTAGTAGAAATATATCAGAGTTTGCTTCTCTTACGATCAGATTTAGCAATCAATAGGCTGTGTTTTGCAGCTGTTGGTGATAGGACCCATACACTGATTTTTTTTCCGTCTTCTGATAAATGCAACTTTGGGTGTGGGAATGATATCCAGAGCTGTACCTGTTCTTCCAGTAAAGTTCTTTCCTATATTCTTTCACATTGTATGAGTACAAAGCAATTTAGGGTGGATTTATTATGTGTGGCCCAAATATGCAGACACAAAAGTTGGTATTGCATGAAATGTTTATGTGGAATCATGTATCCCCTTTTGTTTCCAGAATGTTCTAGAATGAGGATACAACACTGTTCAATATAATTGTGCTGAAATGTTTTTGGCTTCTTCCCACCACCTCAAATCCTGTGATGAAGCCTCATGTAAGCAACTAAGCACGATATACAAACCTGAATCACTCTTGAATATAGTTATTGAAATTTTAGTGATTGATTGTTATATTTAGATAAACTATACTTCTTATGCATAGTCTTAAGGTCTAAATTTAAAAAAATAGTAGCAAAATAATGAATTTAGGTGTATCAGTCAGTAGAGGGTACCTAATTTTCTGTGATGATGGCATAACTTTGTTGTATGATTCATGAATAATTTTTTCATATAGCATTTACTTTAACCTTTATCAAAATTATTGTTTCTTTGATAGGTTCAGCATATGTGTTATTGAGTCGCAACTTCATTGAATATTGTATTATGGGATGGGATAACTTACCACGGACAGTACTGTTATATAGTGCAAATATTCTGTTACCTCAAGAGTCATACTTTCAGACGGTTGTTTGTAATGCACCAGACTTCAGAAATACAACAGTTAACAGTGGCCTACATTATGTGGCATGGAATACTTCTTCCAAACCAGAGCCACATTACCTTAATGTAAGTGATTACAAGAAGATGACACAGAGTGGTGGAGCCTTTGCAAGACCGTTTCATGAAGATGATCCAGTTCTTGACAAGATTGATAGAGTAGTTTTACATCGCAGAAATGGCTTGGTTGCTCCTGGAGGCTGGTGTGTAGGCAAGTCTAGCAGGAATAAAGATCCTTGTTCTGTATGGGGTGACATTAGTGTCCTCAAGCCAGGGCCAGGTGCTAAATTATTTGAGGAATTGGTACTTAGACTTATTGCCAATGAGACATTTCGGTCTAATCAATGCAAATTTGAATAAGAAGATTGCTCAAAAACATGTCACAATGCAGTTCACACACAACGCTGCTTCATTTCTCTGTGGTAGCCCATCCTTTGATAACTTTATTGCTAGTTGAATGGAGGACTTTTTTCTTGCGGAGCAGTTGGAGATGTTGAGGATTTAAACAAACAGCTTCATTCCTGTTAAAGTGGCTCACCATCCATTTTTTCAAAATTTACTTCTGGGTGCCTAAGTGAAACCATTTATGGTAGACTCGAGAATACAGCGTTGCTGCCAGGTCTCACTGCTGTCAATTTTGAGTGGGTATTGGTTATGTAAATTTAGCTTCCCACTGTATTTTTGGCAAAACCTAATTGCAGTGGTGTAATTCTATATCTTTTTTCATTCATCAAATGTATCTTAGATTACATATTTCTGGCATTGATTCAGCGAGAAGTTTTTCCAACCTTCATCTCAGAACTGGACCGAGATGAAAAAAAAGTGAAAATACAACTAGTGATTCATTCTTTTTCATCGCAAGTTCTTTAGGTCACATGTTTCTTGCTGTGATTCAGCAAGAAGCTCTGAATAATCTTATTTGCATATAACCAAGCAAATTGACGAAATTTGAACCTTTAGAAGTATGTATCCATTTGCAGTGTCAGTGATGGTGCTCTTTGTCATGCAGTTTCGTTGAATTTCCCGTGTCATCATGACTGTTTATACAGTGAATGGTGACCATGCAGTAAGGTTCCAGATTGATTGAAGAATTACTCAATTTTATCCATTTCATTTATACCATGAAAGACAACGTTTGAGTTTGATGTATACTTACAGATTGCAGAGCTTATGAACACTGAATGCATGACAACAGATCGGATTGCTCGGCCTGATATGTAGATCATCCTGTTGTCTTTTAAAAGAGAGATTGGCAACCTCTTATCATATTGTCTTTCAAAAGAGATTAGCAACCTTTTATTGAAGGCATCTTTTGAAAGGATTTTTCTCAATGCTTCTTCCATTTCTAGGGAGGTGGCTTCTATGTTTTTGTACCAGCGGTGGGACAAACTCAACCGATATTAATCATTGGAAAATTGGAACTTGTAATTTCAACAACTTTTTTTTAACATTCTCTCCAGCATTGAAAATTTCCTATTTTATGAACAAACTTATTTTTGCTGCTGAATTTATTTATCAATTTCACAGCTTCTGTATATTTGTAACTCGAATTTGCCTCCATAATGTATATTTGAATGCATTCTGTTTACGCACACAATTCAAAAGGAAATCTATGCCCACGTGCCATTGCAACTTTTATTTTTTTATCACATTGAAAACAGATATATAGTGTTTGCATATTAAGCAGGTGATATCAACACAGCTTATTTTAAAAACTGTGTCTTCTGTGGGAATGTGAATATAATAATTTTGCACCTATCTTGTGAAGGTATATGTGCGTAAAGATATCCATAAAAACAATCTTCTAAACAAGTGAATTATATCATACTAATAATAGGATTCTAATTATATTATGTAAATATGTAATCTATGAATAAGTAATTGCAATTTAACCGACTTCAATAGGACATTCAAAATAAAAGGAAATTGCTTTACTTCTTTTATCATATCGATGATAAATGTTTTTATTTTATTTTATTGGATTAAGCTCAAATAAAAATTACAATGAAAAGAAACAAAGAACAAATGGTGCATGAACAGCCAATGGAACCAACTGGGCATACACTTTCACAAAAAAATATTAAGTTGTCCTTTGGGCCTAACTGGATGGAGACATCTACCGTAGGATGATTATCATGCCAAAGGCAGGAGGCACTAATTGTTAGATTCCCGCAAAAGGACAAAGAGACACTTGTACCTTAATAATTATACACATGATAAACATGAGATGTTTAAGTCCATGATAATGTTTGAAATGTTTAGAAAAAAATAGTTTGTTTGCATAAGCATATCAATAATTATATATATTTTTAAATCAGAAAAGAACTATTATCTGGTTTCTTTACGTGGCAAGTGAGGATTTGTGTTGTAGGTTCGAAAACAAGTCTTTAATGGCATCAAACCCTAAATATTATAAGTATATTTGGATTCCTTTCGAAAAATTATGTAAGTTAAAAAATGGCACCTTGTTTTGGGTTTGTATGCAAAAATTGTGGTTTCCAAAAAGTTGGAGAGTGAAAATTGCTAAGAGGGGCATTTAACAAGTGCTAGTGAACTCAAAAAAATGCCCAATGGCATTTTAGTTTTTGTTTTTTTCTTCAATTTCTCAATATTTTCAACTTCTATGGATTTCATAAGGCCTTGCAACTCTATTAATGTGCGATGTAGGCTCAAATTGGGCATCAAGGAGGTCATGAAGGGGATTTAGAGTAGCATTCTATGTATGTTTTTGAGTTCCTAGTGATTTTTGTAAATTGTAGGGTAGGGTTGTGGGATTCTTAGGAGGTTCGAATTGGGCATCAAGGAGGTCATGAAGGGGATTTAGAGTAGCATTCTATGTATGTTTTTGAGTTCCTAGTGATTTTTGTAAATTGTAGGGTAGGGTTGTGGGATTCTTAGGAGGTTATGAGGTAGTATAATAAATTGTTGTTGGTGTTAAAAAGCCCAAGAGGCTTGGACCAAGTTGTATGCTAATTTTAGGTGATTTGAAGTTGAGATATACTCACATTTTGGTGGAGTTTTTGCTTGAAATGGGTTTCATCAAGATATATTAGTGTTTTATTTTTGGTTTATTTCTCTCTAATTGTCTTGTAATTTGTTAATTTTTCCCTAATGTTTGTTCTCATTTTATTTCGTATATTGATGGCATGCATATGCTATTAACATCAAAGTTTTTAAATCAAGTGGTATTAGAATAGTTTCTTTCCTTGTGGTGTTTTTTTTTGGTCGATTTGTAGGTATACAACATAGAGCAAGTGGAAGAAGTTTGTGTCTTATAAAAAAGATAACATGTTTCCCAAAGAGAATTAGAAGCATGGATAGAGATGTAATGTTTCTCAAGCTTGAGACCAAAGTGGCTAGATTATTTCAATAAGTGCTTAATGGAGATTATCTAAGAGGACTTGTGCTCATTGGAGAGAAAGGGGACAACCCATTCCGAAGAGGACCATTTCCATGGCAAACTTAGTCTACCAAGTATGCCTTAATGGAAAGGTAAGGCAAGAGTTGAGATTTTGCAATTTGAAGTAGATGCTAAAAGGTTAGAAAAATGGTTTGAGCAATCAAAGGTATATTTTAATTTGCATCTTCTTAATTTGGAAGAAAGAGTTTCCTATGTAAGGATGAAACTTGCAAATCGTGCTTTGATTTGGTTTGAAAGTCTCTTGTTATTTGTGATTGTGGGAAAACACGCTCTTATAAAATCTTGGGATAATTTTATAAAATTATCGAGGAAACAATTTAACCCAAAATGTCATGGAGGAAAGTGTTTGGAGGTTGAAGGAGTTATGCTTATAGTTTCCATCACCCTCAAGGACAAGTGGAGCTATAACTAAAACAAAGAAGGAAAAATTAAAACCTACTAGATATTGTGATCCTTGTGGGAATTATGGTCATATAAAATCTTCATGTTGAAAGATGTATTAGAAGAAGAACCCTCACAAGAATAGTAAGAAGGGTAAGGAGAATTCTCATCTCCCTTAAGGATAAATAGATTAAAGAGATAGATTGTACTTCATGTTGATTAACATGGTAAATAACATAATGAAAATATTAACAAAATAGAGATTTAACCAACCTAAACATGTGATTAAGCCAATATGATTAATGTATCAATGAAGAAGTAAAGATAAAAAATGCAAACTATATGAACACCAAATATATGTAGAGAAATTGTTGTAGGAGAAAACTTCACCACCAAAGAGACCCAAGCTTGTATTAATCACTATCAAATGTATGCACCATTACAATCATTTAATCCCTTTGACAATAATTTGACATCATGAGAGTACCTACAAAATAACCTTACAATCCTCTATCTGATGTCTTCAATATATAGAAAAGTTAAAAACTAGAAACCATGAAGTGGTATCCAAAACTATAAGTCAAAATTATGAGTTGTAGCAAAAAGTCAATGCCCCCATAGTCATGGTCAAGCAATCCAAAATAGCAACTAACTCCTCTTACACCTCTTACATATATTACACCTCCTACATGTTATAGATTCTATCATAACATTCAAACTGACAATTTCCCCAAATTTAAGTGCTTCATGAGGGTATTTAATGTGTTTGTCATAACCCCCAAATTGAAAAGATGCTCTATAACCCTCAATTTTGACATTTTTAATGTAACCTTCCTATTCAATACTTTTTTACACAATATTCCAAGTATCTCAGAGACTAAATAATAAATAAATAATGTCCCCTCTCTCACATGAGCGCCCCATTTTTCCCACTCCATAATGTTTGGAGATCATAAATTATTTATCATTTACATAATTAAATATGATTTACAAGATACAATTTGCAAGGTGAATGACACATCTAATCCTAACATTTTGCCACTTACTATTTGTATTGCAAAGGCATAAAAGAAAACTAAAAATATATCAAGTCTAGAAGAGGCAAGACCCATGGCCTCTCTGCATCAACTAAATTTCTTTGTGCTCATTGGCTTAGTGAGAGAATCTACAACAATAACCAAAGTGTCAACTTTTTGTGTCATGACTCTGGCACCCTCAACCATCTTGCAAACAAAGTAATATTGAACACAATATGCTTCGTACAAGCATGGCACATTGAGTTTTTTGCTAAACAAATAGCACTTTGACTATCACATCCGATCTTGAAATGTCTACATTGAAAGCCAATATTTGAATATAATTTCTATAACCACGCTTCCTTTAAACAGGCATGTGTTGCAACCACATACTTTGCTTCTATAGTGGAGAACACAACTGGAGGTTACCGCGTATTCATCCAATTGATAACTCCTCTAAATAGAGTGAACCATAACCTTTTATAGACCTCTTGTTGTCCAAATCACCATCCCAATTTGAATCAACAAAGCCTTGTATATCAAGCAACTTGCCTACATCATCAATTTCATGATAGCAAATACAATAATCAAAAGTCTCTCACAAATTTTTGAAAACCATTTTCACATAATCATAGTGCTCTCTACTAGGGTTAGACATAAAATTGCTAAGAACTCCCATTACTTGGGCAATGTTTCATCTTGCATAGACCATAACATATATTAAACTACCTATGGTGCTTACATAATGAACATTATACATATCCTCCGAATATCATTTGACTTAGGACTTGATCCAATAACTTAGTACTAATAGGTAAATGAATACTCACTGGCTTATAGTCCTACATAGTAAATTGCTACAAAATAGTTTGAACATACTTATTAGGACTAGCCCCTTTTTTTTCCAACTTGATCCCTATTGATCTACATATTGAAGATATATTTTATAGCCCTCAAATTCTTCATGTCAAAGGCATTAGGTAATTAATTTTTGAGCTCCCTAATATACCCTTACAATTTTGAATGAACATGTCATCAACATACATGACAATGAGTAATAACTGATCATCAATCAATTTGAATAAACATAATGATTGCATTCACTCCTAACAAACCCAAATTCCAATGTGAAAGAATTGAACTTCTGATAGCACATATGAGGGGATTGCTTTAGACCATACAATAATTGCTTCAACATGCAAGCCATGTTTTCCTTCACTTTTACTGGAAAACCATCAAGCCATTTCATATATTTTTCCTAATTATACTCATGCAAAAATGTAGTCTTAACATTCATTTTCTTTACCATTTAATCATAAGGAACAATAATATAAATTAGGAATCTAATAGAGGTTAGTTTTGCAACACGAGAGATAATTTTACCAAAATTAACTCCCTTAACTTGGGAGTAACCTTTTGCCACTAGTCTTACCTTTACCTTTCTAATTGTTCATCTATTCCAAATTTATTCTTAAACACCCATTTGCAACAAATGGGCTTCCTTCTCTCAAACAACTCAACTAGATCTCAAGTGTCACACCTATGGAATTCCATCATTTACTTCTCCATGGCCTCCATCTAAGACATGCTCCTTCGAAGAAAGAGCTTCCTTAATAGATTTAGGTTTATTGTTAGTACTATATAAAACAAATACACAACAAAATTTGGTGGGCTATACCTATCAATTTGTTTCAGTTGCCTCATGGACCTTCTCTAAGGTGTAGCAAGATGCTCCTATTCTTTTGCTAAAGTCTCTTAATCTAAATCTTCATCTTCTTTTACATTGTTTTGTCCAACTTTTTTATTTTTCCACCTATGCATTTTCTCACTTCATTGTTTTGGTTTCAAAATGCACGGTTTTTTTTTTTTTTTTAGTGTACTTGATCAGACTTAACTCTAAGTTTCCTAAAACTCACATATCTAAAATATATCATTTTCAAGGCTAGAGGATTCCAAAGATTGTACTTTAATATTATTACCATAACTAATGAAAATACATTTGTTAGCCTTGAAATCCAACACACTATTTTCTTTAGGCACATAAATAAAAGCTTCGCATCTAAAAACTCTAATGTGCAAAATAGAGAGTTTTTTACTTGTCCACATTTTATATGATTTTTATTAACTAAAGCATAACACAAAAATCTATTAATTAAATAACAAGTAGTACTAATAGTCTTAGCCCAAAAATATTGATCCAGTTGAGTACTACTCAACATACTTCTGGCTCTATCCATTAATGTCTTATTCATCTTTTTTGTGATGTTGTTTTGCTCTGGTTTATACAAAGTTGTTTTCTATATCACAATTCTTGCATGCCTACATTAATCATCAAATTCTCTAAAATAATATTCATCTCCATTATTTGACCCTAATACTTTTATTTTCTAATTTATCTGATTTTCAATAAGAATTTTAAAATTTTTAAACTTGCTAAAAACTATAGACTTATATGTCAAAAAATAAATTCAAGTATAATGTGAGAAGTCATTGATAACAGAAACATAATAATGAGATTTTCCAATTGAAACAATATACACATGACCAAAAATATCAAAATGAATAACCTCCAATAATTTCTTTGCTCTAGTGCTACTACTATATTTTCCAAACACAAAGTTCTCACAAAAATCAAAATCCATGTAATAATCAATCAAACCATCCACCATATATTAATTAACTAGGGTCTTAAGCTCCTTTTCACCAATATGCGCCAATCTATGGTGCGACAACTTACATGAATCAAAGTTCGCTATGTCATTGATTGGGTTATAATAAGTAGATGCATCAAGCTTAAAAAAAGTACCACACATGGATCCCCTAGCTAGCACTAGAATCCCTCTAGCCAACCTACAACTAGTCCTATCAAATATGACATGCACTCCAACATCGTTCATCTTAGAAATTGAATGTAAATTTTGTTCTAATCTTGAAATGTGCAGCACATTTATTAGATATTTACTCTTTTATTAGTAAACAAAAGTTTTACCTTTGTAACATCCACGTTCTAAAAACATAGTAAAATCGAGAATTTACCATAAAGTAATTCAACAAGGTAAAAATGAGAAATTTTTTTCTTTTATTTAACATATAATCAAGTAACAACAAATTGCAAGATTTCTATCCTAAAATAAGCAACATAATATAATATACAAAGATGACATTTTGTCTTTTCAATTACAAATATCTGCATTAGATAATGTTTTACATAGTCTCAATAAACACAAGTCTCAAAGATATACTGCATCTGGAAATATGACATCTTTATCACAAGCCTTGGCATGTCTTCTGCTAGAGAGAGAGTATCTTTCTAGTGATTCACTTCCATCCACAGACCGTCGGTCTCCCACATATCTTCCACATAGGAAGTGGCCCTACCCTTCACGAGGAATATAGACAAAAGGTGACTAGTGGTAATTTGCCTTCCGAGTACATAGTGTTGTATCCTACACAACTCTATCAACCATACAACCCTAGATACCCTCTAACTAAGTATGATTTCTGATAGGTTGTGCAATCCAGATACAGTGAACTGACAATGCATGTAGAGACATATGCATTACTATGGCCATAGTTTTAATATAAATTAACGTTCACAATGAACGTTGTCGTAATGTTCACCCACCCCAACTCAACTTGGATACTATCATATTCCTACAGTTCGACTTGGTCAACTATGTTTAACTTATGAAGTCTTGACAATTTCAAAATTATAGTCTTCCCAACCTAAACAAGTTTACATTCACTGTCTATATTCCATAGACCTTATCGACTACCTTTCTTTATGAGGATTCTCATTGCATCATTGCAATACTTGAGATCCAAGACTTATCAATCCATAAGAATTTTAAATCGATTAATAACAACTAAGATGGTTACCTTATCCAGGTTAAACATCATAGTCTAGGAAATTATTTCCTTTCTTACAAGTAAGATTAAATATACATAGTTAGGGTACTTGTCCCTTCAATCATGATTCTATATAATGATCACAATGATTTAATATAAATAATTACCTTATTTGGTCGAGTTAAGGTTTAACTAAAGAGTTTTATCTAACTCAAACCTAGTCTTTCTAACTTAGGTGGATTCACAAGACACTGTCATTGCTCCATAGACCTTATGGAATGACTATCTATTCTTGGGTATCTCTTTGCATCTTTACAACATTTGAGATTCAACGCTTATCGACAAGTAATAGCTAAGAGAAGTTGTGACTAAAAAGGTATAATAAACTTTATGTTTGACTAACCATTTAATGGTACCTCTTGCATGCTTGCAAAACCCGAGGCCTATGACTTATATCTCAAGTCGACTTGTAACCAAACAAATAGGTTTCTCTACCTAAGGTTAAACTAGGGTTTTATTTTACCCTTGAATAATCAAAATAACCCTATCTCATAACTTCAAGACTAAGGTTTATAAATGACCTTTGGTTTAATTCAACCAAGGTTAAGAATACTATGGCTAGATAATAACTCCTATACAAAAGAGATATGAATACTTTCAATTACCCACACGTGATGTCATTGACCATCACTCCTTATATACTCTTATATAATTCTATACAAAGTCACTTCTAGATAGACTTAGTCTATTCCATCATAATGGTTTACTACAATATTATTCTCATTTATAGAATATGTAGTAAGGATGGTCCTATGGACCTTGTTTTCTCTATCATAACATTCCCAATGATCTATCACTTGATTTGTATAAAAGGTGGATTTCTAAAGCTTAATAAGAATATAGGAATTTGTTTCCCGTATTCCAACATAGTAGAATTACACATTAACATGGCCATATGGATAAAATAAAATAATATTAGAAGAGAGAGATTGACCTTGAGTATTTATCCATTACATGGTCGTATAAATCTCTCAGACCAAGACTACAAGCAAGTATATCTCTGTTACGATGAGTCATAGGTTCAAATGTAAATATAAACTTTTTCTAAGTTTAGTTTAGCTCCATAAGATGGTGGACTCATTTCCTTAATATCCATTAGAATCCTACGTCTAGATTTCTCTCATTTAGACATATTTGAGCTAAGATGAAACTAATCATTCCAGTGTTATTGCCTAACTAGATACAAAGAGATCATCACACTCATTGTACCTTTAAAAGAATAGCAAACTAAATAAGACAATGCTTACTGTCAAGAACCCAACTGTTCTTCACAAAGATAGGAATACTAATATCCTAGTTTACTCATTACAATCTAAGTCTGCCTTACCTCAACATATATGCATTGCATCATACTATATCATGTGGTGAGGAAGTGGCTTAAAGACATAAAGATACAAGCTCTCCTAGCAAACTCATAGGCGGTTTCGTTATGGAAACTAAGACAAATCTGAGCATGGAGATAAAAGCATTCGGTCTAACAGCGACCAATGTTAAATATATAATCTTCTTAGACTATCGTGAGCAAAACTGAGGAGAACATTACTGTAATCCATCGACTCTCTCTCTGGTTTATACTAAGATAACACAACAGTCTTATAATGATTCCATATCCTATTTGACACAGTCGACTTTCTTTGTTTTTAACAAATACAATGAACTTAAGGCATATGCTATACATGCATAAGCGTTTACCCTTTACCAGTCAATGCAATGGACATAATAAAACTACGATTCTTCGTTACCTTTTTAATGCTTATAAACATAGGAACATTACCTGGTAGCGACGCCCTTGGATGTGAAAGAGTTGCAGATATAAATGTTTCTGTGGTCACCCAAAACCAACCACATTATCTTACTCCTCTTACCTGATATCTCCCCACTCACCGCGAACTCTCTGCCCAAAGCATCTCCTCTAATGATAATTGATGCAGAGCTAGGTACACAGCGGAAATACAAACACACAAAATGTTTCTTTCTACAATATCGGCAAGAGATCTCAAATATCTCACCGAACCTCTTCCACTCTTTGCTTGTCGGCCTGACTTACCTTGTCAGCCTCGCCATCTATTGTCTCCTCGATGGTTTCCTTCACATCGATACCTTCCTATGCATCGGCCAAACCTTATACCATCGGCCTCCTTTTCAAATGTTATTCCGAAGCTTCTTCTCCCACCGATATGTTTTCTATCAGCATCACCCTGCCTTCGCTGGGACTCTTGAAACCTTACCCGATGGGTTCCTCTCACACTGATGACTTATCATACCGATAAACTCTCCATCGGTGACACTTTCAGTTGTCACCCCAATCGGCAAGAACACATACTGTCGGCTCAAAAATATTTCATTTACCTGATGCTCTTCTTATGCCAATATCTTCATCCACTTCAAACATACATTGCTTGAATTACTGAGCCGGTTCTCCTCCCCGCTATTACCAGTCATTCCTTGCATCCGCAGACAGAAAACATTCCAACATACATTCTTGTTACCACCTCGGCCTGTCACCATTTGCACCATTTGAAATGTATATTTTCATCGTATCTCTACAACATACAACAACGATATACAACGGCAGTATACTCACAAACTGTCTATGACATACAAAGGATGTATACATAGAAAATGTATCTCCTCAGATACTTTTGATAGACACAAAAATTCACACAGAATATGTTTTGGCGATATACACAGGCGACGGACCTTTACATGCAGTTGCAGGATACACACAGAGTAGACTCAGATACATTAGCGATATACACACTGTTTGTATATTCAACTAACAATCATAAACTTAACCCGGATGGATTCTTACACATACATTTCATCACAGGATATACACAGGATGATACTTAGATGTGATAGCGATATACACAGGAAAGGCACCTTCATACATTTGTGACATATACAAGAATTACATATTCAGCAAACAACATAAACTTAACCCAAAAAGACTTTTAGACATACCATTCTTCACAGCATATACATAGGAGGTTGCTTGCATGCAAATGCAATATATTCACAGACTGTTCCTGACATACAATTGATGGATATACATAAAATGTATATTTGTATTTCCCATCGATAACTTCCTCTATAACGGACTCCACGATTCTTATTCTAAAATGCCCATTGAATAAAAAGGAAAACCAATAGAAAGCTAATATACACAATCCATTCCACTGATTTCACAGAAATCCACCAGTGGAATGGATTTAATCGTGCATCTGGACCACAGACAAAACTAAGTGAAATATAAAATGATTCTATACAGATGATATACAGAACAATTTGATATATAGAGATTTCACACAGAATACAGAAATTGTGAGACACAATTGACAGAATTCCTATTTCTTCATTCCAGTTTCATACCTTTCATTTATTTTAGAAGGAGGAGGATGATCACTCTTCAAAACCACCTCTATCTATTTTTGTTCCCCGACCCCTCCTCCATTTTTCTGATGTTTGTTAAACCAAGATTATAGTCATAAACCCTAACTAATCCCACGACACCTGTTTTGCATAAGACAACAAAACACTTAACAATAAGACACCTAGGTTTAATTCTCCACATAACCCAACATGTCCAAAATGTCAAATTTGATGTTTACAAACATGAAATGCCAACACAAAATGCTGCATTTGACAATGACATACAAATGCTACATGATAACATGAAATGTCTAAAACATATTACAGTCTTATTCTTCTCCCTCTTGTGCATATTTATATTGTTGAAGGGGTGCTCCTGCACCATACTCCCCAGGAGAAGAAATCTCAAGCCCCTTTAAGATTAGAGTTTGAGGGTCTGCACCATTGTTTGTGATTTGATCTTCAGTCATCCAAACTGCCTCTAAATTAGGTTTCCCCTGCCAAGCCACCAAGTACTCCATGTACTCTGTGTTCCTTGTCATCTTGACCACTCGTGAGTCTAAGATATTCTTCAACTTAGGTGGATCATGCTTAGGAATATCATCATCTGCTGCATTCTGTAATGGTTCCTATTCTACATCTACATTCGGCTTGTATGGAGTTAAATCACATACATTGAAAATGGGTGACAATCCCAGATCAGGAGGAAGTTGGATCTCATAAGCATTCTACCCACATTTCTTTAAAATCTGACATGGTCCAATCTTCCTTTGCATGAGCTTAGTCTATTTACCTTTCAGGATCCTCTCCTTCTTCAGATTGACCCATACCAAATCTCCAACATCAAATTGTACATCTCTCTTTTTCTTGTCAACATATACTTTGTATTTCAATGTAGTTTGTTGAAGCTGGTTCTTTACTTGATCATGCACTTCTTTGATAGCTGAAGCAAAAGCTTCTCCATCTGCACTAATAGGCTCTCCTATAGGCATATCTCGCAGCTCCAAAATACCTGTTGGATGAATACAATATACCACCTGAAAAGGTGACTTCCCTGTACTCCTATTGATGGTGTCATTATAGGAAAATTCTGCTTGTGGTAGGATGTTATCCCACTTATCTCCATGCTGCCTTGTCAAACATCTTAACAGATTTCCTAATGAACAGTTAACTACTTCAGTCTGCCCATCTGTTTGAGGATGGTAGGCTTATGAGAAGGATAAATTGGTTCCAAGCTTCTTCCAAAGAGTCTGCCAAAAGTGGCCAATAAACTTTACATCTCTATCTGAGACTATGCTCAATGGCAATCCATGTATCCTCACTACTTCCTTGAAAAACAGGTCTGCAACATATGAAGCATCACAAGGGGTTTTGCATGGCAAGAAATGTGTCATTTTACTAAATCTGTCTACTACAACAAAAACACTATCATATCCTTTCTTTGTACTAGGTAAACCTAATACAAAGTCCATGCTTATGCTCTCCCATGGCCTAGAAGGAATGGGTAGTGGCTGATACAAACTTGCAATAGTGGATCTCCCTTTTGCTTTCTGACATATCACACATGCCTCCACAAATCTCCTCACATCTAACTGTAACTTGGGCCAATAGTAATGCCTCTTCACAAGATCAAGAGTCTTGTCCAGACCAAAATGTCCTGCCATGGCCCCACAATGTTTCTCCTGAATGATATTCAGTCTCATAGAATACCTTGGAATACATAACTGTCCACCTTTGAAAAGTAATCCATCTTGGATCAGAAATTCAGAGAACTCAACATGATATTTGTAACCAAAGGAAATACATACCTTATAGATTTCTCCAAAGTCTTCATCATCATTGTACATGGTCTTCAAAGAGTCAATGCCAACACTCTCCAATTGGATCTGATTTATGGTTAGGACCCTCCTGCTCAAAACATCTGCTACTTTGTTCTTGACCCCTTTCTTGTGCTTGAGTGTGAAGGTGAAAGCTTGCAAAGTTTCCACCCACTTCATGTGCCTATGGTTCAGCTTCTCTTGACTATTTATGAAACTAAGGGCCTGATTATCTGTGAACACTATGAATTCTTTTAGCATCAACTAATGCCTCCACTTTTTGAGTGATTATACTAGAGCATACATCTCCAAATCATATGATGAGTATCTTTTCTTTGCATCATTTAGTTTCTCACTAAAAAATGCAATAGGCCTACCTTCTTGACTGAGTATTGCTCCAATTGCCATGTGACTGGCATCACATTCTACTTGAAAAATCTTGTTGAAGTCAGGAAGTGCAAGAACTGGCTGCTCGACCACCTTCTTTTTTAATGTTTCAAATGAATCATCTGCCTCCTTTGTCTAAGTGAATCTGCACTTCTGTCCTCCTTTTATGGTGTCAAGCATGGGTGTACAAACATGACTAAACCCTTTTATAAACTTCTTATAAAAGGTTGCTAACCCATGGAAACTTCTAACATCATTCAAGGTTTTGGGAGTTGGCCAAGACAATATGGCACTTACCTTTTCTTGATCCATTTTTAGTTTGTTATGTGAGATAACAAATCCTAAATAGATGATATCTTCTTGCATGAAAAAACACTTTGCTAAGTTGATCATTAGCTGCTCTTCATGTAACTTTTTGAGGACCAAGTCTATATGGTTGAGGTGCTCTTCCCTTGTATTACTAAAAATCAAGATGTCATCTAGATATACTATGACAAATTTACCTATGAATTCCCTCAAGACCTCATTCATCAACCTCATAAAGGTACTAGGGGCATTGGACAAACCAAAAGGCATGACCTTCCACTCATATAACCCCTCATTAGTCTTAAATGCAGTTTTCCACTCATCTCCTGGCCTAATCCTAATATGATGATAGCCACTCTTTAAATCTATTTTTGTGAAATATTTAGCACCCTCCAAACAATTAAGTAAATCTTCTATCCTAGGGATTGGGAACCTATACCTGATTGTTATCTTATTGATAGCTCTTGAATCAGTACAAAGCCTCCAAGTGCCTTCCTTCTTTGGTGCTAGTACAGCCGGTACTGCACATGGACTTAAACTTTTGCCAATTAGGCCTGTCTCCAACAATTCCTCAATCTGCCTTGCTACCTCTGTATTCTGCTCTGGGGTAAGATTGTACGCTGCTTTGTTTGGGAGTGTAGATCTAGGGATTAGATCTATGCACTGGTTGATGTCCCTCATAGGTGGTAGGGACCTTGGTATTCCATCAGAGATGATGCCTTGGTACTTGTCCAATTGCTCTTGGACAGTAGGATCTATGAACCTTTGCCTCTTCTCTCCCTTGACTTCTTGCTGCTTTTCCTTGTTCACCTTTAGGCATGGAATTAGAGCATATGCAACTGCTCCTTCTACTATCCCTTTCATGAATTGTTTGCCTTCTACCATCATCACCTTAACTTCTTTTCCTTTTGATTCCACCTCATTCTCCATTAATGGTAACAACTCTATCACCTTACCATTCTTGGTGATTGAATATGTGTTTCTAACTCCATCATGGTATGCTTTCAAGTCATACTGCCATGGTCTTCCAAATAGGAGATGGAAAGCATCCATCTTGGCAATGTCAAATAGTAACCTATCCTTGTACGGTCCAATTTGAAGTTCTACCCAAGCCTGTTCTTCAACAACTGTTTGCTGACCTTGGGTGAGCCATGAAATTTTATATGGGCAAGGATGTGGCAGTCTCCTAAGCTTAAGCTTTTCTACCATCTCAATGGACACAAAATTCTCAGTAGACCCAGAGTCAATCAGAACTTTACATACCTTTCCTCCTGCCTTGCAAGTAGTTCTAAAGAGAGACTTCCTTTGTGGAGGTTCTTTTCCCGGCACCTTCATGGTGGTCATTGCTCTCCTAATCATCAAAGATTCTCCATTCTTAGGATACCCATAACTGTTGAGAGCATTCACACTTTGATTAGTGCTTGAGCTTGCTACTCTTTAACAATCAGATTCTTGGATCAGATTGATCCTTTTTTCTCCTATTGAACTTGTTGCCTTTGCTAGACATTTGCTGGCTATGTGGCCTTCTTGATTGCAATTGTAACATCTGATAGGCCCTCTACACTGAGATCTTCCTCTAAATGGTGGTCTTCTGGCCCTGAAGTTCCCTCTTTGATTGTAGCTCCCACCTTGGTTCTGACTGCTGTCTCCTCTGCTGTTCTCTTGATTGGATTCACCCTGGTATCCAAATCCATTTCCTCTGCCTCTAAAAGGACTTCTTCCTCTTTGCCGTCTCCCTTTTCCTCTATTGTTCTGCTCATGTCTTCTCTTAAATTTCTCTTCCACTTTGAGTGCTAACTGGTAGCACTTTTGGACTGTATTTGGCTTATGCAGATTTAAATCTTCTTGGATGTTAAACCTTAATCCATTGAGGCACCTTGCTACCTTCTCTTCCTCACCCTCCTTTACCTTTGTTTTGACACATAGTCTCATGAACTCTTCTGTTTATGAGCTGACATCTAGCTCCTTCTGCTTCAAGTTTTGTTTCTTCTTATGTAATTGGATGTTGTAATCCAATGGAACATAGGCCTCCTTCACTAAAGCCGTCATTCTTTTCCATGTTGCAACTCTGTTCTTTCCCTCTTTCACCCTGTCATCTTGGATGAAATTCCACCAAGTTAGTGTAGCTCCTTTCATTTTGGATTGAGCCATCTTCACTCTTTGGTGGTCTGGTATTTCCTCGGTCTCAAAGAAATTATTCAAGGAGTCTATCCACTCCATCACTGAATCAGGTTCCATTTTTCCTACAAACACTGGCAGGTCTATTTTCATATCCATGGTCCTTTTCATGGACTTGAGGGCATTGAGTAAGCGTCTCTGGTCTACAGGAACCTCTATCTCTTCCTGCTTAGGGACCTTCTCTTCATCCCTGTCTTCTCGCTTACCAGAATCTTCTTCCCCTTGATCTACTCTGTCCCTCAACTTCTCTACCTCTTCTTTCAATGCCTGATTCTGAGCTCGATCTACTCTGCTCTCTGCCATTTGCTTTCTTACTAAGGTTGTCAACTCAGCATTAGTCATCTTTGCTGGGTACATTTCTGACCCTTCTCCTTCTAACATCTTATCTTCTTCTTCTACCCAAAGAACACTCCTTCGCTCTGATACCACTATGATGCAGAGCTAGGTACACAGCGGAAATACAAACACACAAAATGTTTCTTTCTACAATATCGGCAAGAGATCTCAAATATCTCACCGAACCTCTTCCACTCTTTGCTTGTCGGCCTGACTTACCTTGTCGGCCTCGCTATCTACTGTCTCCCTGATGGTTTCCTTCACACTGATACCTTCCTATGCATCGGCCAAACCTTATACCATTGGCCTCCTTTTCAAATGTTATTCCGAAGCTTCTTCTCGCACCGATATGTTTTCTATCGGCATCACCCTGCCTTCGCTGGGACTCCTGAAACGGGTATGTGCAGGATCATCGCGGGCCAAACAGTGGCAATAGGAAAAAAATCACGTTTTTACTTAGCCAAATTCGCGACTTGGCAAAGTTTGACTTTGAAACGGATATCTGTTTTCGAAAAAAATTTGGGAAAAAGGCTTTTTACTAGTAGTCATCAATTTTCCACAGTCCATGATGTTGAGTTTGAAATGCTTCTGGATTTGACTGTGTATTAATATTTTCCTCAACATTTCGAATCACACACAGTGATCCATCATCAGGAGAAAGATAGCAAGCAAGAGAAGAGAGAACATGAATGACAATATGCAGACTTAAGACCACTTAAAAGGAGTGAGAGAGATGTGAGGTGGAAACCAAGATCAATTAAGGGAGGAGGATAGCTGCCTATCAAACCTAGTGAAGTGAGGGACAAAGAGAAGTGGGGGATATCTAGGCACACTAAGACAAAACAAACAAAGAAAGACTAACTAGGATGAGAGGAAGACCCAAGTAAAGAAAATTAAAAAAGCAAACAAAGGAGCAAGGCCACAAATTAGAAGGGAGCAAAAAGAGGAATAACTGTAATACAATCAACCATAAAGAACAAACTGAGGATGAAAGAGATAAGATAATTAAATAATTAAATAAATAATAAAAAAGGGGGGGACAACCGAAGAGGTTAAAATGTGAGGGATAGATTGGGAAAAGCTACATATAAAGAACAAGAGAGGGCTCCAAGTTAAAAGAGAGAGAGGGGTGAACTACGAAGGCAAAGGAGGGGGGGGCTAACAAAAAAGAAAGGTAAGCCAATAACTATTGAAAGGAGGAAAGAAACTAACTAGGAGAAAGCATAAGAGAGAAGAGTAAATCATAAAAGGGAAGACAAGCTACAACGACCAAATAATATATATAAATATATATTCACAACAAACTCCAAGCCACAAACGGAGCACCAGGGGGCAGATACGGTTAAAAACCTAGAAATTAAAGAGGAGGGAGAAGGGGGCAACAAGATCTAGAGGTTGGAGATGGAAGGTTAAGCTAGGGGACAAGAGTATGAGAAATAAAAAGGTGAGAATGGGCCAAGGAGGGTAAAGAGGAGGGAGGACAAGGAACAAAGGGAAAGGGGGGAGAGGAGCCTAGGGGGGAGAGGAAAAGGGGATAAGATGAGGGCAAAAGAGGAGGGGCAAAGACTCAATCCCACAAAAGGGGACAAGGAGGGGACAGAGGGGGGCGGGGGCAAGAACCGGTAAAGAGGGGAAAAAAGGACAAAGATAGGAGAAGGGAGAGGGGAGCTAACAAGATTGGGTCAGGAAAGAGAGGGGAGGATGGGGAAGAGAAATCGACTAAGAGTGAAGGAAATCATGATGGGGTAAGAGGGGAGGCTTTTTACTCTTTTTGAAAATACACCTCTTAAATCTTGGATCTCCCATCAATATATGAACCTCCTTAAAGACTGTTTCTAGTGAAGGAGGAGGGCAAATTAACATTGGTAGCTTCTTTACACATTGATCCATAAGGATTTGTTAAACAATTACTCAAATAATCAATAATAAAATATTCAATTTTGTTCATCAGGTGAAATAATCACTTTTCTAGACTATGTTCCAATATTTCAGGGATAGGAATGGTGGGGCAGCAGGGGTTGTGTTTTGGGGCGGTTTGGATTTCATGCCCTAAATTGCTTTACGCAATCCTTCATATGATTTGATTCATGATACATGGTTTGAGAAGGATACACATGATATACCCTTACCCTCTAGTGATAAAATTATGAATGATACTTTATGTGGTGAAGCTACACCTTTGTTAATCCTTCATGACATTGTTATTCCTTGTGATGATGATGTCCTTCATGTGATATGTTAGAACATAATGCAAAGTTAACATGGCATGAACTCTCTTGGAAGGGTAAGCATGGACTATAAGAACATTGAACTAGTTGGATCTGTTAAGCTCGCCATTTATGAAAGAACCTTTTAAAAGGTTAACCTTAATTAGGTAAGGTTATGTTTCAGTGTGGTTGTTTGTGCAACAATGTGTAAATTAATGTTACTGAAGGATAAATCTAACTATAATATACTAACATTTTAATAACCATGAGAGCTGGGACTAACAATTAGACTAAAAACTTGACAAACAATACAACTTGGACACATGTAGGACTTGGAAAATGGAAAAGAATATAATTAAATGTGGAAAACAATGAAAAAGTGGTATTAGTTGCACCTATATAGAGAAGTGGTTTAGAGGTTGGTTAGGGGAATTATTTAGGGTTTAGAGGTTTATGGTTGCTCAGGTTTAGGGGTTTAGGGTTTACAATTTAAAGAGAGATAGAGAGAGGGGACTGATAGAGTTTGGGAGAGACAGAGGAGACAAAGGGGAGAGATAGGAGATAGAGAGTGAGAGACATGTCCAAAGACATAGAGAGAGAGAGAGATTGAGAGGTAGAGGGATGATAGAGATAGGGAGATAGAGGTTTAGGGTTGCTTGGGTTTAGGGGCATTATTTAGGGTTTAGGGTTTATGGTTTTGGGGTTAGGGGTTAAGGTTTAGAGGTTTAGGGTTTAAGGTTTAGAGAGAGATAAATGACCAATAGGGAGATATTGAGGAGTCTGAGGGGAGAGATAGGGATATAAAGAGTGAGGGACATGGCAAGAGACATAGGGAGAGAGATTGAGAGGTAGAGGGACAAAGGTGATAGGGAGATAGGGGAGAGATAGGGAGATAGTGGTTTATGGTTACTTGGGTTTAGGGTTTAGGGGTTTGGGGTTTAGGGTTTCTCAGGTTTAGGGGTTAGGGGTTAGGGTTTAGGGGCATTATAATTTAGGGTTTAGGATTTATTGTTTAGGGTTTAGGGGTTAGGTTTAGAGGTTTAGGGTTTTGGATTTAGGGTTTATAAAGAGAGAGGAATGATAGGGAGATATAGAGGAGTCTGAGGGGAGGGATAGGGAGATAGAGAGTGAGGGACATGGCTAGAGACATAGGGAGAGAGATTGAGAGGTAGAGGGACACAGGTGGTAGGGAGATAGGGGAGAGATAGGGAGATAGTGGTTTAGGGTTACTTGGGTTTAGGGTTTACGGGTTTGGGGTTTAAAGTTTAGGGGTTTAGGGTTTCTCAGGTTTAGGGGTAAGGGGTTAGGGTTTAGGGGCATTATTTAGGGTTTAGGATTTAAATTGTTTAGGGGTTAGGGGTTAGGTTTAGAGGTTTAGGGTTTTGGATTTAGGGTTTATAGAGAGAGGAATTATAGGGAGATAGAGAGAGGAGATGGAGGAGAGAGATAAGGAGATAGAGAGTGAGGCACATGGCCAGGGACATAGGGAGAGAGATCAAGAGAGGTAGAGGGATGATAGAGATAGGGAGATAGGGGAGAGATAGGGAGATATAGGTTTAGAGTTGATTGGATTTAGGGTGTACCTGGGTTTAGGGTTTCTCAGTTTTGGAGATAGCTAGATAGAAAGAGAGAGGAGACAGATAGGGAGAGATAGAGGTGACAAAGGGGAGAGATAGGGAGATAGAGAGTGAATGATATGTCTAGAGAAATAGCGAGAAGGATTGAGAGGTAGAAGGACGATAGAGATAGGGAGATAAGGGAGAGATAGGAGATAGAGTTTAGGGTTGCTCACGTTTAGGGTTTAGGGGTTGAGGTTTAGAGGTTTAGGGTTTAGTGTTTAGAGAGAGAGGACCAATAGGGAGATATAGAGTGAGGGACATGGCTAAAGCATAGGGAGAGAGATTGAGAGGTAGAGGAATGATAGTGATGGGGAGATAGTGAGATAGGGAGATAGAGCTCGATAGAGGTTTAGGGTTTCTTGGGTTTAGTGTTTAGAATTTAGGGGTTAGGAAATAGGGGTTAGGGGTTAGGTTTAAGCATGCATCCCAGTCATTCCCCTATCATTCCTATATATCCTATCTCTCCCCTCTATCTTTCCCTCTCCCTTATCGACGAAGCAAATGGAAACAAGAAAACTAGGACTCCCTTTCTCAGGTTTAGGGTTTAGGGCTTAGGGGAATTATTTAGGGTTTATGGTTTAGGGGTTAGGGTTTAGTATTTGGAAGAATTATTTAGGGTTACTTGGGTTTAGGGTTTAGGGGCATTATTTAGGGTTTATGGTTGCATGTCAAAAGTAGTCTCTCTCTCTCTCTCTAAATCCATAAACCCTAAATAATGGCCCTAATCCCTAACCCCTAATCCACATCTACCTCTCTCCTGTATCTACCTCTCTCCTGTATCTATTCAAAAGTGCCTTTAAAATACTATGAGATACCTTAGTATAAATAAGTCATATAAAAATCAAATATATATATCATCATAATCCTATATAAATTTTGATAGTATTTTATAGCTAAAATGCCTAAATATCATCATAATCCTTTATAAATTTGCTTGTATTTTATAGCTAAAATGCCTAAATATCATCATAATCCTTTATAAATTTGCTTGTATTTTATAGCTAAAATGCTTAAATATCATCATAGTCCTTTATAAATTTGCTTGTATTTTATAGCTAAAATGCCTAAATACTTAAAATGCTAAAAATGGTAAAATAATAAAATAAAAAACAATGAATACAATAAGGAAAAAGAAAATGGATATCCGTTTTGGAGATCATAAATAGCAAAAACAGACTGCGTTTTTGCAAACCCGTGGCTTGCAAAATGCAGTCTCATCTTCAAAAAATGGATATCAGAGCTAAGGAACGGATATCTGATCCAAAGAGTTAAGATTTTGTGCATTTTTTTTGTTTGTTTTGTATTTTCAAGCAATTTTTTTGGTTTTTATGCTAAATGGGTATGTTTTATAATTTAATTAGGTAAAATGGATGCACAAAATGAAAACCCAAACCCTCCACCACCAAACCCTTCCCCTCCAACAATAGAAGAGAATATTCAAAGAAATATTGATCATATAACCAAGATCATAGAAATGTATCGCCGCCACCCTCGATTGTCTATAATGACATCGAATTTAGAGGGAATCATTAATCATATTCAAACCTTGTCAACTCAACACGAATCATTTCAGCAATGGCGAGAAGCTAAGAAGGCCGAATATGCTAATGGTTTGTTATATGAGGAAGTCAAAGATTTAGAGATTACAAAAACTATGTTAGCCCAACACTTTGTCAATCCTAAAATCGGATTGCATGTTGATGTCCGTAAGCCCAAATTTTCAATCAAATGGTGTATTCATGAGGGCATTAGTCAAAACTTTTGGGATCATTGGTGGATGGTTTTTGATAAACCACCCAACAACAATTTAGATGTGCCTTTGTATTTCCTCCGTAAACTCTATGCAGAGTTCGTCATGGGTCAACATGTTAATTATTTTGATTTTAGAGAGTTTCAAGGAGTGGGCAGAGGAATGCCTCAAGATAGACCTGGGGCAATTAGACAAATACAAGGTCCCTATATTCCCCTCCTGCTATCCCATCTCCACCCCCAATGCAGCACCCAGACGTTGTTGTAAATGCAACACAACAAGGCCTTAGTGCCATACACTCTTTGACCGAGCATTTGATTATACAGACATCTCAGTTTGCACAGGCACATGATGAAGGTGATGATATTGGATCACCTGGTACTACTAGACCGTCGTCGTCCAGACATGTATGTGTGCCCCATCATTACATTTCTTGCAATCATTTATGCTTGGGTCCTATTATGGAGAGTAGTGAGCCACCGTTGAACACATCAGAGTATGATCTCCATTCACGAGATGAGGCAATGGGGTCCAGAACTCAAGCTGAGGGGTCAGGGACAAGAGTAGAAGCTACTGGATTAGTAAACATTAGAGAAGGAGAAATGCATGAGCAATCTTTTATGCAGGTAAAATTTAAAGTTAAATTTTATGGTCTATTCCATTTGAATATATAAACAACTTTATTAGTACTAATGTATCTAAGTGGGATAACAGTTGATGATAGAGGAGGAGTTGATAGAAGTTCGTCATGGAACTTTGTCTGCCATCCAATTTGGCTTGGACTTGCCGGTATAATTTGTTGTACACATTAACTTTTTTTTTATGCATTTATTTCTTTGTGAGTAATTATATATTAATTTATATCTTGATGTTAATTTTATTTTATAGTTAATCGAAAATGTGAATGATGTGGCATCTTTTCCAATAGTCTTTTCTCGAACTCTTGATCAACCCAAAGGACTATCATTTGCAGAACGACTTTCTCAACGCCAACAAAGGGTGGAGGTAATTTGATTGAATTGTACTTTAATTGATAATTTAGAAAACTTAAATATTTGATTATAGTCATTTAGAGTCTTACATTCTTGTCCTTCTTAATTGATGCAGGAGGCCTCGATGGTGGTATGTGCTTGTTTTCTAGTAGATAAGTTTTTGTGTAGTGCATTTCCTATTTTAAATGCATGCATTTCCTATTTTGTTTAATAATTATATATTAATTTATTTCAATGTTACTTTGCTTTTATGTAGTCTGTTGAGAATGTGAGTGATGTGCCACCTTTGCCATCATGCTTCACTAGGACACCTGATCGTCTTAAGAGAAAATCATTTGCAGAACGATTGTCTGAACAACAACATAGAGTCGAGGTAATTGAATTCAATTTTTCTAAATAATTGATAGTTTATCTAGTGGTCTTATAGTTGATTGTAGTGATTTAGATGTATGTTAATAAATGAAAGTTCTTAATTGTAGTAGATAAGAATCTATTTACTAACTTTAACTTATTTTTATTTACCATTGAAGAGATTAATCAAATTTGTGTTTTGACTTGTTAATGCAGGAAACTTCACCTCCATCAATTACTAGACATTTTGGTACAAAGAGGACACTTTTTTAGGATCCATCACAGATTGAGGATCCATCACAGATTGAGGGTCAAGTGGACTTGTAGTATTTGATGTAGCTATTTGGCATGTAGATTGTATATAGATTTTGAGACATGGCATATGCCACATTTTGTAAAAAATATTTTGAGTTGGCATATTTGCCAAATTTTTGTATATGTCTACCATTATGGACTAGATTTTAATGTATATACACATTGATATACAATATAATTTAAATTCCTTATGTGCAAGTCATGATACTTCCCATGATGCCATACATTATGATGATAGTTCTTTAGTCCATTGATGATATGCTTAGCATTGAGAATGGTTTTAGATCAAAGAATGGTTTTAAATCAATAGAATCAATAGAATCAATATGAAAAAATTCCTTATATATGCCCTAATCAAATAAGGTCATGATAAACCATTTCATCATGTATTTAGTCTTCATCTTGTCAAATTTTGTAAATATGTCAAAGTTGTCATATGAAAAATGTAAAAAAAATGCAAAAGTATGGAAGATGAATAGTCAAGTACTCAAGAGTCAGTTGGAGACTATTGGTTTCCCTCAAATCATGTATAAATATGCATAAACCTTCGTGGAAAAGGCATTGGAGATGTATTGAAAACATTTTGAAGATGAATTGAAGACATGTTTGAATGAAATTAATGTCAAGAAACTCTATGTCAAGGACACTGGGGGCACATTATAAACATAAAAAACTTACATCTTGGGGGGAGGTGCCAATAAGGCTAATAAGGATACTATTTCAGTTGGGTGTGTGTGCGTATGCAAATCCCATGTATGGCCGAGAAGCTCTCTATTTACTATTATTCAACTCTCGTTGATAGGAGGTTGGCTCTACAACTACTGCAATTTGTGTATGAAACCTAGATGCCTACGAGATCATATATATATGTATGTATGTATGTATGTATGTAAATCCTACAAGACAGTCATTCATGAAATTACTATGCAAAGAGGGTTTATAAGTTGCATTAGGGTTTATGACTATCCTAAAACAACATCGTGTATGTGCTCATAAAAGCCATCAAACTCTGAGAATAAACTCGTCATTAGATAAGGAGTGGAAGGCTAAAGTCACATTCCCAAAAACCTCTTAAAATCACATGTCTCCTCTTATGAAAACTAGGGTCTTTGCCGATACATTATTTCGTAAGAGCAAAGTCACTTAAGATCCTAAGAGCAAAAACCTTGCTAGGTGCCATATTTTTTGTTCTGCTCATCGTGGGGTTGAACGGACTATGCCAACGCATCAGGGTGGGTGGGTAAATGCTAGTGGAGGTCTCGTTTCATGCACCAAGCATCCTAGTTGTTCCAAGCTGTAAGCTACCGGCAAAGTCCCTTAAGATCCCTGCGACCAAAAAACTGCCAAACTTTGACAGGGTAGTTCTCAGAATTTGTGACAGTTGGGAATGCTCTGCTTGGACCTATAGGTGCATGTGACATCCTTCCACAATAACCTCTCTCATTTTTGGTCAACTCCATTCTGTTTGACCGTGCTGAAATCAAACGCATTGTTGCAAAATGCTTTAATTTGATGCAGTGGAAAGGTGCTAGGTGCGACATTTTTCATTCCATAGCTTGTGGGGTCGAACGAACTGCGCCAACGCGTCGGGGTGGGTGGGTAAATGCTAGTGGAGGTCTCATTTTGTGCGCCAAGCATCCCAATCATTTTGGGCAAGAGGCTACCGGTAAAGTCCTTTAAGATCCCTGAGACCAAAAAACTGCCAAAATTTGACGGGGCAGTTCTCAGAATTTGTGATAGTTGGGAATGTTCTGTTTGGACCTATAGGTGCACGTGACATCCTTCCACAATAACCTCTCTCATTTTTGGTCAACTCCATTTCGTTTGACCGTGCTGAAATCAAACGCATTGTTGCAAAATGCTTCAATTTGATGCAGTGGAAAGGTACTAGGTGCGACGTTTTTCATTCCATAGCTCGTGGGGTCAAACGGACTGTGCCAACGCGTCGGGGTGGGCGGGTAAATGCTAGTGGTCTCGTTTTGTGTGCCAAGCGTCCCAATCATTCTGGGCAAGAGGCTACCGACAAAGTCCCTTAAGATCCCTGAGACCAAAAAACTGCCAAACTTTGACAGGGCAGTTCTCAGAATTCATGATAGTTGGGAATGTTTTGTTTGGACCTACAGGTGCACGTGGCATCCTTCCACAATAACCTCTCTCATTTTTGGTCAACTCCATTCCGTTTGACTGTGCTGAAATCAAATGCATTGTTGCAAAATGCTTCAATTTGATGTAGTGGAAAGGTGCTAGGTGCGACATTTTTCATTCCATAGCTCGTGGGGTCGAACGGACTACGCCAACGCGTCGGGGTGGGTGGGTAAATGCTAGTGGAGGTCTTGTTTCGTGCGCCAAGCATCCCAGTCGTTCCGAGCTGTAAGCTACCGACAAAGTCCCTTAAGATCCCTGAGACCAAAAAATGCCAAACTTTGATGGGGTAGTTCTCAGAATTCGTGACAGTTGGGAATGCTCTGTTTGGACCTATAGGTGCACGTGACATCCTTCCACAGGAACCTCTCTCATTTTTGGTCAACTCTATTTCGTTTGACCGTGCCGAAATCAAATGCATTGTTGCAAAATGCTTCAATTTGATGCAGTGGAAAGGTGCTAGGTGCGACATTTTTCATTCCATAGCTCGTGGGGTCGAACGGACTGCGCCAATGCATTGGGGTGGGCGGTTAAATGCTAGTGGATGTCTCGTTTTGTGCGCCAAGCGTCCCAGTCATTCCGGGCAAGAGGCTACCGGCAAAGTCCCTTAAGATCCCTGAGACCAAAAAACTACCAAACTTTGACGGGGTAGTTCTCAGAATTCATGATAGTTGGGAATGTTCTGTTTGGACCTATAGGTGCACATGGCATCCTTCCACAATAACCTCTCTCATTTTTGGTCAACTCCATTCCATTTGACTGTGCCGAAATCAAACGCATTGTTGCAAAATGCTTCAATTTGATGCAGTGGAAAGGTGCTAGGTGTGACATTTTTCATTCCATAGCTCGTGGGGTTGAACAGATTGTGCCAACGCATTAGGGTGGGCAGGTAAATGCTAGTGGAGGTCTCGTTTCGTGCACCAAGCGTCCTAATCGTTCCGAGCTATAAGCTACCAGCAAAGTCACTTTGCTGGTAGCTTACAACTTGGAAGGACTGGGATGCTTTGCACACAAAATGAGACCTCCCCTAGCATTTACTCGCCCACCCCGACATGTTGGCGCAAACTGTTTGGCCCCAGGACCTGTGGAATGCAAAATTTCAATCCTAGCAACTTTTGACTTTGTTGGTAGCTTACAGTTCGGAATGATTGGGATGCTTGGCGCACGAAACGAGACCTCCACTACCATTTACCCACCCACCCTGATGCGTTGGCACAGTCCGTTTGACCCCACGAGCTATGGAATGAAAAATGTCGCACCTAGCACCTTTCCACTGCATCAAATTGAAGCATTTTGCAACAATGCGTTTAATTTCGGCACGGTCAAACAGAATGGAGTTGACCAAAAATGAGAGAGGTTATTGTGGAAGGATGCCAAGTGCACCTGTAGGTCCAAACAGAACATTCCCAACTATCATGAATTCTGAGAACTGCCCATGAAAGTTTGGCAATTTTTTGGTCTTAGAGATCTTAAGGGACTTTGCCGGTAGCCTCTTGCCCGGAATGACTGGGACGCTTGGTGCACAAAACAAGACCTCCACTAGCATTTACCCACCCACCCCGACGCGTTGGTGCAGTCCGTTCGACCCACGAGCAATGGAATGAAAAATGTCGCACCTAGCACCTTTCCACTGCATCAAATTGAAGCATTTTGCAACAATGTGTTTGATTTCGGCACGGTCAAATGGAATGGAGTTGACCAAAAATGAGAGAGGTTATTGTGGAAGGATGTCACGTGCACCTGTAGGTCTAAATAGAGCATTCCCAACTATCACGAATTCTGAGAACTGCCCCGTCAAAGTTTGGCAATTTTTGGTCTCAGGGATCTTAAGGGACTTTGCCGGTAGCCTCTTGCCCGGAATGACTGGGATGCTTGGCGCACAAAACGAGACCTCCCCTAGCATTTACCCGCCCACTCCGACGTATTGGCACAGTCTGTTTGACCCCACGAGCTATGGAATGAAAAATGTCGCACCTAGTACCTTTCCACTGCATCAAATTGAAGCATTTTGCAACAATGCGTTTGATTTCAGCACAGTCAAACGGAATGGAGTTGACCAAAAATGAGAGAGGTTATTGTGGAAGGATGTCATGTGCACCTGTAGGTCCAAACAAAGCATTCCCAACTATCATGAATTCTGAGAATTGCCCTGTCAAAGTTTGGCAGTTTTTTGGTCTCAGGGATCTTAAGGGACTTTGCCGGTAGCCTCTTGCTCGGAATGACTGGGACGCTTGGCGCACAAAATGAGACCTCCACTAGCATTTACCCACCCACCCTGATGCGTTGGCATAGTCCATTCGACCCCATGAGCTATGGAATGAAAAATGTCGCACCTAGCACCTTTCCACTGCATCAAATTGAAGCATTTTGCAACAATGCGTTTGATTTCGGCACAGTCAAATGGAATGGAGTTGACCAAAAACAAGAGAGGTTATTGTGGAAGGATGTCATGTGCACCTGTAGGTCCAAACAGAGCATTCCCAACTATCATGAATTTTGAGAACTGCCCCGTCAAAGTTTGGCAATTTTTTGGTCTCAGGGATCTTAAGGGACTTTGTCGGTAGCTTACAGCTCAGAACGACTGGGACGCTTGGCGCATGAAACGAGACCTCCACTAGTATTTACCCGCCCACCCTGACGCGTTGGCGTAGTCCGTTCGACCCCACAATGAGCAGAACAAAAAATATTGTTCCCGTTGACACATTCTCAATCATTGGTATGGATGATATCTCAGTACCATTCCTTTAGGTACAACATGAACTTCCAATGGAAGGTGCAGTTGTGAGGTTAGAGATGATGAAAAGTGTGCCTCATTCACAGTCATGTTTTACTTGTCTTCAATGATGATTCCTTGATTCAACTTAATCCTTTGATAATACATTTTAACCTCCTTGTGAAAGCGCACTTTCAAGGTTGCTTGAGCAAGAGCTAGCGCCTCAACATCGAGGCACACTTTTGGTGTTCTAGAAGCATGAACTAGCACCTCAAATAGTAAGGCACTCATTCTAGGTTGTTTATTCAATAATTAGCACTAGTCACATATGGTGTAGAGAGGTAGATGTGCGCCCAAGTCATCATTTAATGCCTTCAATAACTATAAACTCCTTTGATGATGCATTTTATCCTTCCAATTCACTATCTAGCCTTAGGCACACATTTTAGGTTGATCAATCATAATCTAGTGCCCTAAGTACCAAGGCGCACTTTTAGGTTAGTTTGATAAAGGATTAGCGCCTTCATTTCTAGGCGGAAGTTTGGAGTTGAAATAACAAGTTTCTTCATCATTTCAAACATATTTAACACTTTGAAGATCTCCAATGCATGATTGAATATCAAGAAACCAATGTATCATTTCATGAAGGTCTTAAGTGTTGTAAATATGCATCTTCTTAGTTAATCATGTGTTGTAAATGAAGGAATGCAATGATTGCAATATGTGCACAAAACAGAATTTTTGATAAGGATTGAAAGGAAATGTTAAGAAAATGCAAATGGCGGGTGTAAATCCAAAGTGTGGAAGCATAGACAAGGCATGTGAATAGTTTGGCATGACACCTCAAAGAGATGCTATCTCATGGAATGCAATGATTGCAAGATATGTACAAAATGGATTTTTTGAAAAGACTTTAGAAACTTTGAAGCAAATACAATTGGAACGTTTAAAACCAAATTCCATAACTTGTGCATGCATTCTCCCTACTTGTGCCAAATTAGGATCTTATATATACATATATGCACATAATGTCATGAAAATAATGTATAGTGTATATATCAAGCCATATAGGCATGTACAAATAAAACCATATGGGTATATACAATGATATACATCGATAACATACAAAAGTATGTTTACAAAGTCAAATACACATATGTAACAAAATGTCCCAAAATCAAATCTCCTATGGATTGCTATCAAATAATCAATGGCTCTTGCTAGGCCATGAAGATGGTGAACCAGTCAATGACTCATCTTCTATCGCTCATCGACTAGACCTCCTCGATAGAGATTTTTGAATTTCCACCTATTAATACAATCAAACAACGTGCACATTAATATAGAATTTAATATTCAAAATATATAACATGACATAAGTAATCAATCACTTACCACCAATTGGTGATCCCTTTTGATCATTTGTTGTCTCTCTTCTTCTATAGAGTTGGATGGGTAGGCGAGGTGATGTCCTGTGAGAAGCATGAACAAGCAGATTTAAAAGTAAACATGAATATCATAAATATGTACATTAAATGTTGCGCTTATTATAGGACTGTTCTAGTACTATTTTAGGACTGTTGTAGTTAAAACTATCCTAGTAGACATGTATAAGACTGTTATAGGACTGTCATCTCATGGAATACAATGATGGCAAGATGTATATCAAGATTAGTATGAAGATTAATTATGACTGTTATAGGACTTTTATAAGAATGCAAAGTAAGGAAGCATAGGCAAGGCACATGAACTGTTTGGTGGAATACCTCAAAGAAATGAGAATTTTGTCAGATATTGTAGTTGCAATTGCCATGTGACACATGTATGTAATATGTGAAAGCATAGACAAGGCACATGAACTATTCGGCAAAAGACAAATACATGTCATCTCATGGAATGCCTTATGTAGAAAAAGGTACAAATGTGCAATATAAGAAATACAAATGAGAACTAAAAATCATAGCTCGAGTATAGTCAAAATAACCTACGATGCCATACAAAATAATTTACGATGCAATGCAAAATAATCTACGATGCCATGTAAAATAACTTTATTCGCAGTCCTGTATAGTCAAAAGCATGCATTATAGTTAAAGTAACAAGATTTTTAATAAAACAATTCTAAAAAATAGAAAAAACAAGAACAAGTTAAGATAAAAATGTCATACCTGTCCATCTGGAAGTTTAAATGCTAGTCAAGCGTACCTGAGGGGTCATCTCTTACCTTCAAAGTATCCAATATTGCTTCATGATCAGCATTACTAATTGTCCATAGTTCTTTTGATTTTGGTTTTCCACGATGCTTTAGTAACTTGACATTTGTTGCTACAACTAGGTGAGAATACATCAATATAGTTTTATGCTTCTCAAAGTCTTCAAAGGCCGGGATGCCATTCTTTTTAACCATATATGTTCGTAACCAAGTCCCAGCAATAACAACTGATCCTGTAGGATATGTGAAACCCATCATCATCTGTCATAGGTTGAGTTAGCTTTTGTTTTCCCTGTACACATCGTGCCAACCAATAGTCTGACCTCTCTTCATTTCCATGTGGTGCAACAACTGCATAAACATGACCTGGCTGTACAAGGTCTGAAAGATGTTCATAGTCAAATGAGCTCTCCATGTCATTGACAGAAGGTGATTGACCTTCATATAAAGGGATTAAATATTGTGGAATCCATGCATCTACCCACTCACTTGACTCACAATTGTTCCAATCACATTTAATACAACTCTGACAAAAACAAGCTAATTCTCGTGTCCAAATTGTCCATGTACTTGCATTTGAGCTTTGAAATGAATGCATCTTTGATGATTCATTGATTCTTTGACATTCCAATTTCTCTATCGCTATCCCATCATCAACCAACCAAAAGAACATGCGCACTTCAGAATCCAGAGCCACTCCTCGTGACAATGCATAGTTACACCACTTAACAATGGAATCTGCATCACTGAATGTAGCACCACCTTTAATCTTTAGTTGTTCTTTAAAAAGAGCTCTCTTCATGCATGCACCTGCTCCATCATGTTCACCTTTTTCCGTGCCCGGCTTCAAAAAAATTCCAAATATGAAGGTATACCCTTCTCTACATGCATTTTGCTCAACCAATAGAAATTACGAGCATTCTTGAATTGACCAGTGCAATTATCTAACCAAATGAGATGTTGATCTATTCTATTATCTTTTTCTTGCAAGAACCCATAAAATTGTTGAAAACACTATTGCACAAACTCTGCTAAATGAGATCGATCATCACTCATGTAAAAATGGTATTCTTTGACAATCTTCATGTTCTCTTCTGTACTCTTGGGGGCATGTTTGTATGTGATGTGAACAAAAATAGCAATCTGAATAGAATTGTAGTACTGGGATTGAACTTCATTTTGGGGTTGCAATGTATAGTTTTCTGCAAAATCAACTATAGAGACAATAGTTCCAATCGGGAAAGAGTCTTTACACATCCTGAACTGTTGATCTAACCATCGAGACCTGTGGCTATGTATGACATACTTGTAGAAAAGATTTTTTCTTAAAATCATCAATAAAATTAGCAATACTTACCTCTCTTACAATCAACTCACATCTAGAACCTTCACCTCCACTTTTCAAATTGTATTTCACTGTCTCATATCTCTTTTTCTCAACCATTCTCTTTCCAAAATCATGCTCGTTGCCCTCATGAAAACATGATACAAACTTTGATAACCCACCACATTGTAAACACTTTTCATTTAAACAATCATTCTTGTAGAACATGCAACCATCATCTCTAATACATAGAATAAATCCAATAAGTCCCTAGATGACTTTGGTAGTTGAATTGCACCACACTCCTGTAACATTTCGTTAGTGTGCAAAGTAGAACGAATATTGCATAATAATTCATGGTACATAGAAAATTCTACATGGTATTTGCAACAACATGTGTTACGAACTTTAAGAGGAACAAAATAAAATGGCTTAAGAGATTCAAATGCTCTTTGTGAGATTGTCATACCTGGGTGAGTTTCACAATATTGTTTGTACAATGTTGTTTAGCTACATTCCAAGTAATGTTTAGGATGTGGTGTGCGGTCTTTATCACCAATTCTTAACTTTACAACATCTTTTGCATTCGGTGATACCCTAGAGTTAGTGTGCTAAAATCGTTCAATTTCTTCCTTTGTGCTATCAATTAGCTTCTTGTCAACTCATGGAAGCCTACCACTGAAAGCCCAAGTATCATTGGCAATAGGACTATCTAGCCTTGATCTTAATGCTAGTGCTTTTGACAATGTTTTACGATTCAATCTTAATCAACACAAGTTTGCCTCATTAATCGAGCATTTCTTAATTGTTTGCTTACTATTGAGGTTGTTATTACTCTATGGGAAGCTCTTTTATCTTTCTCCTTGCTAGTCTTTCCAATAGAATTGAGTGCATTGAAAAGGCTTCTTACAATAATGTTATTCCGATCAGACACTTTGTTTAACTAAATCTTTAATTTCTTTAGTAAAGGTCTCATTTTGTACATCTTTAATAATTGCACAAAAAGTTGGCATTGTTTGGTTAATGTTTTCTTCTCAAAGTATTCATTGAAGAGTTTTGTAGCTCACAACCGAACCGTTCGTGATGACCTCTTGCGTTCAAGTTTTTCCATTATGTTCTCATCAATTTCAAGTAACCATTTTGGGGTTTTTGGGTGTTTTCCAATTTCATCACGGTTATTCTCTTCTTGACAAATGTCCTCTCTCTTATGAAATTTGGAGATACATTGATTGTTCTTGTTTCATCCATGTTATCAAACTCATCAATTTTATCAACAAATGGATTATGGAGTGCAATTTCAACATCATGATGTTCATATCCACTTTCTTCAAGTGTACATCTTCATTTTTCTTCTTCTTCTTTGTCCATGGTATTGCTATTATGAATAGGTGTTTCATAACATTTTTCAATATTTTCATTTGCAATATCATGGTGAATTTCATTCTTATCTAACATTTCATTATAATCAAAATTAACATCTTCAATTTGCATGTCATTAGATGGTAAAGAAGAAGATTCACCTTGATGAGCATCCGCCAAACCCACCCTTCCAATCCTCTTCCTTTCCCTATCTTTTTTCCTAATTGCTTCAATTTCCTCCAATGTAACTTTCCTCCTCCTTTTTGCTTTACGACGACTGTTGCTCCCCATTAGGGGAACAAAAATATCACCCTTATGATTGTAACAAGAAAATTGTGTCTCCAAAAGTGCATAAAAATATTCCTTTCACTGTCATAGCCAGAAATCATGAGTATTTCAACAGCAGATGGTCTCTGGTTGCAGAAGTCGGGCCCAACAATATTCCTTTTGTCTTTTTTTCTGCTTTTACAAAACAGATATCCATTTTGGAAAAACCCAATTCTTTGCAACAGACACTTGCAACGTCCATATGGCTACTACAAAACAGATATCTATTTTATTATGTACATTTGGGTTCTAGACTAGGGATTCCATTGTATTATTCAATAAACTTGTGAATTACCATCTAATTTCAATGTTTACACACTAATCCACCTAGGTATTAACTTAATAAAGCTCTAGATATAAGCCATTATTTGATTTTAGGCTATCATCAAATGAGGAGCTTCTAAAGGCAAAAATGTTGTCCCAAAAGAAGGCTCAATGTTATTCGTAAAGACATTAGATTGTTAAAATACAAAT
Source organism: Cunninghamia lanceolata (assembly GCA_027924645.1). Taxonomy (NCBI): domain Eukaryota; kingdom Viridiplantae; phylum Streptophyta; class Pinopsida; order Cupressales; family Cupressaceae; genus Cunninghamia; species Cunninghamia lanceolata. The sequence continues at coordinate 1,714,431 of BSBN01000921.1, forward strand.
TCAAGGTTAGATATCCCTTGGGCTATTTTAGTATAGAGAAGCAAAATTGCAATATATGACTATCCTAGGAATTAGAATGGTTGATCATAGGATATTCATGGCATTTTGATATTAATGGATGGATTGATGGATGTTTAGGGAGTTTAAGTTTAAATGTAATGTATGAGAATTCTTATTTATGAAGGATCTAATATGTCTTATGTCTTATTTGCAGGCCATTCAAGAAAGAAATGAAAAGATACCAAGGACTATAATAACACCTATTATTATTAGGTGCATCAAAGGATTGTCATCCAGGACCTTACCAATATGGGAAGTTATCAAAACCATGTCATGTTTAAAATTAAAGGCTTTATCACCTCTTTGTCGCTATAGGCCTATTAGAACAATAGGTCACATTTTATTCATATATCGGGGTTGAGAATAAACACTAAGCATTTGTAGTTATGGCAAGTGTAAATGGAAATAGATCACAACTTTAGACAATCTATCCTCTCCTAGATTGCACTGACTGAGTGGAAATTAAAAATTCCCTATTACATGTCCTTTATATACTGAAGGTATGGGTGAGAAAGGTAAACTTTGTATGTTGTAGACAAGTGATGCAGAGCAACACAGCAAAAGCTTACAAATAGGGTGTAAATACCCATTAACCCACCAATTGCTCAAATAGCTTTTAAAATATCCTTCCCAAGGTCCAAACGAGACCAAAATACACTCTTTCTTTACTATCGGCAAGACATTTCTAATGTCTCATCGAACTATGCTTCACATGTTCTTCCTTTCTCTATTGTCGGCCAGACTTATCATTATCGGTAACCTTCAAATTTGTTAGCCCGATGTGGGACCTCTCGTCGATGTGTAGAATCCATCGCTTAGGCTTATGCTATCAGTGTGACTCCTCCATTGTTCTCTGATATGTATAAGAGGACGGATCAAAGTAATTAGCATGCTCCCTTCAAAGTAAAGACATGAGAATAGAGCACTTGTGAGATGGTTATTGTAAAGGGACAAATCAAGTAGAGACATGCAGTTTCCTAGAGAATTTGGATCGCTTCCACTCAAGCGATTGTAGGACAAACAAAGATGTTCTAACTTCCCCAGACCACCAAATTCTGCAAGTATGCTCCCCTTCAAGTTGTGTGAAATTCTTTTCCAGTGAAGTTGTGAGTAATTGGCAAGAGATTTGGGAATAGAACCTCTAGTCCATTTCTTCTTAAGTCAAGTATCTTCAATGCTTTCAACTGGTCAAACCAAGGTGGAATCCTTCCCTTGAAAGAACTAAAGAGAGATTTAAAGTGCATAACAAGGAGAGACCTCCTTCGGATGGAAAAAGGGTACATTTTAATTCCAATTGAGGGAGAATTATAGCCACCACTCTATTGGTATGTTTCTTGTACCAAACACTGGTCCAGAAGCACACCATTTTTTGAATTGGTAGAAGTCTAGTTGGAGAAATGTGGTCTCCTCGACTACTATTATTGTAGGATATGCATAAACGGGTTTGTTGAAAAGGCTTTAGAAAATTTCAAGCAAATGCAATTGGCAAGTGTAAAGCTAGATTCTGCAACCTCTGTCAGCATCCTCTCTACCTCTACCAAAATGGGAGCTTTGGAATAGGGTATGGACATTCATCAAAGCATAATGGAAGTGGGATTTTTGTAGATATTCTAGTTGGAAATGCTCTGGTAGACATGTACGGAAAGTGTGGAAGCATAGACAAGACACATGAGCTGTTTGAAAAAATGCCTCAAAGAAATGTGGTCTCATGGAATAAGATGATTGTAGGATATATACACACTTACTCCGATGTGAGATTCACCACCCTTGTCTATTGGTAAGACCAATACCCTCGATGAGACTTTTTACTTGCATTTCGACGTTATAACTCTCCCCGATGTGTTTACCGTCCATTAGTCATCGGTAAGACTTCTACATCGGTCAGACATTCTCTTCAATTTTTGATATCGTATCTCACACCAAAACAATAAACATGAACTACACCATCGGCCAGACCGCCTCTATCGGGTGACACTTTTCTTCTCACCTCCGAGAGTCCATCTCTTTCCGATGTTCCTTCTGTTGATGTGACTCCCTCTCATCGTGTAGTTCTCAACCGTTCTTCTGATGTGCCCATAAATAACCCATCGGTGACACTTAATGATTGTCACCCCCGATATGACTTGATCGGTGAGATCAATGTTGTCGGCTCAATGGAACTTTGTCTCTCTGATAACTATTGTCAGTCTGATGTCTTCGATTTAGCCTATACATAACATGACTTGTTATAACCGGTCGACTAACGTATCTTTTCCCAATTTTCCCAATATGGCCGGTCAACCTTTGTATCCTTTGACATGTACATTCACCATTTACAACCACGATAAACGATAGTAGGATATACACGAAATGTCCACGCATACATAAACGATATACCCATGGATTGTATCTTCGGTGAAACAATACCAATGGTACAAAATATGTTGCTTCTCTTCATCCAAAACCAATGGTACAAAATTTTTCATAGATCAACAAAACGGATATCTGTTTTGAGTTGCTTTTACCGAAGCAAAACTGATATCCGTCTTCCTTTGGTACAAAGCAAGACGGATATCCGTTTTGATTGTTGACTTTTTATGGATTGTAACGTGTTTTAATGTTTCAGTCTCTTCTTCGAACTTCACCCTTCATGCTGACGACTTTTTTTTATGCAAAATTGATAAAACGAAAGCGTTTATAGAAAAAATTGTTAGCTTTCTAAAATATAAGATTTATTTGGTTATCATTTTATTAAATAATTATTAATAATTTTCAATATACCGTGTCTCTGAAATCCTGATGGACACACTGATTGAAAAACATCCATAACTTTCAAACCATTTCACCTTTTTGAGATTCGAACTTGCATCACACTCTATGTTTTTCTGGCTATAGGTTAATTTTTTTTTTTTTGAATTTTGATTTTTTTTATCGAGTTAGGTTGGCTGGAAAATTACTTTTTATTTTTTAAAAAAAGTCACAGTAAAAAAATCATAACTAATTATTTTATTAGAAAAAAATTTCAAATAAATATGCATCACATCCGGACATGAGTCCTCTACTTATTTTGAAAGTTTCAAAAAAAAAAAAATATTTTTACTCATAGTTAGGTTGGCTGGACAAACACCCACTTTTTATTTTTTTCTGAAAAATTTAATAGCTGTTCATTGAAATATTCAATTTTCACTAAGTAAATTTAGTTTTTTTAAAAAAAACATTAGTAGCCTATAAACTAGATTCAATTCTCTACAAATTTCATTCTTACATCTTTTTCAAATTGTATAGATAATCCATTCAAAATTTCACATGAACTTGATAAAGTCTGATTTTTTGTATTTTCATTGCCACTTAGAGGTATAGTTTGGCCCATCATGATCCTACACATACCCAAACCTTACCCGATGGGTTCCTCTCACATCGATGACTTATCATACTGATAAACTCTCCATCGGTGACACTTTCAGTTGTCACCCCGATTGGTAAGAACACATACTGTCGGCTCAAAAATATTTCATTTACCCGATGCTCTTCTTATGCTGATATATTCGGTCCACTTCGAACATACATTGCTTGACTTACTGAGCCGGTTCTCCTCCCCACTATTATCAGTCATTCCTTGCATCTACAGACAGAAAACATTCCAACATACATTCTTGTTACCACCTCGGTCGGTCACCATTTGCACCATTTGAAATGTATATTTTCATCGTATCTCTACAACATACAACAACGATATACAATGGCAGTATGCTCACAAACTATCTATGACATACAAAGGATGTATACACAGAAAATGTATCTCCTCAGGTACTTTCGACAGACACAAAAATTCACACAGAATATGTTTTGGCGATATACACAGGCGACAGACCTTTACATGCAGTTGCATGATACACACAGAGTAGACTCAGATACATTAGCGATATACACACTGTTTGTATATTTAATTAACAATCATAAACTTAACCCGGATGGATTCTTACACATACATTTCATCACAGGATATACATAGGATGATACTCATATGTGACAATGATATACACAGGAAAGGCACCTTCATACATTTGCGACATATACAGGAATTGCATATTCAGCAAACAACATAAACTTAACCCAAAAAGACTTTTAGACATACCATTCTTCACAGCATATACACAGGAGGTTGCTCGCATGCAAATGCGATATATTCATAGATTGTTCTCGATATACAATTGACGGATATACATAAAATGTATATTTGTATTTCCCATCGATAACTTCCTTTGTAATGGACTCCACGATTCCTATTCTTCCATGCCCATTGAATAAAAAGGAAAACCAATAGAAAGCTAAAATACACAATCCATTCCACTGATTTCACAGAAATCCACTAGTGGAATGGATTTAATCGTGCATCTCAACCACAGACAAAACTAAGTTAAATATAAAATGATTCTATACAGATGATATACAAAACAATTAGATATATAGAGATTTCACAAAGAATACAGAAATTGTGAGACACAATTGACATAATTCCTATTTCTTCATTCCAGTTTCATACCTTTCATTGATTTCAGAAGGAGGAGGATGATCACTCTTCAAAACCACCTCCGTTTGTTTTTGTTCCCCGACCTCTCCTTCATTTTTTTGATGTTTGTTAAACCAAGATTATAGTCATAAACCCTAACTAATCCCACGACACCTGTTTTGCATAAGACAACAAAACACTTAACAATAAGACACCTAGGTTTAATTCTCCACATAACCCAACATGTCCAAAATGTCAAATTGATGTTTACAAACATGAAATGCCAACACAAAATGCTGCATTTGACAATGACATACAAATGCTACATGATAACATGAAATGCCTAAAACATATTAAAGTCTTATTCTTATCCCTCTTGTGCATATTTATATGTTGAAGGGGTGCTCTTGCACCAATAATGTTTTTGCAAAATAACATAACACTCCAAATATGCTGCCAATGACTTAAATCAGTCGTGGCTATAAGGACTTGGTAAGACTCATAATGAGTCACCCCACTTCCATTTCACTCTTGTGCCATCGACTCTGCACGAGTCATTCATTTATGGACGTCAATATGTCTCATGATGAGTCGTGTGATTTTTACTCATCCACTCCTTTCAGTTGATAAAATGATGAATACTAAACGGTCCTCAAACTGATTTGGTTTTCAACCATATCCATAAAACTTGCAAAGTTTCCCACATGTCGATGGAAAACAATCGACTCATGGGGCTCATCAAATGTGGTAGTTAAAACCATAGTCTCCTATTGAAAAAGGCCAACATGATATTTAAACCATCATTGAGCATTTATTAATCACAAAGAGTGATTCGATCACTATTCATTTACAATGAAAGCACTCCAAAATATATGCCTATGGCTGCTCAAGTGAGTAAGTTCTATCAACAACCATGAGGTATTATCCTCTATTGATAATTACATATTTATATTTGTTTATACACATAAATATGGTTCAACATGGCACCTATCTTAATTGATGGTTTATGCCTTGATCAAAATATGATAATAACAATTAAATCAAAAGACTTACGAATACTGTGAAGGGTCAAGCTTGTCTCCCCTACACAGTCTCTCGATAAATCACGTCAACTTATCATGACGAGATCATTATTTGATGTTAAACATTGACCATAAAGCCTTAAGTGACTCAAAAGTAATAACACAACCTTTTTACGACAATGACGTCGTAACTTTTACATTAAACAAACGGTCGCAATTCTACTCAGAAGACGTCATTTACTTCACAACGACTATGACGTCATACTAGAAATTGAAAAGATTTGAAAGATATTGACTACCTGTCGATTGGGTTCAAAAGTAAACCGACAAGACAAGACTTACCTCTTACGACACTGGTTCACGTTTTCGTTAAACACTAATACTCGTTTGGCAAATAAACCACTCGTAACCTAAGGTCTATATCTCTCTCCTCGAAAGATACTCTCTCTCTCTCTCTCTCTCTTCTCTGAGAGTCATCTGAAAACCTGTAATCCTGTATCAAACTTGTAACCAACAAATTATGATCAGTGCATCATTATTCAAATAATAAACCAAATCTCATAATGCTATATGAAATTAACAACAATAAAATATTCATTTCCATAATTCCATATATGACAGTCGATATAATCTATGTCTTTCCTCGACATTAATCTAAACATCATAATAGATTTACTTATGTCCAAGTAAAAGTAAAAAGTATAGCAAGACAAAAATTAGGGATGTAACAACCGTGCCTTTGCCAACAATTTGATACGAATTATTGTTTCCAAAGAACACCTCACCACCATCATATGCTCTATATGAAGTGAACCACTCCCTGTGAGGAGTCATGTGATACAAGACACTTGAATCAATCAATCATGAGTTATCATTAGCAATGCTAGTAGAAATGAATAAAGTATCATTATCATCATTAGATGAATCTTCAAAAGACTTCTTTTTGTTTCTAAATTTCTTCTTTACCTGCCCCCACTTCCCACAATTCTAACATTTCACTTTACTCTTACTAGGGATTTTAGACCATCATTTTGACTTAGACAGTCTTTCCTTATCCCCCTCTTCTTACCACCCTTTTCTTTGGGTCTACCTCAAATATGGAATGCATACTTGGAACCCTTATCCATGGTTTTCTATCTTAATTCTTTGTTAAGCAAGATAGTAACAAGGCATCCATCTTAGGCTCTGTAGTACCACCACTTATTGGAACTATTAGATTCTCCAAGATTTAGGTAAA